>CM070495.1:44067611-44084799 GCA_036324585.1 Champsocephalus esox
ACTATATGCTGATATACACCTGAACATCAGTAGGAGAGGACTCTTTAAAGAAGAGACACTACATACTGATATACACCTGAACATCAGCAGGAGAGGACTCTTTAAAGTAGAGACACTACATACTGATATTCACCTGGACATCAGCAGGAGAGGACTCTTTAAAGTAGAGACACTATATGCTGATATACACCTGAACATCAGTAGGAGAGGACTCTTTAAAGAAGAGACACTACATACTGATATACACCTGAACATCAGCAGGAGAGGACTCTTTAAAGTAGAGACACTACATACTGATATACAGCTGAACATCAGCAGGAGAGGACTCTTTAAAGTAGAGACACTACATACTGATATACACCTGAACATCAGCAGG
This sequence comes from Champsocephalus esox, assembly GCA_036324585.1. Lineage (NCBI taxonomy): Eukaryota > Metazoa > Chordata > Actinopteri > Perciformes > Channichthyidae > Champsocephalus > Champsocephalus esox. The sequence continues at coordinate 44,067,988 of CM070495.1, forward strand.
AGAGGACTCTTTAAAGTAGAGACACTACATACTGATATACTCCTGAACATCAGCAGGAGAGGACTCTTTAAAGTAGAGACACTACATACTGATATACACCTGAACATCAGCAGGAGAGGACTCTTTAAAGTAGAGACACTACATACTGATATTCACCTGGACATCAGCAGGAGAGGACTCTTTAAAGTAGAGACACTATATGCTGATATACACCTGAACATCAGTAGGAGAGGACTCTTTAAAGAAGAGACACTACATACTGATATACACCTGAACATCAGCAGGAGAGGACTCTTTAAAGTAGAGACACTACATGCTGATATACACCTGAACATCAGCAGGAGAAGACTCTTTAAAGTAGAGACACTACATACTGATATACAGCTGAACATCAGCAGGAGAGGACTCTTTAAAGTAGAGACACTACATACTGATATACACCTGAACATCAGCAGGAGAGGACTCTTTAAAGTAGAGACACTACATACTGATATACACCTGAACATCAGCAGGAGAGGGAACTTTTAATTTAAGTGATTCATTCTGTGTAAAATTGTTTACACAGAAGTGACATGTAATGTAATAGAATCTGTATAAATGGTTAATGAAATGTCCTTCTAATTTTCCTTTAAAATATATTTTTTTAGTTTTGTTGAGCAGCTAGATATTCTGAATTTAAAGTGCAGAATCGTCTCCAAATTTAAGTTGTAAATGTTCTCATTCATTTCAGATTGCCAACGTGTTCGTAAGACATTGCAGTATGAAAAGTAAAATAATTGATAATTGTGGGGTGCAAGCTACTAACGTTTCTAATTGTAGAAATTCAAGAGAGAATATCGTGATAGAAAGACATTTTGTAACTCCATCCTCTTCTCTATACGAGTCTCATGTTGTATTTCCAGCTGACAGGTGACACACAAAAGAGTCTCTGTTTGCTTTCGTGGTTGCAGAAGCTTTTAGCTGCAGGAGAAGTGAGACTCTTTTGGGTCCTGGTTGCATAATAGCAATAAATGGTCCTTGAGTACTTCCAATGTTGGACTTTGAGGCAATAGGACCTCTTCTTCTTCCCCTCAGACCTGCTAAAAGGCAACGGACGAATACACATACCCTGCACTTAACTGTGTAATCCAATATGGCTGCTGCACACAGCATTAAAACATTAAAGAACCATGTAGAGAGTAATCTGTCTGATGCAGAAAGCAGGATGCTGGAAGACAACCCAGTTTAATTCTGCATGAACCAACATACATGGCAATGTGTTAGTAAGGCATCCGAAGACACAGCGAGTTAATTGATATAGAACATTTCAACAGCGAGGACATTCAAAGGGCATTACGAAGTTGTTCCCAATATGTGAAGCATAGAAACTGGGCATAAAAAAACCTTTGCTGATACTGGTATATGCAGAAAGAACCAGAATCAGGTTTATTACCAGGTAGGTTGACACGTACGAGGAATTTGACTTGATGTCATGGTGCATACATAAAAGTAAAACAAAAATTAAAAACACAGATAGAGAACTATTTTAAGAACACTATAATAACATTAAAAAATATTTAAAATTAATACAAATATAGTAAAATATAGCAGTATTTACATAGAAATAGAATGGAATAAATTATGAAATAAAATTCAGCAGTAATACAAAAAGAAAACAGATAGTGTGTACATTGTGTGCATTAATGTAATGCATATAGTTTGCCTGGTAAAAGGGCTAGAACCACAAACCTTAAATCGAGCTTGAGGGAATGCACCTGGGATTTAGACCTTGAATCAGTGGCATTAAGGACAATTAAAGGGCACCTACTGTATCATGCTATTTGTAGGCAATAGCATAGGTCTCAGATATATAAAAATATATAAAAAACATGTCTATTAAGTGAGTGTTTTGTTCAAAATACCAAACAGATCACCCATTGTAGCCACGCCTCACATCCCTCTATTTCACTTCCTGTTGCAAAAGTGCTGATTTGGGTATCAAGCTTTAGGAGGGGTCTGAGCTCATGCGGGACCCGGCAGCTACCGTCTAAACTAAATGCTGCCGTGATGAAACGCCATATCATGGATTATCAAGGCTCTGAAACAGTCTGGAGCTCAAAGGCTTTCTCTCTTGCCGGTTACACCACAAGGTGAGTTCCTTTCTACTTCCTGCTTCTTCACACACATGCTCTCCAGCACAGGTTAGCTCTGAGTGCTAGCGATGCTAATGTAAACACCGACCATATTACGTCCAAAACAGTCAGGCATTGTTTCTGACAGCAACGTTTCTGATTGGGCCGTGGGTCCACATTTCAGATATAACGCAAATCTGGATCAGCTCCGTTGTTCCCCCCGTTTTTAGAGATGTGGGTACGGAGGAAAAGAGAGAGGGTTTTATTTTCTGACGCTGCGTGAGTTCCCTGACACACCGGGGACACATGTTTATGTATACAAGACATCACAAAGTGCATTTTGCATGATAGGTCCCCTTTAAGCTATCTGTCCCATTTCCGTCCTTTGAGTTGTTGTAACCGGATGATAGCGGTTGTTTCTCCGAGGGAGAGATCATTCTCCTCCGAACACAACACAGGCTTTGTTTCGGAGGCAGGAGGGATAAAAGGTGTTGGATATACCCGGCTGCAGGCGGGAAACACGAGCTGAGCAGATACAGGCCGGTGTTGAGATGCTGGAACGATGACAGTTTTACCTCTGAAGACGGATCTCATTCTGCAGCTACCAAAACATTTTTATGTAATGTGTTATTATCTGCTGAGGAGGAAGGGATTTGTCATGAAGGAATGTTTGGTTTGTCCATCCTCTGCTCTGAGAGGCTTTATGTGAGGAGGCTCCGGATGTCTGGAGGTCAAGATGAGATGATGATGTTCGTGATGGTTCTAGCTCACAGGGAAAACAGTATTTCCTACGGTGACCCTGAAGGTCAAAACATAACATTTCGCAAAAAACTTTTCAGAAAATACAGAGATATTTCAGAAAACTGAACAATGTTTCACAAAGTATTCCAGAAAACACAAACCCATTTTGAAAAGGGGACAACGTTTACCGAAACATTTCAGTAAACACAAAATATTTTCAGAAGAGACGACAATGCTAATGAATGTTTCCATGCTGAACAACGGCAACATGACAACGTTTCCATTGGTCCCTCTTCTTTAGAGAAGACCAGGAAGTGATGGAAACACGGATCGTGTTCCAATCAATAGGCACGCAATGACTCTAAAGAATAATGATCACGCACCAACACACATTCAGACTAAAGGAACCAGCTGTTTGGGAAATGAGAGAAGTAGAAAGTACAGGTATTTGAGTTCAACATGTAAGAAGTAGAAAGTAGAAGTATTTGAGTTCAACATGTGAGAAGTAGAAAGTACAGTTATTTGAGTTCAACATGTAAGAAGTAGAAAGTACAGGTATTTGAGTTCAACATGTGAGAAGTAGAAAGTACAGGTATTTGTGTTCAACATGTAAGAAGTAGAAAGTACAGTTATTTGAGTTCAACATGTAAGAAGTAGAAAGTACAGGTATTTGAGTTCAACATGTAAGAAGTAGAAAGTTCAGGTATTTGAGTTCAACATGTAAGAAGTAGAAAGTACAGGTATTTGAGTTCAACATGTAAGAAATAGAAAGTACAGGTATTTGAGTTCAACATGTGAGAAGTAGAAAGTACAGGTATTTGAGTTCAACATGTGAGAAGTAGAAAGTACAGGTATTTGAGTTCAACATGTGAGAAGTAGAAAGTACAGGTATTTGAGTTCAACATGTAAGAAGTAGAAAGTACAGGTATTTGAGTTCAACATGTAAGAAGTAGAAAGTACAGGTATTTGAGTTCAACATGTAAGAAGTAGAAAGTACAGGTATTTGAGTTCAACATGTGAGAAGTAGAAAGTACAGGTATTTGAGTTCAACATGTAAGAAGTAGAAAGTACAGGTATTTGAGTTCAACATGTAAGAAGTAGAAAGTACAGGTATTTGAGTTCAACATGTAAGAAGTAGAAAGTACAGGTATTTGGGTTCAACATGTGAGAAGTAGAAAGTACAGGTATTTGAGTTCAACATGTAAGAAGTAGAAAGTACAGGTATTTGAGTTCAACATGTGAGAAGTATAAAGTACAGGTATTTGGGTTCAACATGTGAGAAGTAGAAAGTACAGGTATTTGAGTTCAACATGTAAGAAGTAGAAAGTACAGGTATTTGAGTTCAACATGTGAGAAGTAGAAAGTACAGGTATTTGTGTTCAACATGTAAGAAGTAGAAAGTACAGTTATTTGAGTTCAACATGTAAGAAGTAGAAAGTACAGGTATTTGAGTTCAACATGTAAGAAGTAGAAAGTTCAGGTATTTGAGTTCAACATGTGAGAACTAGAAAGTACAGGTATTTGAGTTCAACATGTGAGAACTAGAAAGTACAGGTATTTGAGTTCAACATGTGAGAAGTAGAAAGTACAGGTATTTGAGTTCAACATGTGAGAAGTAGAAAGTACAGGTATTTGAGTTCAACATGTAAGAAGTAGAAAGTACAGGTATTTGAGTTCAACATGTAAGAAGTAGAAAGTTCAGGTATTTGAGTTCAACATGTAAGAAGTAGAAAGTACTGGTATTTGAGTTCAACATGTGAGAAATAGAAAGTACAGGTATTTGAGTTCAACATGTGAGAAATAGAAAGTACAGGTATTTGAGTTCAACATGTGAGAAGTAGAAAGTACAGGTATTTGAGTTCAACATGTGAGAAGTAGAAAGTACAGGTATTTGAGTTCAACATGTGAGAAGTAGAAAGTACAGGTATTTGAGTTCAACATGTAAGAAGTAGAAAGTACAGGTATTTGAGTTCAACGTGTAAGAAGTAGAAAGTACAGGTATTTGAGTTCAACATGTGAGAAGTAGAAAGTACAGGTATTTGAGTTCAACATGTAAGAAGTAGAAAGTACAGGTATTTGAGTTCAACATGTAAGAAGTAGAAAGTACAGGTATTTGAGTTCAACATGTAAGAAGTAGAAAGTACAGGTATTTGGGTTCAACATGTGAGAAGTAGAAAGTACAGGTATTTGAGTTCAACATGTAAGAAGTAGAAAGTACAGGTATTTGAGTTCAACATGTGAGAAGTATAAAGTACAGGTATTTGGGTTCAACATGTGAGAAGTAGAAAGTACAGGTATTTGAGTTCAACATGTAAGAAGTAGAAAGTACAGGTATTTGAGTTCAACATGTGAGAAGTAGAAAGTACAGGTATTTGTGTTCAACATGTGAGAAGTAGAAAGTACAGGTATTTGAGTTCAACATGTAAGAAGTAGAAAGTACATGTATTTGTGTTCAACATGTGAGAAGTAGAAAGTACAGGTATTTGGGTTCAACATGTGAGAAGTAGAAAGTACAGGTATTTGAGTTCAACATATAAGAAGTAGAAAGTACAGGTATTTGAGTTCAACATGTAAGAAGTAGAAAGTACAGGTATTTGGGTTCAACATGTGAGAAGTAGAAAGTACAGGTATTTGAGTTCAACATGTAAGAAGTAGAAAGTACAGGTATTTGAGTTCAACATGTGAGAAGTATAAAGTACAGGTATTTGGGTTCAACATGTGAGAAGTAGAAAGTACAGGTATTTGAGTTCAACATGTGAGAAGTAGAAAGTACAGGTATTTGTGTTCAACATGTAAGAAGTAGAAAATACAGTTATTTGAGTTCAACATGTAAGAAGTAGAAAGTACAGGTATTTGAGTTCAACATGTAAGAAGTAGAAAGTTCAGGTATTTGAGTTCAACATGTAAGAAGTAGAAAGTACAGGTATTTGAGTTCAACATGTGAGAACTAGAAAGTACAGGTATTTGAGTTCAACATGTGAGAAGTAGAAAGTACAGGTATTTGAGTTCAACATGTGAGAAGTAGAAAGTACAGGTATTTGAGTTCAACATGTGAGAAGTAGAAAGTACAGGTATTTGAGTTCAACATGTAAGAAGTAGAAAGTACAGGTATTTGAGTTCAACATGTAAGAAGTAGAAAGTTCAGGTATTTGAGTTCAACATGTAAGAAGTAGAAAGTACATGTATTTGTGTTCAACATGTGAGAAGTAGAAAGTACAGGTATTTGGGTTCAACATGTGAGAAGTAGAAAGTACAGGTATTTGAGTTCAACATATAAGAAGTAGAAAGTACAGGTATTTGAGTTCAACATGTGAGAAGTAGAAAGTACAGGTATTTGGGTTCAACATGTGAGAAGTAGAAAGTACAGGTATTTGAGTTCAACATGTAAGAAGTAGAAAGTACAGGTATTTGAGTTCAACATGTGAGAAGTATAAAGTACAGGTATTTGGGTTCAACATGTGAGAAGTAGAAAGTACAGGTATTTGAGTTCAACATGTGAGAAGTAGAAAGTACAGGTATTTGTGTTCAACATGTAAGAAGTAGAAAGTACAGTTATTTGAGTTCAACATGTAAGAAGTAGAAAGTACAGGTATTTGAGTTCAACATGTAAGAAGTAGAAAGTTCAGGTATTTGAGTTGAACATGTAAGAAGTAGAAAGTACAGGTATTTGAGTTCAACATGTGAGAACTAGAAAGTACAGGTATTTGAGTTCAACATGTGAGAAGTAGAAAGTACAGGTATTTGAGTTCAACATGTGAGAAGTAGAAAGTACAGGTATTTGAGTTCAACATGTGAGAAGTAGAAAGTACAGGTATTTGAGTTCAACATGTAAGAAGTAGAAAGTACAGGTATTTGAGTTCAACATGTAAGAAGTAGAAAGTTCAGGTATTTGAGTTCAACATGTAAGAAGTAGAAAGTACTGGTATTTGAGTTCAACATGTGAGAAATAGAAAGTACAGGTATTTGAGTTCAACATGTGAGAAGTAGAAAGTACAGGTATTTGAGTTCAACATGTGAGAAGTAGAAAGTACAGGTATTTGAGTTCAACATGTGAGAAGTAGAAAGTACAGGTATTTGAGTTCAACATGTAAGAAGTAGAAAGTACAGGTATTTGAGTTCAACATGTAAGAAGTAGAAAGTACAGGTATTTGAGTTCAACATGTAAGAAGTAGAAAGTACAGGTATTTGAGTTCAACATGTGAGAAGTAGAAAGTACAGGTATTTGAGTTCAACATGTAAGAAGTAGAAAGTACAGGTATTTGAGTTCAACATGTAAGAAGTAGAAAGTACAGGTATTTGAGTTCAACATGTAAGCAGTAGAAAGTACAGGTATTTGGGTTCAACATGTGAGAAGTAGAAAGTACAGGTATTTGAGTTCAACATGTAAGAAGTAGAAAGTACAGGTATTTGAGTTCAACATGTGAGAAGTATAAAGTACAGGTATTTGGGTTCAACATGTGAGAAGTAGAAAGTACAGGTATTTGAGTTCAACATGTAAGAAGTAGAAAGTACAGGTATTTGAGTTCAACATGTGAGAAGTAGAAAGTACAGGTATTTGTGTTCAACATGTGAGAAGTAGAAAGTACAGGTATTTGAGTTCAACATGTAAGAAGTAGAAAGTACATGTATTTGTGTTCAACATGTGAGAAGTAGAAAGTACAGGTATTTGGGTTCAACATGTGAGAAGTAGAAAGTACAGGTATTTGAGTTCAACATATAAGAAGTAGAAAGTACAGTTATTTGAGTTCAACATGTAAGAAGTAGAAAGTACAGGTATTTGAGTTCAACATGTGAGAAGTAGAAAGTACAGGTATTTGGGTTTAACATGTGAGAAGTAGAAAGTACAGGTATTTGAGTTCAACATGTAAGAAGTAGAAAGTACAGGTATTTGAGTTCAACATGTAAGAAGTAGAAAGTACAGGTATTTGAGTTCAACATGTGAGAAGTAGAAAGTACAGGTATTTGAGTTCAACATGTGAGAAGTATAAAGTACAGGTATTTGGGTTCAGCATGTGAGAAGTAGAAAGTACAGGTATTTGAATTCAACATGTAAGAAGTAGAAGGTACAGGTATTTGAGTTCAACATGTGAGAAGTAGAAAGTACAGCTATTTGTGTTCAACATGTGAGAAGTAGAAAGTACAAGTATTTGAGTTCAACATGTAAGAAGTAGAAAGTACAGGTATTTGTGTTCAACATGTAAGAAGTAGAAAGTACAGGTATTTGGGTTCAACATGTAAGAAGTAGAAAGTACAGGTATTTGAGTTCAACATGTAAGAAGTAGAAAGTACAGGTATTTGAGTTCAACATGTAAGAAGTAGAAAGTTCAGGTATTTGAGTTCAACATGTAAGAAGTAGAAAGTACAGGTATTTGTGTTCAACATGTAAGAAGTAGAAAGTACAGGTATTAGTGTTCAACATGTAAGAAGTAGAAGTAAAAAGTCGTGGAGTAAAGTACTAATACCAGAAAAATGTACTTAACGAAGTATTTGTACTCCTCTACTTCCCACCTCTATTCAAATGTATTTATTTGACTAGCTGCCAACCTTCTGCATTGTCTGGATATACTTTAAAGACTCTTCCTCTGTTATTCTTACCCCTCCAACGTTAGGTGCGTTTCCTGGAGCAGCAGAACAAGATGCTGGAGACGAAGCTGGACCTCCTGCAGGGTCAGGGGGCGGTCCGTTCCAACGTGGAGCCCCTGTTCGAGGCCTATATGGCGGGTCTGAGGCGCCAGATGGACCTGGTCAACAACGACAGGACCAAACTGGACGGAGAGCTGAGGAACATGCAGGGCCTGGTGGAGGACTACAAGCACAAGTACATGGGTTTTATATATTTTAAAAGTCAAAGTAAAAGTCAACTTTATTGTCAGTGTGTGTGTACAGAGAGAGATCTAAATACCGTTTCCCACAATCCCGAAGACAATAACAAAGATATATAAAAATATGTATATATATACACAATCAACAGACACATTTAAACATATGCACACATTAAGACCGAAATAAAAGCACAACAATCAATATCTACAAAAATAACAGTCACTTCAATATCTTTGGGAAATGTACATTAGTGCAAGATTGTCCATAGCAGGGTAAAAAGTGTCATACCGGTTGTCATCAATATATCACAGGTCTCAGATATATACAGCCTGTCTCTGATTGGCTGAAACACCAAACAGATCATTGCAGCATTACCCAAAATCCCCTCTGTTTCAGCCCTGTTTCAAAAGTGCTGATTCTCTGTCCGTTTCTCAATCTCAAGGATTCTGGCTTCCAAGCCAATATGTCAAGGATGCTACGAGTGCCGCCGAATGACTGTTCCAATCTCCAGCATACTTGGAATTCCACCGAGGCCGCGTCCTTGGTTTGGGGGTAATTTCGAGGCTGCACATGGGTAGATTTCGAGTCCTTCAAATCCCCACAATGCTTTGCGCACGGACCAATTTCCCCAAATCTGTGGCGGAAAATGTAAGGCGGGGCCTCTCATGTGACGCACACTTGCTAGCCTGTTCCACTCTTTGTTTTCCGAATGCCAGGAAGTATTCTTGCCTAGCTTCTGAAGGAAGTGACTCGGAAGACATGTGCTACCAAGCAAGCTGGCTTGGTAGTCGCGTACTTCCAAGTCACTTCCTTCAGAAACGAAACCAGTATGCTTCCAAGCCACGGCTTCGGAAAACGAAGAAGAATGGAAGAGGCTAACAAGTGTGCCACTCTCTCTAACGGTTTCAACATAAACTGTACCGAAAGTAAATACCTCACGATGTCTATCTAATTATGAACTTGCTTTACTTTCAGGAACATATTTACCAACACATGTTCTACGCCACTACATACTTACATTTAAATGTGTGCTGCGTCGGTTCAGCCATTCTCCGCAAGGGTTTTTGAAATTGGTCCGTGCGCAAAGCATTGTGGGGATTTTAAGGATGCAAAGTCTACCCATGTGCAGCCTCGAAATTACCCCCACACCAAGGACACAGCCTCGGTGGAATTCCATGTATGCTGGAGATTGGAACAGTCCTTCGGCGGCACTCGATGAGGTAGCATCCTTGACATATTGGCTTGGAAGCCAGTTTCCTCGAGATTCAGAAACGGCCTGGCCCGTGTCTGTTACTTTAGATGAAAATAAGGAGCCCCTCCCCACGCCCCTCTGAGAGACATTTGGTTAGAAATAACTCAATGGAGCTCTAGAGGAGATTCTGGTGATAAGGAGTTACCTTGGTTGCTGATTGGCTAATGGTTACACAAGACAAAACATCATGTTGATGTAGAAGAGACATGAAGAAGAGGGGACACATGTTGATATAGAGGAGACATGAAGAAGAGGGGACACATGTTGATGTAGAAGAGACATGAAGAAGAGGGGACACATGTTGATATAGAGGAGACATGAAGAAGAGGGGACACATGTTGATGTAGAAGAGACATGAAGAAGAGGGGACACATGTTGATGTAGAAGAGACATGAAGAAGAGGGGACACATGTTGATGTAGAAGAGACATGAAGAAGAGGGGACACATGTTGATGTAGAAGAGACATGGAGAAGAGGGGACACATGTTGATGAAGAAGAGACATGAAGAAGAGGGGACACATGTTGATGTAGAGGAGACGTGAAGAAGAGGGGACACATGTTGATGTAGAAGAGACATGGAGAAGAGGGGACACATGTTGATGTAGAAGAGACATGAAGAAGAGGGGACACATGTTGATGTAGAAGAGACATGAAGAAGAGGGGACACATGTTGATGTAGAAGAGACATGAAGAAGAGGGGACACATGTTGATGTAGAAGAGACATGAAGAAGAGGGGACACATGTTGATGAAGAAGAGACATGAAGAAGAGGGGACACATGTTGATGTAGAGGAGACGTGAAGAAGAGGGGACACATGTTGATGTAGAAGAGACATGGAGAAGAGGGGACACATGTTGATGTAGAAGAGACATGAAGAAGAGGGGACACATGTTGATGTAGAAGAGACATGAAGAAGAGGGGACACATGTTGATGTAGAAGAGACATGAAGAAGAGGGGACACATGTTGATGTAGAAGAGACATGAAGAAGAGGGGACACATGTTGATGTAGAAGAGACATGAAGAAGAGGGGACACATGTTGATGTAGAAGAGACATGAAGAAGAGGGGACACATGTTGATGTAGAAGAGACATGAACAAGTGGATTTTGCATAATAGACCTTTAAGCGTGTTGTTATGATTTATTTACCGTGTAAAGTGTCTTTGAGTTTCTAGAAAAGCGCTCTACAAATACATTGCATTATTATTATTACATCAAACCACTGCGGTAGTAAATAAAGCCGCTGTGAGTTGTGCTTTTCTCATTATATAACCTTTGACTTGTGTCTCCGTCCCAGATATGAGGACGAGATTAACAAGAGGAACAACCTGGGAGAACGACTTTGTGATCCTGAAGAAGGTCAGCACACATTCAGTCATTCCTGAAACTCAGGTGTGGTGTAAGAGGAACCTCTCCATTGTACTTTCCTTTCTGTCCTGCTTATCTCCCATCCCTTCCTCCCCACTTGAATTAAAAGCCATTGAAGCTTTGGGAACTTCGCTTTGCTCTATTCAAGAAATATATTGCATTTTTCTTCCTATTCTCTGAAACAGGACTTCTGCTCCCGCGACCCTGACCTGAATAATAGACAACAAAACAAACCAGGTGTCTTTCCAAAATGACATTCCCATTAGCCTTAGCTTTACTTGATGCTAATTAGCCTAGCATGCCATCAACTGTCATGGCTACAGACTAGAGATGTCCCGATCCGATCACGTGATCGGGGATCGGAGCCGATCACGTGATTTTCAAAAGATCGGAATCGGGAGAAATAAATCGGGGATCGGGATTTTATAATTTAATGTTACAAAACAAAAATGACCACGTTCACGTCTTAAAGTCATCCTGAGGACTTAGCTTTGGTTTAAAATGACTCAACATCATGTATGTGTTGCTTTCTTTGGGCTTGTTCACACCTGGTTATTCCTCTCAGAGCAACAGAGTGGGCGCAGTGTCTAATAGCAGCAGCAAGCTAACGAGAGGCTACGTCCAGCTGGAGACTCGGGAGTCGGGACGGAGAACATGTCAGGAGTTTGGAAGTATAATGAAATTGAAAGCGAAGGCAGTGTAACAGCCAGATGCCATGTTTGCAAGGCGGAGGTTCCGCGTGGTGGAAAGAACAGAGCTACGTTCAACACGACCAATCTAACACGCCACCTGAGAAATAAACACGACGAGTACACAGCGGCCACTCGGGTAACGGCACTGAAACAACCGACACTTTCAGAGACTTTCAAAAGGAAAGAGAAACTGCCCCAGAACAGAGACAAGGCCAAACATTAACAGCCAAGATAGCTGAGTTCATCGCGTTGGAGGACCAGCCGTTATCTGTTACCTTTTTTTTCTCTTAATGCATAAAGATCGGATCGGGAAAAATCGGTATCGGCAGATTGTCAAAATCAAATGATCGGAATCGGATCGGGAGCAAAAGTAGGTGATCGGGACATCCCTACTACAGACTGTGGTTAAATATGTGGTTTGTTTCTGTGTTTTCAGGATGTAGACTCAGCCTACCTGGTGAAGGCCGATCTGGAGGATAAAGTCGGATCTCTGACTGATGAAATCAACTTCCTGCGCAACGTGTATGAGGAGGTACTAAACCTGTGATGCTGTATTTAACATATCTTTGTACCTGTTCAATGGAGGGCCAAACAACAGTATCTTCAACCTCAATTCAAGGATCTAATTTATTGAAAAGTAAACATCCTACACATCCCAAAATGGGGATACATAAGATAAGATAAGAAGTACTCTATCGATCCTAGTTGGGGAAAAGGCATATTAGAGAAATGAAAAGACTAGAAATAAACAATTAAAAATGTAAATATCTCAAATAGAAATAAAATAGTATTAAAAAATACATTTGGGTCATCACTTGTTGGATATGTAGGATGGTATATTCTGGCTCTTTTTTGAAAAGGGTTTGTTCATATCCACGCTAAATTACTGAGTTGCAAGAAAACAAATTGTAAAATGTCTCAAACGGAGTCTGCAAACCTAAAACTCCAAATAAGTGCTTCTGAGTTTTGCAGTGTATATCCCTTTTGTGGCGTATTCCGTCTTTTACCACTTGTGTTGTGTTTCGTGCTCCAGGAGCTGCGTGAGCTGCAGGCCAGCATCACAGACACCTCAGTGGTGGTGCAGATGGACAACAGCCGCAGCCTGAACATGGAGCAGATCGTATCGGAGGTCAAAGCTCAGTACGAGGAGATCGCTGCCCGCAGCCGAGAGGAGGCTGAGGCCTGGTACAAGAGCAAAGTAAGAACTGCTGAAACACGCGCAAGAAAAGATATCCAGCTTCACTGTTTCAGGTTTCTATATCAGAATCCCCCAGTGCCCGAAACTGCCTTCCAAATAAAAGAGACAAGTTTCAAGGCTTTTATCGTCATGTGTACATGGTTATGACAATGAAAATCTGAGGTCAATTGTCTGTAATGTTCTGCTGTTCAAACGGCAGCCTTTGATGGGGACCAAGAGTCTAGTCCTCTTGTCTAACAGTCAGGGGTGCACGTGACTACTTCAATTAACTTCAATTACACTAAATAAAAGGTACACTTACACTAGGCAAAACAGCCAGAAAATAAATGTTTAACAATTAAATAATTGAATTTTATTTATATTTATTTCATTTAACCTTTATTAAACCAGACCATTGAGATAAATCTCATTGACACTGCTGACCTGGCCAAGAAGGCAGCAACGTTACACATTTGTACACATAACACAGACATATAAAATACAGAGGACACAACTAAGTAAACATACAAAAAGCAGTCCCTACATTGAGCACATTAGGACAGTAAGAAAGGTACTACGAATTAAAGCAAGAGCAGCTGGTGTTAACTTCAATCTAAAACATGCTATTGAGACAAGTCCCTCAGTTTGAGGCGTGATTGAAGGTCATTCCAAGAACAAGGACCATACTAAAAAGACCCCCTTTTCCAAGCCTCAGTCCGCACGGCAGGAACCTGGACCCGTATCCAGGAACCTGGACCCGTATCCAGGAACCGTAACCAGGAACCTGGAACCGTATCCAGGAACCTGGACCCGTATCCAGGTACCTGGACCCATATCCAGGAACCGTAACCAGGAACCTGGAACCGTATCCAGGTACCTGGACCCGTATCCAGGTACCTGGACCCGTATCCAGGAACCTGGACCCGTATCCAGGAACCTGGACCCGTATCCAGGCACCTGGACCCATATCCAGGAACCGTATCCAGGTACCTGGACCCGTATCCAGGTACCTGGAACCGTATCCAGGAACCTGGACCCGTATCCAGGCACCTGGACCCATATCCAGGAACCGTATCCAGGTACCTGGACCCGTATCCAGGTACCTGGAACCGTATCCAGGAACCTGGACCCGTATCCAGGCACCTGGACCCGTATCCAGGAACCTGGATCTGAGGCTGTGAGAGTCACAAACTGGAGCAAACCTGGCTCATATGTGCAGTGGAAGCTTCCCTAAAATGGCTTTATACATTAATAAAAACCAGTGCTGCACCCTACGCAGTCTAAGTGAGGACCATCCAGTTAGGCTGTCCAGTTTGCAACGATGAGTCCTATCGGGTGCATTCCATATCGCAGTGCAGCATGGCAGAGTGGGTCAAGTTGGGCCACATATAGCGCCTCCAACATGCTTTATTGTTTTTGTACTTTAGCTACAGTGTAGATATCAATGACACACTGAAGTCACAGCTCCTCCAACAGAGCAACATGAATATATAGGACATAGAGTAAATAAGGCGGATAAAAGAGGGTAAGTAAATACAAATAAAATAGAAATAGTGCAAGAAGAGTCAACATAGAAGTAAATGGAATATGATACGTTAGAGAAATATTCTGCTAGATGCAAACAGATGGATGTTCTTCTAAAAAGGCGTTTACTAGTCGTATGGCCTGTGGGAGGAAACTGTCCCTGAGTCTGGTGGTTTTAGACTCAACAGAGATATGATACTTTGGACCCTCTGAACTCACATCTCCCAAACAATGGGGTTGACAAACTGTTATCTGAGAGTGAAACCAAAAACTAGCTCAACTAAAAAGACTTGTAACGTGATCAGAGGTGGATGACATTATTCTGATCCTCTCCTAAAGTAAAAGTTGCAATACTATACTGTGAGAAGAATACAAGACCAACATCTTACTGAAGAACAAGCATCTATATTCATCGACGTGGCACTTTCTTTAGATCCGTCTTTAGATCTGCACCGTGTCTTTGTCCATGCCGATCAGACCATGTTATCGTCGTGGTCACTGTCTCTGTGAGATGCTGATCAATATGGTCTGTGTTTCCTTTGCAAAGCCTTTCGATAAACGGTCTTCTACTTCCTCGGTCTCCATCTCTCTGCTCTTTGAATCTCCATCACAACATCTACAAATGCATTTGTTGTATTATGTTTTCTTTCTATCTCAAAGGTCTCCTGCTATACTATTTGTAGGCATGTATTACAGGTCTCAAATATATAAATATATATAAAAAAACATGTCTATGAAGTGTTTTGCTCAAAATACCAAACAGATTGCCCATTTTAGAATCCCTCATATCCTTCTGCACTAAACTCCAGCTTGCACTGACACAAAATATACACATTCAAACTAGAGCCAGGACTCGATAAAAAAAATTAATCTAATTAATTAGAGGCTTTGTAATTAATTAATCGAAATTAATCGCATTTTTAATCAAATATACATATTTGACCTGAGAACAGTGAGAAGCAGTTTCCACATGGATGTTACTCCAGGTGGTCGACAGTCGAGTGCAGTCCAGTGAGCCAGGGAGCTGGTTACTCTCTCAGACGTGGACTGACTTATCCTGGCCCTGAAACCAGTCGTCTGGTTGAGTGTGGGTTGGGTCAGGGTGTGGTTCCTTGCACTCGGAGTCGGGCTAACGTACACGCTAGCTGCTACATGCTAGCTGCTACATGCTTTGCATTCAGGTGATACTTTAGGCTTGATGTGCTGCGGTGATATGCAATAATAATTTGCACATAACCGTGCTCTTGTCGACGCTTCCATCCGTCCGTTTGTTAAAACAAAATGTCCCATCCACGGGGCCGACCAAAGCGGTCTCATCAGCTTGTTCGTTCATGTTTGACTATTGTTCACCGTGGTTTGTTGTTGTTTGAAGTCCCATGCTGAAGTCATGAACGTTAGTTGGTGCTCCAGTATAATCGGTACGCCTGAAACTCATCCAGTGAGAAACGTTCTGCTGTGCAAAAATAAGTGCGATTAAAATGCGTTAATTATTTTAACGCGTTAATTTTTGTGTAATTAATTAATCTTAATTAACGCGTTAAAGTCCCGGCCCTAATTCAAACATAGTTGTACTGAAACAGATATATCCCTGCACCTTAACTTTATCTGCATATTGAAGAATGAATGCTTGTTGTTTGTATGTTGTCTTCTCCTGAATGTTGTACGTCTCTTGTTTTTGTTTTTTTATGGCACCTTAAAAAGAAGGAGTAGCTCTTGTCATCTCATTGTACCTGTGATAACAATAAAGGAGTATATTATAATTCAGCCATGTTACAGAACTGCTGATTCTGGGAGAGGAAAGGAGAGGGTTTTGTATACATGTATACAAGACATACAAAAGTGCATTCTGCATGATAGGAGACCTTTAAGGACACATGATGTGTTGTTCGCCATGTGTTGTCACTGGAAGTCTTTAATAATGCTCAACTCTGTTTAAAGTGATGCAGCTGATGTTCCCCTGTCTTCAGTTCGATCAGATGTCGGTGCAGGCGAATCAGTACGGAGACGAGCTGCGTGTCTCGAAGGGAGAAGTGGGCGAGATCAACCGTCTGATCAGCCGCCTGCAGAGCGAGATCGAGGCCGTCAAAGCCCAGGTAAACCTCCAGGAAACACGAAGCTAGCA
>CM070495.1:44085299-44102799 GCA_036324585.1 Champsocephalus esox
AAAGAAACCCCTCAGTTAATGGGAGAAACCCCTCAGTTAATGGGAGAAACCCCTCAGTTAATGGGAGAAACAACTCAGTTAATGGGAGAAACCCCTCAGTTAATGGGAGAAACCCCTCAGTTAATGGGAGAAACCCCCCAGTTAATGGGAGAAACCCCTCAGTTAATGGGAGAAACCCCTCAGTTAATGGGAGAAACCCCTCAGTTAATGGGAGAAACCCCTCAGTTAATGGGGAAAAATGTTAGAAACCTTGAGGAGAAACAGAGGAGGATGCTTCTCAGGGCGGACAGATGTGCAATAGATGCTGTGTGTAAATTGAAAAGATAATACAATACAATACAATACAACTTTATTTATAAAGCACTTTAAACCTCCAGACCAAAGTGCTGTACAGGCAAATAGATAAAACACAGCTCAGCTCACACACCATAAAACAAGTACAAGTAAAAACAAAAAACAATTTAAATGCAAAAAAGCAACACTCTAAAAGATGTTGAAACTCCAAATGTTAAAACGCTAAGGAGAAGAGGTGGGTTTTAAGAAGCGATTTAAAAGCAGGCGGTGTGGAGGCCTGTCTGATCTCCAGGGGCAGAGCGTTCCACAGTGCGGGAGCCGCTACAGAGAAGCAACGCCCCCTCTGAGCTTTGACCTGGTTTTAGCCACATTCAGGAGCAGTTGGTCCGCTGACCTGAGAGGGCGGCTCGGCGTGTAATGCTGGAGCAGCTCAGCAAGGTATGGTGGGGTCATGCCATTTAGGGATTTAAAAGTAAATAAAAGAATTTTAAAATGGATCCTAAAATAAATTGGCAGCCAGTGGAGAGAAGCTAAAACAGGGGAAATGTGGTCAAACTTCCGTGTGCCAGTTAAGAGCCTTGCTGCAGCATTTTGCACCCGCTGCAGTCGTGCGAGCGAGGACCCACTGACCCCCATGTAGAGAGAGTTACAGTAGTCCAGCCGGTGGTGACAAAGGCATGGATTACTGTCTCAAACTGCTGTCTGGAGAGAAAAGGTTTTACTTTCGCTAGCTGCCTCAGGTGATAAAAGCTCGTTTTTACCACCGACTTAATCTGACTCTCAAGTTTGAGTTCACGGTCCATTTTAATACCAAGGTTCGTAACGGTGGGCTTGGTGTACTGATTCAAGGGACCGAGGTCTACAGAAGTGGTGTCAGTGGTGCTACCAAAAACCATTACTTCTGTTTTTCCTTCATTGAGTTTAAGGAAATTTCACGCCATCCAGGCCTTTATGTCATCTAGGCACTTTAGCAGTGGGCTAATTAGGTAACCCTCCTTCTGTGTTAGAGGGACATAAATCTGGCTATCGTCAGCATAGCAGTGGAATGCGATGCCGTGCTTTCTAAAAATGGACCCAAGAGGGAGCAAATAGAGGGAGAATAGCAGGGGGCCTAATACTGAGCCCTGTGGGACCCCATACAGGAGTGGAGCAGAGGATGACTCGGAGTCACCAAGGCTGACAGAGAAAGTTCTGTCCTTCAAATATGACCTGAACCATTCCAGGGCTTTTCCCTCAATGCCGACCCACTTTTCCAAGCGGGAGATCAGGATGTCATGGTCGACTGTATCGAAAGCAGCAGTTAAGTCAATAAGTAGGAGCACAACGCAGTCCCCAGAGTCAGTAGATAAGAGGATGTCATTAAAGACTCTTAAAAGCGCTGTTTCAGTGCTGTGCATAGTTTTAAAACCGGATTGGAAAACCTCCAGTATGTTGTTCTCTTCCAGAAAAAACATAATTTGACTGTAGACAATCTTCTCCAGGATCTTTGACATAAAAGGCATTTTGGAAATGGGCCTAAAATTAGCCAGAACTGTGGGATCCAGGCTGGGTTTTTTAATACGAGGTTGCACTACTGCATGCTTCAGGTTTTCGGGGACCTTCCCTGAGAGCAGGCTGCTGTTTAAAACTGCCAGCACAGATGGTCCAACAGTGGGGAAAACCTCTTTAAAAAGTTGAGGCGTGACAGGGTCATTTGGAGAACCAGAGGGCTTTAACTTGGAAACAATCTCCTGTACAAAAGACAGAGCTACATGCTCAAACTGATTAAAGACAGCAGAACACGGTGCAGGAACTGAGGGGTCAATTGCAGGAGCAGAGATTTGAGCTCTAGTGGAGTTTACCTTATTAATGAAAAATAATGTAATACATTTACAACATAGTCCAGATGCTTGTAAATGCATGCTTTGCTCCCATAACAAAGTCTTTAAAGTGTTACCAAAACACCCGTGTTACCAAAACACTATTTTTTCATCCGTCGATGACCAGATATCCCACATATCCTACTTTCGAGCAGTCCCTCTCATAAATGTCATGTCGAGTTTAATTACGTTTAACTTTAAACAATTTCGACTTTGTACATCTCACCGAGTATTGAAAGCCCTTTGAGTTCGTTGGATCTCGTGAAGTCAATCGGTTCCACCCCGGCGCTGGTCCTCTCGTCCCGTACGGTTTCTGTCGAGGTAGAGGAGGATCCAAGGATCCTGGAGCGACCACCAGCGTCCGGAGGTGTCCGCAATCTAACATACAGAGATCCTGCCGACAACACCATTTGTTATGGAAATCTAGGACCCAACACAGCTGGAGAGTACAAGTCAAAGTGATCAAAACAAATAAATGGTGAACCGAACAGAGCTGTCTTTTGGTTATTTATTTGAAGCTTCAAATACATGATACAGATATAATATAGACACAGGTCTGACAGAGTATAGGATAGTCTGCCAGAGTGTGCGTCGTACAATGAAAAAGCGAAGGTTATATAGGAAATGAGTGGGAACGTGAGAAATCTGTGTTCACACAGTCACATTGTTATTAGACACCTGGCCTTGAGCGGTAGATAGCATAACGGTTCTCAGAGTAGGGAAGTTTGTGTGTGACTGTGTGAGTATCCCAGTAGCCAAAACAGCTCTGTGGCCTTGAAGAAGAAGAAGAAGAAGAAGAAAAAGAAAACAGCACATGACATTTATGAGAAGCATTTGGTTTAAGCATATAAGGATATAATACAAATTTCCTCTACAGTTTTAAGAGATCAGGGCAGTCACGGATGTGTTTGGGGAGACTTCAGATCCAGCATGCTTGAGTTGTTGTTGTTGTGTTTTCTCAGCGCGGGGCTCTGGAGAACCAGCTGGCGGAGGCTGAGGAGCGTGGAGAGCTGGCTGTGAAGGAGGCCAAAGCTCGGACCAGAGACCTCGAGGACGCTCTGCAGAGAGCCAAGCAGGACATGGCCCGGCAGCTGCGGGAGTACCAGGTGAGAGAGACCTATTCAGGGTGTGGGCTACCGAGTGAAGGCAGATCTGAAGGATGGAGTGCTGCAGTGATGATGTGTATCCCTGGTTCCCTCTGAGAAAAGCAATGGTCTGAACGCTGCAGGACTGCATGGCGACGTAAGTGTGTTTTCTCCTTGGCCTGCAGGACCTGATGAACCTGAAACTGGCTCTGGATATTGAGATCGCCACCTACAGGAAGCTGCTGGAGGGCGAGGAGGACAGGTGGGAGGAGTTTCATAAAGTGTGTGTGTGTCTTTCTGTACAATAAAACACACACCAACACTCTCTCTCTGTCTCTGCTTCTTCTGCAGACTCGGACATCAGTCCATCCTCAACATCCAGACTGTGACCAACTACAGTAAGTAACAAACTCCCCCCACACTGAGGAAGGTGTAGACGTGTCCATTTTTTAAGTTTGTATTATTATTTAACTGTTTTCGGTATAAATGGAAATACATAAGTAAAGTACATGTCCTTACAACTTATGATTCTGTTTTCTTCAAGTTTGTATTTTGTTGGTCGAACGCACTTATTGTACGTCGCTTTGGATAAAAGCGTCAGCTAAATGCAATGTAATGTAACTTGCACTTCATCACAGTCGTAATTATACTTAATAACATTTCACTGCACACTACAACGACCCAAAACATTATCATAGGAGAAAAGCCCCGCATTTAAAACACGATGCAATATAAAAACACATGCAAACGAGGACACATCTTCAGCAACTTCAGGAAACATGAGCAGCGTTTACTAAAAGCTGCAAATACAAAACGCTGCAAGAAGCTCAAAGCACAAAGGAAACCAGGGGACACTAAAAAGTGATGCACACATTTATGCAGCAGACAGACTGTCTTGGTTATTTTATTTATTAATTAATTCCCCCTCTTTTTCTCTCCAGGTACTAAAAGTACTAATGGCTACCACGGTAACAGCTCCTCTCCTGCTCCAAAACTGCTGATCAAGACAACGGAGACCAGGAACAACTCCAGATACAGCACTCACTAAGAACACACATACGTGCACACACACATACACGCACACATGCACGCACGCGCGCACACACACACACACACACACACACACACACACACACACACACACACACACACACACCATAAGGGAAGCCAGTCCCCACACGTGACTATGTAAACAGATTTAGGTCCCCACAAGTATAGTAATGCTAGACCACACACACACACACACACACACACACGCACGCACGCACGCACACACACACACACACACACAGAGACACACACGCACGCACGCACGCACACACACACACAGAGACACGCACGCACGCACACACACACACAGAGACACCCACACACGCACGCACGCACACGCACACACACACACAGAGACACACACACACGCACACACACAAACACACACACACACTCACTCACTCACTCACTCACTCACTCACTCACTCACTCACTCACTCACTTCATTAGCAGATATTTCTAAATTTGTGAGGGTGCAGGTTAATAATGACTAACTTTCTGTAGAACAATTACAATCATTTTAACATGAAGAATTAAGTGGAAATAGTTGTTTTGATATAATTAACTACATGTTTGTTTTGTGTGTTGTGTACCATTTTAATCTGACTTCAGTTGTATTCAGCACCATCGGGGCTTTGACCCCCTTGGGTTCTTAAACAATGTAATAAACTGCATGCAATTAATTAATCTGTGTGAGATTATAAAAATAAATTGTGTAGATTTTGAAGATATCGGATTAGAAGTGTGCTGTTTTTGTTTCTCTACTTTTGCTGATTATATTCATAAATTGTACTCGATGTTGTTATAAAATAATCGTAGTGTTAATCTACAAATGTAATCACTGGGTTTACGTTTCTTTTTAACTTTCCTGATGAAATAAAATCGACAAAAACAACATATATGGTGTTTCTTCTTTCTTGCATTTTAAAGGGTTCCTTCCTATTCTGCTTTTGGGGTTTCTCCTCTCCTGTAGTGTGTGTTATAGGTTTTAGTGCATGTACATGTTCTGCAAAGGAAAATCCCTGTGTTCCCGGAGTTTCTCTCCCCCTGCCTGAAACAGCTGCATTGGAGTCCTTTATTTACTTCTGGTTTCAGACGGAGAGTGAAAAGAGGTGCTACAGTATGAGAAAAATAAAGAGCTTTTTGAACATTAAAGCCCGAAACGCCTCCATTTATTAAAAAAACAACAACAACAAAGTAAGTGATTCCGGTGTGGAACCCGTATTCAGCATCGGTCGCTAAGTAACGGTTGGCTGGATGCACGTGATCAGTAGAAGGCAGGGGATTGGTTTACAACAGCTCTCGAGACGCGACGCTTTACCCTCGCCCACCTCGCCTTCCGATTGGTCGATGCCCGGCGGTTTTCGCGCCAACGCAGTGCATTGTGGGTATGGTGAGCGGAAGTGCTTCGGGACGTCGTGGTAGAGAAGCGAGTTGTTGTCGTGTTTTGTTGTTTTGGGGTTTTTTTTTATTGGAGTTTTGTTTAGTTTTTACGGATGCGGGGCGAAGAGTCGTCCGATTCTGAGTCGGGCAGGATGGAGGAGAGCTCGGTTCGGAGGAGCCTGGAGACGCTGTGCCAGGAGCTGAACATGGACGAGCAGACAGCCGCAGAAACACTGGAGAACTTCACTGCCATCTGGAACACATACACCCTGGAGGTCGGTAATGCCCTCTAAATCACCCCTGGGGGTATTTAAAGACCCCGTGTGAGTGTGTAAAACTCAGGGCTGCAGAGTTCGTGAATTACCCGTCACTTGTATCGCGCGGTAAAGTAAACGGAGAGATCCGCGTGGGACGTAAACACTGGGTTAAAGGGCTTCGACTGACCATTGTTGTCATGTCTAATCTCGTTGTTTACATCTACGTAATAACGGTACATCGTGGTTTCAGTGGTTCTTAACTACTCCACTTAAATACCATTTTCAGGAAGTTGTACTTGACTTGTGTATTTTCCATGTTGTGACACTTAGATGTTAAGTGTATTCATGCGGTCACCATATGAACACGTAGCTACTTTGCCGATTCAGATGAATGATAAATAATATCATCAAATACATTAGGATTTAAGGTAATAACGCACACTTTGACATTTGTACCTACTTAATCATGTTTCTTTGATACTACATTTGGCTCACTCAGATGAATGATACCAGATATAACTCAACAAATACATCAGGATGAATTAAATACGACTAACTAGCTGTGTTGTTTGGGACACACACACTGAGTTAAAGGGCTTCAGCTGACACGTGTGTTTGCCTCTAATCTTATTTTGTTTACCTACTTTATAATGTTCGTTATTATACTACCTTTGGCTCACTTTAGTTAGAAGATTGCAGATTAATGAAACCAAATATAAATCAACAAAAACATAAGAATGATTAAATATCACTACTTAATATGTTAAATAATGTTTTTAATCTGAGTAAATAATAACGACTGTTACTCAACAACTGTATACTTCTCACTCAACATTATTGTACACTGCTAACTTTCGTTATTTTGCAGCGTAATAATGCTCAATATAAATGAAACACTATGATTTACTGACACATTGCTAACGTCTGCAGTGCACCGTAGGACACAAACACTTATGAATGCTTTCTTTATATTTGAATCTAAAGGCGTTCACTTTCTGTGATATTTAGCAAAAACCCCTTTTTATTGAAAGCATTTTATAACAAAGCTCTTTTCTAATCGGGCTGCCATTTATCTTCGTTATTGATTCCTCTGATTAAGGATAACGTGAAATCTGGCAACACGGTGCCAGGGACTCAACGAGTGTTATTGTATTGTATTATCTTTTCAATTCACACACGGCATCTATTGCACGTCTGTCCGTCCTGGGAGAGGGATCCCTCCTCTGCTGCTCTCCCTAAGGTTTCTCCATGTTCCCTTAAACTGTGGGGTTTCTCTGGAAGTGTTTCCTCGTACGATGTGAGGGTCTAAGGACAGAGGGTCTGAGGACAGAGGGTCTGAGGACAGAGGGTCTGAGGACAGAGGGTCTAAGGACAGAGGGTCTGAGGACAGAGGGTGTCGTATTGTCATACTGATATTCTGTACACACTGTGAAGACCACTGAGACAGATGTAACATTTGTGATATTGGGCTCTAAATAAACATTGATTGATTGATATTGAACACAAAGTGACTTTACTAACACGTCGTCACAACGCCTCTCCGTAGGGTTTGAAACGAGGGTGATATATGGCACTACATGTCAGCTTTGGTCTTGTGTCATTCTACAGCGTGATACCAGTTTGATATTCCTAACAATTAATTAGACACTAGCGGTGGCAAGGAACATATTTTGATTAAGAACGTGGTCGTGCTTTTTCCTTTATCGTCTCCTTTCTAAAACTGATGGTCTGATATGTGACAGGTTTGTTTTGATCGTTGTTTCGTTAAGATTCTCTTTTCGAGCCACTCGTCAGATGCAGCAGCACTATGAGTCACGGGGTCGTTGCTTTTCTGTGGTCTTAAAATATTTAGCTGCTTTTCGATCTAAACTTTGATGCACATTAGTGTGTGTGTGTGTGTGTGGATTATGTTCTAGTGTTTCATATTGCTGCATCGACTCACTCGTCTTGTGTCTTATCTGTCGGAGAGAAATCATTATTTATTGTATTTGTATTATCCCACAGTTGACCTCCTGGTTTCTCTTAAATGTTACATTGCGCTGCGTGTATCTGTAAAGGTCTTAACGTCTGATCTGAGGTGAATTTCTCGTTTATTTTTAACTTGTGATGTGTCGCCATTTTGTAAAGCACTTTGAGCGCCATGTGCCGTAGGAAAAGTGCCGTATGAATAAAGCTTTGTTTTCATAACTGTTGGGAAAACACTGAATGTCTCTTCCAGCATGAGAGTAACATGATAACACAGGTATCCCAACTGTAGCTGTGTCCATGACGGGATGTATGATTACCTAGAAGTCCCTCCATCTTGTGACTGAGTAACTCCCTCTCTTGGATATCAGCATGTGAAGGACACTGCTCAGGAACTAGTCTCTGTATGTGATGACTCCTTCCCTTCTGGAGAGGATCCCAGACACGTGGATCCTGAGGCTGAAGCTCAAGCCGGGGACCAGGGGGATTTTTCTAACAATAGTTGACTGGCGTGCTTCCTGTTCATATCTTGCATAACGCTTGTTTTAACGTGTGTGTGTGTGTGTGTGTGTGTGTGCAGGGGGAGGTGGTGCACTGGTTGGCCTGCTCTCTGTACGCTGCCTGCAGGAAGGGCTCCACTCCCACCGTGGGTAAAGGACTGATGGAGGGAAACTGCGTGTCTCTCACCAGGATCCTCCGCACCGCCAAACTCAGGTGAGTCTCTGCCGCAGCTGATGTTAAAGACGTGAAACACACACAGCCTTTAAACCCTTTAAATACATCAACAGCATTAGTTATAAAGAAAGGATGAGAGACGAGGAGAAAGGGTAGAAGTCTGTGCACGTCACAGATGGCACATCACATGCAGGGTTGCCAACGTCCGGGAATTTTCAAAGACGGAAACTTTCCATGGGAATAAACTGGGAATTTTCTAAATGGAAGGTCGGCTCTTCGTAGGGAACGTAAATATAGCTGGGGGAAGTATATTAATCTTGACTAAAACAAACGGATGCCATTCAAGTACACTTGGATGTCCATGCCGCAGCACACGGCTCACCGCTCGGCTACGGAGGCCACACGAAGGCTCACAGCTGTGAGGGTGGAACAACTGGTTGGCGTTCGGGCAAACCTTAGCCTCTCTGGACGGACACAGAGCCATCCTCAACAGGCTGGACGCTGAAGAGGAAGAGTGTGACGTTGATGAGGCCCGGGAAGAGCCCGCTGACTGAAAGGGTTTACCCAGAATGCATCGCTCGAAGGAAGATGTGTGGAGGGAGACGGGCTCTTTTCATTTAACATTGCGAACGGGACTCTGTGGGGACTTCTGGTTGGGGGGGGATGAATACCATTTAACTCAACATTCCTGTTTCGTTCTTCAATGAAACAAATAATTGTTCAATAAAATAATTAAAACGTGTTCTGTTCTACTTAAACATTAAAAATGAAAAAAATCTGTTGAAATGTCATGTTTTTTTGTTTAATTTTGCATCGAATATTTACAAAATTCCCCATGGGAACTTTCCGGAACTGTACCGAACCTTTCCGCCCCATTGCAACCCTAATCACACGACAGAAAGGAGGGGTCCATGATCACACACACACACACACCATATCCAACACAGACGAGTGTGTGTGCAGCTCTCAGTGAACAAAGCATTATATCTGATAATGTAATATCGACGAGGCGTCTGAAGTTCAGCTTCAGTCCACGGCTTGTTAGTTTTCTCCAAAATAATGTTTTTAATCACAATGTAATACTAAAAAGTGTGTAAGAATAGTTTGTGTTTGTCTGCCCAAGAACAAGGATTGTGGATTTGACTGAAACGCAACGATTATATTTATGAAGGATTTAATAACAGGCTTTCTCCTCGCCCTTTATTTGTATTGCCTTTATTTAAATTGTAAATATGAGACGGGTTTGCTGCCTCGAGCGCTTATAACTAATTATCAACCATTTGTATCTATTGTTTGGATAAAATATACGGCCTTACATTTCATAAAACCTTTAGATATACATTATAAGAGTACACACATATATAAACACAGAGGCAGTTTAAAGTCTTCACATGTTTATAAATGTAGCCCCGAGGGTCTAAAAGTTTCTCGCCAAATTGAAATCACTGTCTTTTTATTCAAGCCACACATTAAGCTCGTTAATTCCCCCCAAAAGACGCTTTGTGTAAGTGTCCTCGCTGTAAGGCTGCATCGTTATTTAAAACGTTATCTAAATCGCAATATGGACAGGAAATACTGTGGCGGGGTAGAGACTCCGACCTACACACACTCATTTCTCGAACTCCCCTCCTCGACTCCTATCCTCGATAGGAGTCCCTCCCGCCCACAGGAGATGCGAGCGGAGGAGCCGAGGAGGGGAACCGAGGAGAGAGTGGAAGCAGCAGGCGGTTAGAGAAATGAGAACTCCTCTCCTCTGAGCGGTCCATTAATGATGACAGGAGGCACAGCAGCCTCTGTCTGATGGACAGACGTGTTCATGATGACTTCTATATTTACTTTGATTCATTCACAGTGCGGTATAATGAGACAATAACAGGCTACAGATGCGGACACGCACACACACACATATATATGTGTATATATTTATATAAATATATACAATTTCAGAATAAAACAGAGCACTCTCATAACTCGTAACACTATCAGAGACTGGATATACTCTCTCTCTCTCTCTGGTCGCTACAATGAGGACAATAAATGACTGGTATTAAAAGTAAGCAGAGGACACCAAACCCACTGAGACCCGTCTGTCCGCTGCATCTACACACTGTACCACACACACCTACACACTGTACCACACACACACACACACACTGTACCACACACACCTACACACTGTACCACACACACACACACACACTGTACCACACACACACACTGTACCACACACACACTGTACCACACACACCTACACACTGTACCACACACACACACACACGCACATACAGCTCCTAAAACAGGCTACAGCCGTTGTGTATTTTATTATGAAGCACTGAATGGTTTTAGAAACATCTGGACTCTTTGTTTGTAGATATCTACTAAACTACAGCAAATAAAGAGAGTAGGCCTGTTCTACTGAGTGATATATATTCTACACACTGCTCTGCTTTCTGCTCGGACCTCACAGCTGTTCTCTCTGGAAACGTGGCGTTGCAGTTAATAAAATAACATCCAGGGGATGCATGCAGAGCTGTCATTGGCTGAGATAAGTCCGGAGCCGTGGAGGACCGTGGAGGACCCATCAGTGTGTCCTCGGTTAGAGCTCCTCCAGAGAGCCTCCTCGACGCTCGGTCCTCGAAGTGCATTTAGAGAAATGGGATGTCCTTCAACATGGCGCGCTGAAATTCATTTCCGGGTCACTACCGGAGGGTCGAGGAGGGGGATTTGATGAAATGAGAAAGGGCCACAGAATCCCGTCATGATATTTAATTACATGTTTCAGTGATAATGTCACTAATGTCTCGAACAATATCGCGTATCGGACCACAGCTAGTTTCTTCTAGCACTTCAAAGCAGCATTAAGGAGGGGTTTACTGTGTAGTGATGTGTGGCTTCTGTTTGACGCCCCCCCCCCAGTCTGATCCAGTTCTTCTCGAAGATGAGGAAGTGGGCCGACATGTCGAGCCTCTCTCAGGACTTCCGGCTGCGCATGGATCGACTCGAGAGGAACTTCGAGGTCTCGACCGTCATCTTCCGCAAGTTTGAGCCCATCTTCATGGACATGTTCCAAAACCCGCAGGGGGGGGAGCCGCCTCGACAGCCACGCAGCAGGAAGCACAGGTACGACACACACACACACACCCCCACACATGTTGATTCACACACACACACACACACACACACACACACATATTCACACACACTCACTCACTCACTCACTCACTTACACACACACACACACACACACACACACACGCACACACACACACACACACACACACAGCCTGTCCCATGCGACATCTTCACAACATGTCATTCTATTGTAAAGACATGGCAACACACACACACACACTTACTCTTTCTAGCTGTGTGACGTCTCTCTCCCTCTCGTTGCTCTGCAGGAGGTTGCCGTGTCACATCAGCGATGTGTTCAAGTTCTGCTGGACTCTGTTTGTCTACACAAAAGGTACCACGACACCAAACCTTACCCACAATGCACCGGTATGATTTTACTGACGTCGGTGAAGTTGCAGACCACTTTTGGGATGTTCACCAAATCAAATAAGTATTCTAATAAATAATGTGTAATATTGGGAGGGATGAAACCCTCTTTAATTCACACATGCAGAGCACACAGTGAAATGTGTTCTTTGCTTCTAACCCATGCCAGTACCAGGAGTCGAGTACTCGGAGCAGCGTCCTTGTGCCATACGTGAAGTTTGTGTTTATGAGCTGTGTGTTTTTTAGGTAACTTCCGTATGATCGGAGACGACCTGGTGAACTCGTACCACCTGCTGCTCTGCTGCCTGGACCTGGTGTTCGGAAACGCTCTGCTCTGCGCCAACAGGAAGGACCTCATCAACCCCACCTTCAGAGGTACAGAGAAGCTGACAATTGAGCGGCCCGACCAAGCAAGGAGGCAGAGGCAGCACGTCCAAAGATACAACCCGGTGTGGGCGTTTATTAACTCAGCCTCAATCCTGGATCTCACACCACACTGCCGGCTACCTAACAGACGGGGAACGGAGCCTCCACACACACTAATCAGCAATTAGACACAGGTGGGGGGGCAATACAGGGCACCAGGTGCACACAATCAACAGCAACAGACATGGGGGAAGGGAACACTTCAACATAAAACCAGCAAACAGAGACGGACAACCTAAAACACAGACAGAGGCACACACGACATACACTTCGCCGCCAACAAAGCTACACAATTCGTAACGGAGGCCGAGATCTATGGCCCTCTCCGTTACACAGAGAGAGTGTGCGCGCATACCAGTTGCATACATTTATACGAGGGGCCGTTAAGGACATTATTCAGAAATGCCGTTCTCACATGCCGCATGATGTATGCACAAGCAAACATTCTCCTACGTAGGTTTGGTGCATGTACAGATGGAGTGAAGATGTCTCTGTTGCACACCGCTCTATTTCAGCACATCTGTGGTCAAACTACAGAAAAGCAAGTTTACGGAAACTTCAAGTAGCTCATAATGATGCCATGAGAATATTGCTGAAGAGACCTCGATGGTCTAGTGCAAGTGAAATGTTTGTGGCTGCAGGAGTCAATACTCTACGAGCTGTTTTAAGAAATCTTATGTATAAATGTATAATGAAATCCTTTTGGCCTGATCGAACATAAGGTTTATTACTACACGCTACCAATCGCAGCTGTGGAGACATTGGTATAGTTGTCTCTTTGTAGGACACTGATTTAAATTATTCTTAAACTATGAATTATTTGTATGTAATTTATTATATCTAATGCCTTGTCTTTTATCTGGACCCTGAGTCTGTAATTCATGCACACACACAACTGAAACCAAAATAATTTACAAACATAAATTATGTAAAAATCTCTCGTACACAAAATAATCCAAAGTTATTCACATATACATGAAACACACTCACACACATGCCTGAAATGCTCACACACACACACACACACACACACACACACACACACATTAAAATGCACTCATACACATGTGTCTATTCAGATTACTGTTACATCAAAATGGGGATTAACAGCAGGATTACAACGTTAGTAAAAAAACTTGAGTGTACAGTTTGTGTGTAGTGTGTACTTGCTCTTTATTAATGTGTGTGTGTGTGTGTGTGTGTGTAGGCCTGCCTGCTCTGTACCGTGCTGACGGCCACGTGTCTCCGGACCAGCCCCCCCCCTGTGTGTTGGAGCGTCTCTGTGAGCTGCATGATGGCCTGGTGGTCGAGGCCAAGGGGATCAAACAGCACTACTTCAAACCATACATCCAGAAACTGTACCAGAAACAGGTACACACACACACACACACACACACACACACACACACACACACACACACACACACACACACACAGACACAGACACAGACACACACACAGACACAGACACACACACATTACCATCCAGGTTTGTGTATTTCAGTGTCCGAGTTTATAGTGGATATTATAGACCATGGGTGTTTCTCAATGTCGAGGACGCTTCCTTGGTAGGACAGGTCCTTCAGAAGCGAGGCAAGGATCCTTCCTGGCATTCGGAGAACGAAGAGTGGAACAGGCTAACAAGTGTGCGTCATATCAGAGGCCACGCCTTAAATGTTCCACCGAAGATTTTGGAAATTGGGCCGTGCGCAAAGCATTGTGGGGATTTTAAGTCCGCGGAGGACACACTGGTGCATCCTCGAAATTTCCCGCAACGAAGGATTCAGTCCTCGGTAGAATTCCAAGGATCCTGGACATTGGAACAGTCCTTCGGCGGGACCCGATGACGTAGCATCCTTGAAATAGTGGCTCTGGAGCAGCCTTCCTCGACATTGAGAAACACCCCGTGGTTTATATCCTCTACATTGTTGTTTAGTGACCTCCTTTCTTCTTTCCATTTCCATTCCCCCACAATTCAATTTTGTGTTGCTTTTGTCTACTCTCTTTCCCCCCGATCAGATCCTGAGAGGAAACGAGGATAATTTGACCGAGCTGTTGGACCCTCAGAGCTTCATCGATAACAAGTGAGTCGATCAGAGGTCACTGCGGAGCATTCAATACATTCGTAGCGCTTTCCAAAGCAGCTCTGACGTGCTTTGGACACATGGCGCACGATAATGTTTGAATATCCAGGAAAACGTAACGGTGAATAAACTCAAACATTTATCTTTCATTCACCTCGTATACTCGTGTTCTTTTGAGCCAATAAACCACCTAGCCCTCCGGTATCACTGTGGACGTTTTTGTCCATATGGGTAATTTTTCACTTTTTGCAGTAACTTCGGTTGTGTTGGTGCAAACGGCCTGCATTTTTGTAACAAGGCTATTTTCTCGATCTATTTTGGAATTCAATTTTCAATTTTTGAAATCGGTCGTTAGTTCACTGTGTAACAAATCGACTACGCAAATTAGTCATTCGAGACAAAAATGTCCACTACAAAAGACTTTGATAAAAACATAATATTAAAAGGTTTTTTTCACAACTTTTTTGGGTTCAATCTTTAAAGCAACTTCCGCCCGAATACAAAATACCAAACATTTAATGTTCTCAGGATTTTAACCCTTTCAATGCCATTTTGAAAACATGAAACCGCTGTTTTTTTTCATGATGAAAACAGAGAAAATGAATTATTTTCCCAAAAATACACATCTGGAGACTGGCTATTTATTTTTTTATCACAGTCTTGGATATGTCAAAGATTAGCAACAACATGGATTTTTGTTGCATTCTTAGTTTTTGCACAAAATCAGATTGAACAAAAAAGTTACAAATTAGTCATTCGGGACAAAAAAGTCCACTTCCAAAAACTGCTCTAAAAGGACAACAGATTGATATTTTTAAAAGCTTTTTGCGGGTTAAATCTTTCAATCAACTTCAGTCCTGATCGAAAATACCAAATGTTAAATTATGTTCAGGATTTTAACCCTTGAACTGCCAGTTTGAAAACATGAATTTGCGTTTTCTATGAAAAACATGCACAAAAAGGCAGTTATTTTCCATATAATGAATGTTGGGGGGGTCGGCTTTTTTTTTATCACAGTCTTGGATATGTCAAAGATTAGCAACAACAGTTTTATTTTTTGCATTATTAGTTTTTGCACAAAATCAGATTAAACAAAAAAAAGTTACAAATTAGTCAAACCTTTTAATATAATGTTTTTATCAAAGTCTTTTGCAGTGGACATTTTTGTCTCGAATGACTAATTTGCGTAGTCCAATCGAATGATACCGGAGGGTTAAGAGACCTGGATGATAGCACTCCAGTTCAGTCAAGCATACAGTACATAACTGTGTGTGTGTGTGTGTGTATTGTTTGCAGCAAAGCCATAAACAGGGAGTATGAGGAGTACGTTCTGACGGTGGGAGATTTCGACGAGCGAGTGTTTCTCGGCGCGGACGCTGACGAGGAAATCGGGACGCCGAGGAAGACCGTCCAAGAAACGTCTGCCAGCCGAAACAACGCTCAGAGTCAGATGAAGCAACACGTGGAGAAGGTACACACGTAGACACACACACACACACGCACACACACACACACACACACACACACATTCCCACATCCAAAATACCAACACTTGACTCTCCCTGAGTCCTTCTAGCAGCCCAAATAACTGACTCTCTCTCTCTCTCTGCAGTCGGCCTCTCTCGCCCCCTCCACCCCTCTCACAGGGCGGGTGTATCTGAAGGAGAAGGATCTGCTCGTCACTCCCGTTTCCTCGGCAACGCAGAGTGTCAGCCGGCTGCAGAGCATGGTGTCCGGTCTGAGGACGGCGCCGAGCGAAAACATGCTGCAGGTCTTCAGGTGGGAGTCTCTATACACTCTTTTCTATTTGATCTCAAAACATTCTCTTGCACTGCTTTATCTGTTCTGTGTCCTATATATATATTCATGTTGCTCCGTTGGAGGAGCCTGGGACTTCAGTCTTTCATTGCCATATCTACCCTGTAGCCCAGGGGGTCGAACTCAAACACACAGTGGGCCAAAATAAAAGAATGGGTGCTAGTGGAGGGCCGGACGGTTCGATGCTTATTGAAATGAACTTGTTGCACATATCAAAGCTGGAACTAACAAAGCTTCAATGATTGCCGATAAAAACAACATTAAATAATCAGTTGCATTCATTTCTCATGGCTCGATCTGCAGCTTCTCCAGAGTACATTTTCTCCACAGGCCAACAGCAGCTTCAACAAAACTATTCCCCTCAAAGAGAAAAGCAAACACGCCCTGTTGTCGAGAGAGAAAGTGCAGAAGGAAGCATCCTTTGAAGTCAGGTTGCTGCTCTGAGATGCTTGCTCAGATACTTGGCATCTCATCTCGGGTGCAAGGTCATCAATGTGTGGGGTCTGGCTCTGAGCGGAGGAGACCCTCAGGACGGAGGGAAGGTGCAATATACCGGCGGGCCAGATCTATTAGGAATTATCCTGCGGGTCAAAATTAAATCCACCACGGGCCTGATTTGGCCCCCGGGCCTCGAGTTTGACACGTGTGTGGTCTAAGCATAATGTAAGACACAAAAGAACACATGATATATCTTTTCATTTCTATCGCCTGCTTTTCCCAGCTCTGGATAAAAAACATGTTTATTATTATTATTATTATTCCCAACAAGGGAGAGAGTGACTTTCAAGGTGTCAGCGTTAAAAGCCACCGGCATCGACATCGTGAATAATGGATGATATTTATTCTCATCCTGTTATTATTCTTGCACATAACTTCTGCTTGGTGGCTTTTCTTCTGCATATCTTAAGTAGATCTGGTAAAGCTTTGTCAGTGAGGTATCTCCTACTTCGTTCCGGATTTGGCCCGCCGGCCTTGAGTTGGACATGTGTGCTGTAGCTCATGTGCACGTGACGATAAAGCCTTGAAACCCACGTCCCTGCTGATGATCAAGCAGTTTGGGGCGTTATTGTTTAGTCGTTTTCCTGTAGTGAAAACACGAGGTT
>CM070495.1:44107799-44217799 GCA_036324585.1 Champsocephalus esox
CCAGAAATTGGTATTAATCACATATATATATATATATATATGTCTTATAAATCTCCAGTTTATCTAGGGCATTACAAACCTTGCTCAAATAATTCATGGGATGCATTAGCTTAACCTATACTGACCACATCAGACTAAAACTGTTAATTAACCTTCATTAAACACAGTGTAAATAATATGTCAAATATGAAAGATACAAAACTAATTTACGTTTCCCTCCTTTAAAGCTAAACTTGTCCGTTTGTCTTCATTTACGTATTAGTTTGAACATGACTAAGTGTGTTTTTCGTGTGTGTGTGTGTGTGCGCGCGCGCGCAGGTGATCGAGGTGTTCATCCGCTCGGAGGAAGGTCTCTCCAGAGACATGGTGAAGCACCTGAACCTGATCGAGGAGCAGGTGCTGGACAGCAGGGCCTGGAGCGCAGACTCTGCCCTCTGGAGCGTCTTGCAGGCTGCAGGCAACAAAGTGCCCACAGTGGAGGAGGTCAGCAGGAACTCACACTCACACACACACACCACCACACACACACACACACACACATAAATAAGGAAACACTCAAAATGCTGTCTCGATCAAACTGTGCAAAAACGGTTTGTTTGCAACGTTGTATTTTTAAGACATTTTGTTTGTTCATAATTCCTGTTGTTGTTGATGCAAGCAAATGTTTCTATATCAAAATCAACGTAGTAGTAGTTAAAACATTTCATTAATTTAGCAGGCTCTTTGACCCAAAGCGTTTTGCACTAATCAGAACCAGCATCAAGGGCTTTTCTCTTTGTTTCACTTTCTCTTCTTCTCTCCCTCCAGGTGAATTTCTCCTCCAGTCTGGACACGGGTTCAGGTCCTGGCTCCAGTGGAGTTCAGTCTCACCTGCCGATGCTCGCCCTCTCGCCCATCATCCACCCCCGCATCAAAGAGTTCAGATCGGGCCTGGGCAGCGCACGCAAAGGTGAGAGGTCGGGAGGTCGGGAAACGGTATTTCGATCTCTGTCTGTACACACACACTGAAAGATTGACTTTGACTTCGAGGTGTTTAGTAGTTTCTGTAGCAAGACGAAGATGGACTTTTATTAATCCCTCGTGGGGACATTCTTAGGAGCAGTGTGCTGCCATTTTGTACGGCGCCCGGGGAGCAGTGTGGGGAACGGTGCCTTGCTCAGGGACACCTCGGTAGCGCTTGGTTTTGCCGGGACTTGAACTGGTGACCTTCCGGTTGCCAAGCCAAGTCCCTATGGACTTTGCCACCACCGCCCCCACAGCCTATAGAAATAAAACAGATAATTAACTTAAAATAACCGAGGCACCAGACAAGGACTTTTGTACATTTTATTCCATCTAATATCATTAACATCGAACAATGAACAAAGCCTTTCCTGTGGCTTGAAACACCCTGGAAAAAAACAAATGCCTTCGAGTGCTCTAAACATATAAGCATAGAAACGACTTTAATAACAACAATAACTAAGAATACATTTACTATAAATAATAACAGCGAGAAAATAAATGTTTAAGTATCAAATCATTTAAAGCGATATAACAGTTTCAATGTATTACTGTAGGGGTAAAATACGGAAGCACCTACCCTTCTTGTTTGTTTGTTTGTTTGGACAGTCCGCATTGATCAACTGTCACAAACAGCCAACATGCTAATTTCCAGCTGTTGTCCCCGGCCAGATGATAATAGACACCTTTTTGAAATCACAATACATCAACAGCACTAGTTATAAAGAAAGGATGGAAGAGAACGCGTTACTACAGACATGTCACATATAGAAATGCTACTTGCATCACAGCAATGGGGGGTGCGATGTCCGTCTCGGGGAGTTTTGGAGATGTTGAAGATATAAGCGTCATTATTAACTCTTGTGTCCCCTCCCTCCAGACGTGCCTCCCTCCCCGCTGTCGCTCCACGACAGGTACAGCTCTCCAGCGGCAGGCAGCGCCAAGCGGCGTCTCTTCGGCGATGATTCTCCGGCGCCGCTGACTGCGACCTTGAGCCCGATGTCGATGTCGTCGCCCGCCAAACGCCTGACGTTCACCTCCAGCAGCACCCTGAGGATCGGAGGTCAGGGCGGGGGGGGCACCGTGCTCAGCATCCCTCTGCAAGGTAGGAAACGAGATCAAAGATTCAAAGGTTTTGTTGTCATATGCATGTGGAGGAACTTCTAATTCCCTTCAGAGAAACTGATCAATGATTCATAGACGAAGTGTCCGTCCATCCATCTTCTCCCGCTTATCCGTGGTCGGGTCTCGGGTAGCAGTTCCAGCAGAGAGCCCCAAACTTTCCTTTCCCCTCATCAACCAGCTCTGACTGGGGGGTCCCAAGGCGCTCCCAGGCCAGCGAAGAGATATAGTCCCTCCACCTGGTCCTAGGTCTACCCCTCGGTCTCTCCCAGCTGGACGTGCCTGGAACACCTCCCTAGGGAGGCGCCCAGGTGGCATCCTAACTAGGTGCCCGAACCACCTCAACTGGCTTCTTTCGACGCGAAGGAGGAGCGGCTCAACTCCGAGTCCCTCCCTGATGACCGAACTTCTCACCTTATCCCTAAGGGAGACGCCAGCCACCCGGCGGAGGAAACCCATCTCGGCCTCTTGTATCCGCGATCTCGCTCTTTCGGTCACGACCCATCCTTCATGACCGTAGGTAGACGAAGTGTGTCTATTGTTATATTTAACCCTTAGATGCATAAGTGGCTCTTTTTTGAGCCGGTGAGGTGGTGTTCCCCAAAGTACCTATTCCAGCTATTCCTCAAAAAACATGTTTTGGATATCACGCCATTCACACTTTTAAATTTACATTTTAATACATTTTAAGAAATTGTAGTTTTTGTATTTCCACCCCGAGCTTCCATAAGTGGGTCAAAATGACCCGCATGCTTTTCCTCTGGGAACCTTTGATTCTTATCACCTGTTGCTGTCAGGAATACATTCACTGTAGGACACACAGACGACATCTCAAGTGACACCTCTCAGGAAGATTATTTTACACAGCAAGATCTGAAACCTGCCAGTATAATAATAATCATAATGATGATGCATTATATTTTTATAGATTGATCTTTAATTTTGTCATTGTACAGGTACAACGACATTACAATAAACTCAAGGTGCCAACACGCAACAACAAGACAATATAAAAACAATAAATGGGACTTAAAATAGACATGAAAGGGAATATGTACATAAATAAATAATAAATTAAATTGCACGATTCCCCTCGTATTGCACGGAAGGCTTATATATATATATATATAGGGCTTTTCAAGGACTCCAAATAGGACTATCAACCGGCACGGCATGGATTGATGGGGGGGGGGCTATGAGTAGACAAGAGGAGAAGAGATGAGTTTTGAAAAGGGACTGGAATACTGTGAGGGTCTCAGCATAGCGGAGATCTTTGCATCAAATGGTTTTTTTCAAAATATAACAAAAATGTCTACAATTATGAATAGTGAAAAATTAAATATGACATATTTCGAGTGTGAACCAAAATATAATACTAAATATTATACAAGTGATTTTTCTTAACCAAAAATGGCATTAAAACACATTATTCTAATACGGGTCCTTCTTGACCCACTGAGTGTAGGGTCCAGGATAGCGAGGTTCTGTACCCAGAATACAGGAACAGTCACACTATATATTCATGAAAGGAAACAGCCAGCTGGTCCCACCCACAAACCAGGCTTTTCTGAACACCCGAGAAATTCTTCTGACCTGAGCTCCTCAGCAACATGCAACATATGTGACCTGCTCTATCGAAATCAGTCGCATTGACCCGAAGACACATCTTGAGTTGTATACACTGCTGGAAAGAGGAGATTCCTAGCTTTCTAATGATATCAGGATTGTTGTTGTACTCCCAATATTAAGCGAAATATGTCACATTATATAACGACTGTCTCCGAGTCATCATTTTGAGAAAAAGGCCTTCAAAGTTTTCTCTTCTCTGGAATCCATCGATCTGATTGGTTAACAGCAAATCATCAAAATACTACGAGGGAGATATTTTCGTTTGGATACTGGTCTGGTGTGTGTGTGTGTGTGTGTGTGTGTGTGTGTGTGTGTGTGGTGTGTGTGTGTGTGTGTGTGTGTGTGTGTGTGTGTGTGTGTGTGTGTGTGTGTGTGTGTGTGTGTGTGTGTGTGTGTGTGTGTGTGGTGTGTGTGTGTGTGTGTGTGTGTGTGTGTGTGGTGTGTGTGTGTGTGTGTGTGTGTGTGTGTGTGTGTGTGTGTGTGTGTGTGTGTGTGTGTGTGTGTGTCGAAGCTTCAAAGTTGTATTTATCTTCTGAATTTGCCGAAACAAGTTTAATATTCTGAAAGCCAAGACTTTGTTTGTTTAAAATCAAACAAAACACCCGAACCCCGAAAAAATAGTTTTTTACGCAAATCTCTCCTGAAGTGTTACGGTACGTCCACACAGCCGCGTTAAAAACCTCTTGGCGGTGGGCGTGTCTGAAGCGTGGGGATTTTTTGCGACCAACAACCAATCACAGGAATCTCCCGTCCCGACATACAAAGCAAAGTTAAAACGAAGTAAACTGGATATAAACTCCCCAAACAGGCGAAACCCTCCCAGTTCCCCCCACTGCCTCTGCCACCTCCCTCCATGCTGGTTCCTCCGGT
Organism: Champsocephalus esox; assembly: GCA_036324585.1. NCBI lineage: Eukaryota > Metazoa > Chordata > Actinopteri > Perciformes > Channichthyidae > Champsocephalus > Champsocephalus esox. The sequence continues at coordinate 44,112,423 of CM070495.1, forward strand.
TTGGATCCCGGTAATAGTTCTGGTCGTAAAGAACCGGGTGATTTGCTACCGTAACTTCTCGTTTGGAATATGAGGAAATGACTGCGGTCTGGTTCTCCCTGCTTGCACGCGGTTTGATTGGCTAGCGCTTCTACTGTCAGATTTGCATAAACGGGATTTGATTGGCTGACGCTTCCAGCTCAGCTTCGAAAGTTGAACATTGCTCAACTTTTGGAATCCTGAGATGCCGGGAAATCTCCGCGTTGCTTCCCACAATGCAGTTCGGCGCAAAGTGACGTCACCCCATTCAAAGTCAATGGGCAGAAGCGTTTTGACGCTGCTGTGTGGACGGGCCGTTCGGGTTAGTGTGTCTCTCCTGAAGTGTGTGGTAGGTTTGAATGTATACAAAACATTAAATAAAAAAAAGCCCTAAGATATTTTACTTATATTTATTTCATTATTGATTAAATTCTGATTTTATTGTAATTTTGTTTCCATATTTTTATATATATTTGTATTCGCGATTATGGGGGAATTTTGATCTCTCTGTCTGTACACACAAACTGAAAGATTGACAATAAAGTTGACTTTGAGTTATTCAGAGCCCCATCATCATCATCATCATCATCATCATCATCATCATCATCATCATCATCATCATCATCATCATCATCATCATCATCATCATCATCATCATCATCTCCTTTGTGTGTGTGTGTGTGTGTGTGTGCAGGGCTGAATAACGACCGCACCATCACGCTGATCCCAGTTCAGCCGTGTGATTCCTCCGGTACGATCACCGCTCAGTTCCTGCTCACCACCTCCCCGAGTCGCCCCCCTCCTCCCCCTCTCATGACCTCTGACCCCCCGGCGGCAGGAAGCGGACGCCCGCGACGCACCGGCTCCCTCGCGCTGTTCTTCAGGAAGGTAGGATATCGTCATGGTTTTTATTTAGAGTTATTAAAAAAACTTCCTCTGACTTTTCTTCAGTAGATGTTGCTTTCCTACTTGTTTCATGTTTCTCTCGTGTGTGTGTGTGTGTGTGTGTGTGTGTGTGTGTGTAGGTGTATCACCTGGCCAGTGTGCGTCTGAGGGATCTGTGTGTGAAGATGGACGTGTCGTCGGAGCTGCGGGGGAAGATCTGGACGTGTTTCGAACACGCGTTGGTTAACGGCACGGCTCTGATGAAGGACCGGCACCTCGACCAGCTGATGCTCTGCTGCGTGTACATCATATCCAAAGTGAGATTTAAAAACATGTTCCCGCGTTGCTCTCCTGCTCAACACACTCGCTTACTGTAGACTGTTCTGGAACTATTTCTATTCTATTTGGATTCACTTGCACATCTCAAAGCATTGTCTCGCACTATTTTATCTGTTTTATTAGTTTTATGTCCTATATATATTTTCTTGTTGCCATATCTACACTGTAGCTAAAGTGTATATGACAATACAGCCTTTAAACTTGAAACACACACACACACACACACACACACACACACACTTGTACCAATGTACTTATTATAATTATTATTGAGTGCATGTGATGCGGTTTTTGTAATTTCTCCGATTCCCTTCTTCCTCGCAGATCACCAAAGAGACTCACACCTTCCACGACATCATGAAGTGTTACCGTGGCCAACCACAGGCCAGCAGCCATGTGAGTCTCACACACACACACACACACACACACACACACACACACACACACACACACACACACACACGTCTTCATTCGACACCTTACTTGAGTAAAAGGACTGAGTTATAATAATGTAAACATTGTGTTCATCCCTTTCATGCTGCAGTTAATTGGTATAACTTAAATAAAAGCCGTTGGGTGGTTTAGCATATGATGATGATCCCGTGTGTTGTTTGTTGATCATATTTTGCTGTGTGTAGGTGTACCGCAGTGTGTTACTTCGTCACACTCCCAGAGAGCAGGTGACTGACGAGAACATGGAGGTGGATCCTGTCTCAGGTGGAGAATGTAAGAGCACAGACAGAGATGCTCTAAAAAGCACTGAATATTAATATGCATTTTTCCTTATAGTTAAACAATAATCATTTGGCACAAGTCAGATGTCTTCAAAAATGTTTTCCTGTCCCGATAATTGATCAAAAGACAGTTAAGAGTTCTCTTTGGTCACATTTTGCATTTTTCAAAGTCTTCATCATTGCGTTTTTATACAACCGTATCCCTCGTTTTTAAAAATAAATCACTTCTCGGTGTGTCTCTTCAGCGGCAGAGAAGACCAATCAGGCGCCAGGAGAAGCCAACGCCGACCAATCAGGAGAGGAGGAACGCGGTGACCTCATCCAGTTCTACAACAGCGTCTTCGTCCTGAAGATGAAGAGCTTCGCGCTGAGATACGCCGTCCATGACAACCGGGTACGACTACGATGCGATACGATAACACTTTATTTGTCAGATCAAGTCTGAAATGAGACTTGCATCCCGGCAGCTCCATGTGTAACATCAACAGACACACATCAAGACTCAATACATGGCACACATTTAACATAACGGCACAGTCACCGAGAGAAAACCTGCTCAAAGAGCCTTCAAGTATTCTGTAACAGAACAACAGAATCATTTCTCCGCGCAGAGCAGAACCCTCTGGTAAAACGTTATGAAATCAACACACTTGATAATGTTTGTATAATCTGTGTGTTGTGTGTGTGTGTGTGTGTGTTTGCAGGTGGACGCCCCCCCCCTCTCTCCGTTCCCCTCGGTGCGCGCTCAGCCTCTCTCCCCCCGCAGGGTTTCTCAGAGACACTCGCTCTACGTTTCTCCTCACAAGAACTCTGCGGCCTGCCTCACACCGAACTCCTACACATACAGGATCAACAGCAGCCCCTCCAAGGTAAACACACACACACACACACACACACACAGAATCCTGACGTATTTCTGTATTGGACCCTGAGAGGGATTTGGATGTGATCATTAATTATTGCAGAAAATAATCTCTGTGGCAAACAACTCTTTATGATACTTACACGTTTAGTTCAGCAGGATAATCTCCACATGTTAAAGGTGAGGTAAGTTTGAGAAACCGGCTCGAGATACACTTTTGTTATATTCCATGGAATGCTCTTAACATCCCAGATAGCAATGAATATCTGAAGTGCTTTGACAATAAATCCATAAAAAAATATCATCTGTGGAAGCCGTGGTGCTGTAAAAAGCACGACCAATCATCTGAGCCGGCTAAAGTAGCTGGATGGCCTACCTGCCTGTCAGCCTTCCATCGGGGCACACACTGACCTCGTGCCCTCATTGGTCATGTGCGCGTTCGTGTGTGTTGGAGGAGGGGCTCTGTGAGGAAGTGGCAGATTTTTTTCCGGTTGTGTATTTTCAAATTCTAGCGCACTCGAGCTGCTTTCTCCAAACTTACATACCCCAACTTTAACACCACTTTATTATTTCTGAAGTAAAACGCTAATGTTGGGCTATAAAGGAACTACAGCACGGTCACATGACTTCACGTCACCACCGCTAAGCTAAAGGCGGCTAATGTTGGGCTATAAAGGAACTACAGCACGGTCACATGACTTCACGTCACCACCGCTAAGCTAAAGGTGGCTAATGTTGGGCTATAAAGGAACTACAGCACGGTCACATGACTTCACGTCACCACCGCTAAGCTAAAGGAGGCTAATGTTGGGCTATAAAGGAACTACAGCACGGTCACATGACTTCACGTCACCACCGCTAAGCTAAAGGAGGCTAATGTTGGGCTATAAAGGAACTACAGCACGGTCACATGACTTCACGTCACCACCGCTAAGCTAAATGAGGCTAATGTTGGGCTATAAAGGAACTACAGCACGGTCACATGACTTCACGTCACCACCGCTAAGCTAAATGAGGCTAATGTTGGGCTTTTAGTCGTTTAGTCTTCTGATTTAGACACTTGTTATCACATCTAATAAACTCTCTCTCTCTCTCTCTCTCTCTCTCTAGGAGTTGTCGGACATTAACCGGATGATTCGTCAGGGCTCGGTCAGCAGGAAGAGGGCCTTCACCATGGAGGGCGACGTGATGATGTCATCAGCGTGCGACTCCCCCAGTAAGAGGGCGTGTCCTGAGAACAGCCCCGACGTCCTGCTGAAGCGCCTGCAGGTCGTCGTGTCCGAGCGACAGAGTCACTAACGAACACGTTAAAACATTAAATGACATCACGTTTAATTACAGAGTCATCCCCACTTTAAAAAGCTTAGCGTACATGATGAATCTCGACATTAGGAGTGTTTAATTTATCATTGATGAGGCTTACATTTGACTTTTTTGTAATATATTATGACCTGAAGGTTATAGAACGTGAGCAGAGAAAGATGGCAGAATTCATGCCATTTGGTTTTATCAAAAATAATCAAACTAAACGTTTTATTAGAAACCATGAGTAATATCCGAAAGGGGATATTTCAGGAATCAGAACAAACTGTTTTTTATCTTTTGGCTGAACAAAAAGTCTATTATTTAAACATTTGTCAGGGTTTCTTGACCCTCAAATACATCTGATCGCCTCGATGTTGGAGAGTGTGTATTCACAGGTGTTTTAGTGATTGATAAGCAGCTGTTCAGGTGTGTGTTGTTACTGAAGGGAAACTGACAGGATAGTTTTCAAATCAAAGTTAACCGTATTGGCCTGAATATACGGAAGTGTTCACAAATATGTTTTTAATTATTAAAAGACCTTTACTCAAATTGATATCTTCATTGGCATAATGATGTACGGATCTTACCCAGCTGTGTTTTCTGACCACACAAATAAATATAATATTAACAAACATTTGAAATGTTCTTCACAAACAGAAGCTCGTCGTTCTTCGTCAAAATATATTTAGTAAGATTATCGTGTAAATAGTTTTCTGGCAAATCAAGCGCTATTGTACATTTTCTAGCATTCAACTCGTCTCCTGTCAGAGGTCTCTACTTTTCATGGAGATTTTACTGGGAAATGAATCTTCTATTAATTACCGTTAATTCAAAAATAAATGCTGTTATTATGCTTTTAATGTTGTAAAGAAAAGGGTAGAAAAGTCCATGGAGTGTGTGGTATCTACACATTAAAAACATGTTATATCTGCTTCTGTTCATTCATTGTTTTGCTAAAAGCACATTAGCAGAGTGAAAAACTAACCGCATGTTAAATACAAAATAAAAGTGTTGATATTTGCTCCCAGACAGTTGATAGTTAAAATAATGTGAATGTGTGAACAGGGAATCATTCTGCGTCATTGTCCCAAACTCTTTTAAAGGAAATGTGTATTTTCCAGGTGTTTTGTAAAATAAAATGTACTTTGATCACTAAATGTTCATGTTTCTGACTCCTACATTTTCATTTCCTCATTTAGGCACATTTTTCATTTAATGCACTTTTTCGTATTTGAATATTTTTTACATTCCAGTTTATTCTTAACTTTGGAAACTCGTTCAAAATGTACTGCTGTGTAGTTGATGATGTAGAAAACTGACCTTTGTTTCCCAACCGTATTTATTTAATACGCTATATGAACATGATACAAAATATGTACAAATAAATGACATCAGGGACACACAGTGGTGGGAGAAGAAGTACTCAGATATTGTACTTAAGTAGAAGTACCAGTAATACTGTGTACAAGTAAATGTCCTGAATTCAAAATAATCATATTTATAAAACGGACAAGTCAAATCAAGCAATCTGATTGGTTGTTATTCTTGATATCATGAGCATATTTCACGGTATTGTAGTTACTTCACAAGTCAGTATCCCTCCGCGTCTGAGAAAAAGCTACGACCATTACAACTGTTACACTCCGTCCGTTACGAGACTAAGTAACTAACAAAGCTTAAGATGCAAACATTTAAGGTGAACTTCGACCTCCGGGGGGGGCCTTACTCTGGAGGAGTGGATTGAGCAGTGCCTGTCTCCAGAAAAAAAACACCTAAACGACGACATGCAGCAGAGCTACGTGAGGAGCAGGCAGACCAACTGGAAAAGTAGCACCATTCAAAAGCTTTCTGATGCGGGTCTTGAAAGCAGAGAAATGATGACCGTTAGTGGCCACAGGTGCGAAAGCTCTCTCCAGAGCTACTGGAAGCCGAATCTCGGGGACAATTATTTGCTGCCCTAGACGAGATTTTAGCTGGCACCCCCCCCCAGTCAGATAATCGGACAATAGAAAAGATAAAGATCAATAGAGTATCCAATGAACGTCACATCCTCTAGGGGGGTCCGGGGGTATGTCCCCCTGGGAAGAAATGTTTGAACATTTTAAAGTAAAATGCTTCAATCTGGTGCACTTTAAGCAGAATTACTAGAGACTAGATCAGGGGTGTCAAACTCAAGGCCCGGGGGCCAAATTGCAGCATCTGATATTTAAGAAGTGTGTTACATTTGAAATGGCAGAAAGTCTTGTTGCAATTTCCAGATATTAAAAGAGGTCCCTTGAGTTTCTCTGGTAATTATCAATAGTTGCAGTTAAGGGAATACTGTTCAAACAATACCTGTGTTTGTGTTTTATATTGATTTCTCTGTGTTATCCTTTCATAAAGGTGAGGACTAAAATGGCTCTAAACAAGGGCTGTTTAGAGTAAACAGGGTTGTATTGCCCTATGGGGGAGGTGTAGGTATGCAGGACAGGGTGCTAGGTGGGGGAAGAGTATATTCTGCTTAAGACCTCTAGCATGTCATGTTTCAGGGAAGTCTACATATCTTGAATAGTATATGTGTGGGTTTAATTACTTTGTATTCTGTGTAACTAGAAGTTGGAGATATGAGAGATGAAATATTTGTGTTATCTTAAATATCCTTTAAGACACATCTGAGGTCTCTGGAATGTGTGTGTGTGGGGGGGGTGTGTGTGTGTGTGCGGAAGCTGAGTAAACTCCACCCCTTCCTGTTTCTGTTGGTATGAAAGCCTATTCAGCTTTTTGTTCTGCCTCTCTCCTCTCGCGCCGCCCGGACCGGAAGGTCGTGGCAGCCCGTGAACAAGGGCCAGGAGTAGGCATACTCCTGATATTACGCATATGATATGATATGGCTTTGTATGGTAATGTATTGATTGTATTGCATTGTTATATTACCATTAAAATAGATTATTGTTTTAACGGATACTTGTATGTTCTGGATTCCTTCCTGTATGATAACCAGCTTGTTAGGGACGCGCGGAGATTTGGAAAGCGGACCAGTTGTCCCTCAAAGTCTCTATCAAAATCCAGCCCGCCACTTCATTTTATGTGGCCCACAAGAGCTTGCAAAGTATATAATAAGTTTATTATAATGTGACGTGCCGCTTTACAGAAGAACGTTGCCCATAAACTGTCCCACAAAGCATCTCATTTTGTGACATGCGCAATGAAGAGACTTGCAATGATTTGCCCTAGACTTCTGCTTTCAGACATCGTTCATTTTTTACATTTTTTTAATTTATTCTACTAAAATCATACAAAAACAAAAACGTATAATTCATACTCACAAATGAACACAATTAGTAGAAGCGGGCAGGGCTGAAGCATAGCTTATGGGGAGTAGCCCTCCCGTGCATCATCATTAGCATCAATATAATAATGGCATTTATTTCGTCAAAAACGTATAGAAATTAAGGAATACAAATAAATAAAGAAAACTAATGAAAAAAAATGAGGGCTAGAAAAAAGTAAATGTATTTATAAATATCAACACTTTTATTTTGTATTTAACATGCAGTTAGTTTTTCACTCTGCTAATGTGCTTTTAGCAAAAGAATGAATAAACAGAAGCAGATATAACATGTTTTTAATGTGTAGATACCACACACTCCATGGACTTTTCTACCCTTTTCTTTACAGCAACATACAACATTAAAAGCATAATAACAACAGATTATTTTTTAATTAACGGTAATTAATAAAAGATTAATCTCCCAGTAAAATCTCTATAAAAAGTAGAGACCTCTGACAGGAGAGGAAGACGAGTTGAATGCTAGAAAATGTACAATAGCGCTTGATTTGCCAGAAAACTATTTACACGATAATCTTACTAAATATATTTTGACCTGACGAGAAGAACGACGAGCTTCTGTTTGTGAAGAACATTTAAAATGTTTGTTAATATTGTTTATATTTATTTGTGTGGTCAGAAAACACAGCTGGGTAAGATCTGATTCCAGGACAACGTCAAATATTCTAAAAGAAATGTATGTAAGTGTTAAAGTTTACAATTTTGTATTGTGTCATACTGAACCTCTGGGAAATACCTGCATTGAATATTGGATTGTTATTACTATTTTTATATCATATTGTATAAAACCCTAACCCTATTGTATAAATTATGAGTTTTCTCTAAATTAAATTTGAAAAAGTTGTGTTTTATTACATTAAGAGGAATAGCGTTTCACAGCAGTGTAAATTCTTTGTACTGTTGCACTGAATTGTGGGATATCCGTAGCTTTAAAGGGATATCAGATGTTTTGTGGGATTTTATGAAGCAGCAAAACTTATTTTAAACATTAACAATTGTGTGTACTATTCCTTTAAATATCTTCACTGTATTTCCTGTCACACAGCACACTTTATTTATTCAAAATGTATGAAAACTCAACTATATTTTAACAAAGGTGTAAATATAAATGCAATTGTCATTATGTGTACAGTGCTTTGGCAATACTGTACGTCATTATGCCAATAAAGAAATCAATTTGAGTAAAGGTCTGATCTTTTAATAATTAAAAACATATTTTGTCTTTCACTTTTACAAGCAAAAAGGCTTTTAACATTAGGACTCTTCGTGTGAAAACTTCCGTATATTCAGGCCAATATGGTTCACTTTTAGATTTTAAAACTATCCTATAAGTTACCCTAGAGGTTTAGGGGATACGAAACACAGTGGTGTTATCAAATTTAAAACATATAATTAATAAATGGGTGAATTAATACACCCACATGACAGCTAAGGTCAGAAGAGCTTTATTTAACAGCTGGTCTTATGTCTGTGACCCCTCCTGTTGTTCATTGATAAGCCTGAAACATGCACTTGTCGAGGTTCAGAGGCACATTTTGCTAATATGGCAGCATCGATCATCTTAAGATAAGATAAGATACTTTATTGATCCCAAGTTGGGAAATGTTTTTGTTACAGCAGATTCTGATTAATGATGTGGAATATAAACAACCAGACTTTAGTTACACCTGAGTCGAATTCAGGGAAGGTGATTGTCAAGTGCCAAAATAAACTATGCAATATATTGGACGTTAAGTACTTTGTCAGACTTCATATTTATCCGTGGATAACCCCAACGTTTTTTTCTTATTCAAAAGAAGACCTTAACTTAAAGTAATCTTTAATGTTTAGATAAAGCCTTATTAGTGTGTCTGTTTTGCACATCCTCCTGTTAATATCTTTGGACGTCCTGCACTAAGCTGTTTTATTGTAGAGATCACGACAGTATCTTCTTGATATTTTCAATTGTGTATGTAGGCTGCTCATAATATTTAAATGTTTTCATCAAATAAAACGTATTCAACAACTAAATGTAATAACGTACTTTAACAACTAGGCGGTGCGGGTTAAAAAAACAGTGGTCTAGTTAATACAACATAATAATATCAAACATAATATGACTATTCACTTTATTGTGAAATTAAAAGAGAACGGTAAAGGAAAATACAGTTTCAGTCTCTCGATTTGAAGATTATGCATCGTACCATGAACCTGTATAGACCTGTAACAGTCAACTGCACGAGGAGCTGGAAAGGTAGTAAATAATATCTTTAAAAACAAAAAAAAATCCCTTTCTATCAGCTGTGCACCGTTATGGCGTAAATATAACCTATCTACCAATTGGATCAAATATAAAAGTCAGCCGAATTAGTGTTGATACTGCAAGGAGACGTATTGTGTGAAAAGAAATGGAAGATGTTTTTTAATTGCTGATATATGTATGATCCACGTCACGTATTCAGTTTTGGCGGCATCTCTTCCAGTTTGTCAAAAGGTCTTCTGATCAGGGCTCTATAAATACATATCTAGGGCAGATCTGTAATATTTAATTCAGCCGAACCGTGTATTACAATGCCGTTATGTGATGACTTTCAAAGAGAAATTCAAGAACACTCGGAATAAAGTATTATTTAATTTATGTTTTTCCGATTTCATATCTTATAAACACCATGTCCCGACATGCATTGCAGCTAAAACAATCGATGTTTTGCTTCAAAACCGGTTAAGAAATTGAGTTTCACACCCCAAGCCTAAAATAACTCTTTTAAGAGCTTTTTTTAATGCAGGAATAGAATTGCCAAGATACAATGGAAACCGTTTTCAGTTTGTGAGGGAAGATATGCAGAGCTCCTGCTGCCCTGATGTCAATGAGGAGCTCGTTCCACCATTCATTCCCACTGACACTTTCCCTCAGCCACAACACGGACTCTATGCGTTACATTAATGCACACAATGTACACAATAGCAGGTCTTTTTTTATTATTACTGCACATATTTTATTCCATTCTATTTCAATGTAAATACTGCTATCTTTTATTTGACAATATTTTTATTATTTTTAATGTCATTATAGTTTTCTTAAAATAGTTCTTTATGTGTTTTTTATTTTTGTTTTACTTTTGATGTATGCACCACGACACAAAGTTAAATTCCTCCTACTGTACGTGTCAGCCTACCTGATGATAAACCTGATTGTTTTTTGGGGGGGACCTGGGTCCCATTCACAGTGATGGAGCAGCAATCTGATCGGCTGATGCCGAGTGAAGTGCACGAGCTGGAGTTTAACCGAGGCCAGCACCAGTGTCTTGAAGTGGATTAAAGTCCACACATTCTTTACTCGAGTAGAAGTAGAGATACTCGTGTTTAAAAATACTAAGTAGGCTACTGACTAAACTTCTGTACTTAAGTAAAAGTAAGGAAGTATGGGCTTTGAAATGTACTTCAGTAAAAAGTACCCATAGCTAGCAGCTGCTTTAAAGAGTACCTGACCTCCCTTTATATCAATAGAACAATAATGTCATTGTTAGCTAATGAATGTTTCCATGCTGAACAACGGCAACATGACAACGTTTCCATTGGTCCCTCTTCTTTAGAGAAGACCAGGAAGTGATGGATACACGGATCGTGTTCAACCAATAGGCACGCAGTGACTCTAAATCAGGGGTGCCCAACCAGTCGATCGCGAGATGTGTCTAAAAATAGAACAACAATATTCAGTTTTATCGTTAATGTCCTATAACATAATCTTCCTGTGCCAGAATAATGCACTTGAACGCATCAAAGCTTTGTGATTGGCCGGCATGACCCCATATGTCGGGGCGTGTGTTTTCTCTGGAAGTTTTTCCTTGTACGATGTGAGGGTCTAAGGACAGAGGGTCTAAGGACAGAGGGTCTAAGGACAGAGGGTCTAAGGACAGAGGGTGTCGTATTGTCATACTGATATTCTGTACACACTGTGAAGACCACTGAGACAAATGTAACATTTGTGATATTGGGCTCTAAATAAACATTGATTGATTGATTGATTGATTGTAGAGCCGCATGAAACTGGGCAAAGAGCCGCATGCGGCTCGAGAGTCGCAGGTTGGCCACCCCTTCCCTAGATCTAGAACAACCTCAACCTCAACAAGTAACCTCGTAAGCCATGCTACTGATGCTGGACAGGTTTTCAGTGGGCTGCACAATAAACGGCAACATACAAATGAATGAAAATAAAGAGCAAAATAATGGATCAACGCTCTCTGTCTAATATGTTCGCTAGCTGTTAGTGTTGTTGCATAGCAACCACCTCGCACTATGTTTCGTGCAGAAGGCAACGGAGGGACTATTTTGTTTTGAACATCATTATTTACTATAAAAAAATATTTAAATTGGAGTATGTATTTTTATTTATTTCATTTTTGTTTTTTCATGCTTTTTTAATTAGGTATAATGACCATATACCACGGCCTGTCGTGAGCTATTGCTTAATTATATATTATATGACTGTCTTATAACTATTGATGCATTCATGTGTCTATTATGTTAATGTTGCAGCTGGTAAAGGGTTAGATAACATTATTTACGGCCAGCTAAATATCTTTTAGTCCTTTACCTGCCCACAAATGAGTATATTTACTCTACTACAATTATATAATATACTCAAGTAAAGGCATGTACCTCAAAGATGTACCACAGAAAAGTCCTTGAGTAAATTAACTTTCCATTTCTTTGGGTACACAGGTACAACAAAAAAGCAAACGGTATCATTTGAAATAACATATTTGAAATGATACACAGTTGCGTTTAGTTGCCTTTGTATTCCTAATGTTTTTAATAGTGGTGCCATCTTGCTTTAAGTCTTTACAAGATAAGATACTGATTCTCTTATAATCAATTATGTGCTGATAATATTGAATATTGCATAGATGCCATCTGTGGCCACAGGGGGCGCTCATCAGCAAAGGTCAAAGCATAGACAAAGGGATAGGGTTACAGGGTGTGTGTGTGTGTGTGTGTGTGTGTGTGTGTGTGTGTGTGTGTGTTTCCTTACGTTACAGTGTGTTATCTGATCCTCTTCTCTTTTCCTCCGTGAGAAGCAGCTCAGCAGCAGGAACAACAGAGGTAAATGAAGATATTTAACACTTATTTTATTAAATTGTTCTTTGATGGGATTGTAGCCGCAGCGCTACACCTGTTTTCATTAGTTAAGTGTTTGCTTATTTTACTTATTTTTCTTTTAATCATGAAAGAGATCAGTGTGTTTCTTTTTGCGATTTTCCAGTGAAGGCGTTTTTGTTGTATTAGTTTTCTAAAGATCCCCTTGTTTATGAGATTACAAGATGAAGACCTTCACATATTATGTTTGGTTTCTGAAACATTGCTTTCTTGTCATCTCTATTTAAAGGTAAGTTTGAGAAACCGGCTCGAGATACACTTGTTTGTTATATTCCATGGAATGCTCTTAACATCCCGATAGCAATGAATATCTGAAGTGCTTTGACAACAAATCCATAACAAATATCATCTGTGGAAGCCGTGGCGCTGTAAAAAGCTCGACCAATCATCTGAGCCGGCCCGGCTAACGTAGCTGGACGGCCTACCTGCCTGTCAGCCTCCCATCGGGGCACACACTAACCTCGTGCTCTCATTGGTCATGTGCACGTTCCTGTGTGTTGGAGGAGGGGCTCTGTGAGGAAGTGGCAGATTTGTTCCGGCTGTGTATTTTCAAATTCTAGCGCACTCGAGCTGGTTTCTCCAAAATGACCTACCCCACCTTTAACTAATAATTTAATGTCATTTACTTTAGATTTAAAGAAAACTATCCTGTTATCTAAATGTAAGGATGATGACATGGCCAATCAGACTCAGAATCAGGTTTATTATCAGGTTAAGAAATTGAGTTTGACTAAGCTAAGTCTTTAAAGTGCTTTTTTTGTTTTGTATATCCGGGTTTTAGGACGCATCACTGCACCACTCTATTTGACTTGGTGTTGTGGTGCATACATAAAAATAAAACAAAAATTAAAAACAGAGATAGAAAACTATTTGAAGAAAACTTGTGCGTAGGTGTTCGGATCAGATGGTCACAGGTTCGAACCCCACTGCAGTCAGCATGTCGTTGTGTCCCTGGGACACTTCACCCCAAATCGCTCCTTGGGGATTGCTCACAGTATTGAGTATGTAAGTCGCTTTGGATAAAAGCGTCTCATAAGTAACGTAATGTAATGGATGATGGATGGATTCATGGATTGTTGGGATTGGTAAACAATGTCCACCGATCCCAACACGCCTTTAGATTTAGTCTCATAAAGATGAAAGTAGATATCAAATGGTGTCTAAATGTCACACAGAGTTGCTAAGTGAAGCTTTCTGGCAGGAGATGCTGACGACACAGAGCCAGAACTGCTACAGAGAGCAGATCCAGAAGGAGATGTTGACCCGTTTGTCCTGGAAGAAACGCTACAGCCACCTGTACCCCTCCAACGATCCCCAAAACATCAGCACCGAGGGGACTAATCTGCCCGGCAACACGCAGTGAGCTTTGAATTATGTGAAACTGATCTAGTTAATGTTTGACATATGTACATTGTTTATTACATAGGTACAGTGCAATGTGATAAATATCAGTATAAAATACTGTGTTTTTTTCATCCTCAAATCTACAATGTGAAGATCCTCCTCTCTCAAGAACACATTACACTTAAATACAGGAACATTATGAACATAGTTTTTAGTGTTTTTCAATGGAGGAGTATTTTAGTAGGTTGACCCTGAAGGCAGCATCTCCCCGGTTCATCCACAGAATGGGATTCAGAGATGTGACTGGGAAACTTTCCAACTCTCTTCAGCCCGTGTTAACCACAGCTTATTTCAGGCTCAGACAAAGGAACCCAAAGTGCTAACATGTTTTTTTCATTTTCGGGTTTTATATTTGAGTGAGCTCAACATGGGTAATTGAAAAATACATGTTGAAGTTAAGCATTGTGTACAAGTGTCACTTGATACTTAGAGAGGTTGGATAAAGATTTCTAGGTTGCTAACACCTCGAAACTTCTGGGGCAAACATTAGCAGCGTATGTTATCTAACGCAGGGGTGTCAAACTCAAGGCCCGGGGGCCAACTCCGGCCCGCGACTTAATTTAATGCGGCCCCACAAGAGCTCTTAAAGAATATTATATGTTTATTATACGGGTTACATGCCGATTTACAGAAGCACGTTGCCCATAAACTACATATCCCACAATGCATCTCAAATATGAATTTAGTTCAGAATTTGACTTTTTTCTCAGAATTTGACTTTTTTGCTTCAAAATTTCATTTTTCTTTACATTTCCAGAACTTGATTTTTTTTAAAAATACATTTTGTGACATCAGCACTGAAGAGACTTCCAATTATTTGCCCCAGACTTCTGCTTTCAGGTGTAGTTAATTATGAAGTTATTACCCGTATCCCATAATAACTTCTGCAGAGGCAATAATGTAATAGTATACATTATTTTATATATATTAAATATTTATATATGTATTTTTATATATTTTACAACCGGCCCTTTGAGTGCAACCATAATGCTGATGTGGCCCGCGATGAAATTGAGTTTGACACGGCTGATCTAACGTTAGCACTTTTATGCTATGCTAGCTACTGAATGTATACACATGCTGTATATGCTTTGTAATGACTGATATGGTAAGTAAAGTCCAACTCTGCTTTACAGATCAAATCGTTAACTGTTTCACTAAAAAAGTATGGTTTCATCAAATGGATATAAAGCTTTGGGTTTTCAAACAGTTTAGAGGTAGAGATGTGACTGGGAAACTTTTCAAAAAATCTCTTCAGCCTGTGTTAATCACAGACCTTATTTCAGGCTCAGACAAAGGAACCCAAAGTGCTAAAATGCTTTCTCATTTTCGGGTTTTATGTTTTCGTGGGCCAGTCCTGAAAATTGTTAATTTCAGATGTAAGTATAATGGACACTTGTTGGTTAAACCTCTCGTGTTTCTGCTTCATTTACCAGGGCTGTCCTGCCTCCTGTCACCAGGACAAACAAGAAGCAGAGCGACCTTCCTCTTCCTCCTCTTCCTCCTCTTCCTCCTCCTCCTCATCTCCCTCCTCCTGAGATCTCTCCGGAGGGGGTGGGTCTTCCCAATGTCTCCCCCCTCATGAGGCCAGTCTCTCCAAACACCAGAAACGCTCTCTACCAGGACTCATCACACCACGTATGAATAAAAGTTTGGGTGTTTCAAGAGTGGTAAAATTGGGTTTTTCTCCATAGTCAGTGTATGAGGTTGAGCCATGTTTTGCTGTGGGTATATTTTAGACTCCTAAAGCAGTTCAAGTGAACATTGTACTTATAGGAAATGTTCCCCTCTTTACCTTAAAATAATGGACTTTGTTATCTACTGTATGCTCTATTCAAATCAACCGTGCTCCATGGAGAGAAACTGTCATGTGACCTTGCAGGACACAGGGATTCAAGATTCAAGATTCAAGGCTTTATTGTCATTTGTACATTAGCTACAGTGTAGATATGTCAATGAAAATCCTCCAACAGTGCAACATATACTGTATATAGGACATCGAACAAATAAAACAGATAAAATAGTGCAAGTAAATACAAATAAAATAGATGGTTAGTTTGTGTTATTCTGTAACGTTGGTGTCCTCCGCAGGGTAAAGGGCGCCGCCTGTACCTGCAGAGACGAGGAAACATCCGACCCGAGGAGAAGTTTGACTTTCCTCTGCTCTCGTCCTGGGAGTACGGCTGGAGGCTGGGTGAGTTAAAGAGGACATATCCTGCTGATGTTCAGGTGTATATTAGTGTCTGATACAGTATGACTTTAGCCTTTGCACTCCATTTAAATGCACAAACGCCTTTATAACACAATACAGGGAAGGGACAGCCCCAAAAAGCATGTGCTCTATGGCATCAAATGACCGTCAAAGTAAGATGAGATAAGATGGACCTTTATTATTCCACGTGGGGAAATTCAGTAGTTGTTATTCTGACAGTTTGACCACTATGAAAATGTTGCTCCAAAGCCTGGCACACTTTCCGGGAATTTGCTTATTCCTCAGAAGGAGGGTTGAAGAGAAAATGCATGTAAAGATATTGTTCAATGAAAGACATTTAAAAAACATATTGAAGCTACAGATTAAAAACTAGTCTGTCACATTTTGGATGAAACTGTCCAAATCTAAGTTTATATCTGTGGTTGAGTTGAAACCAATATACATTAAATTTAGGAACACATATTAGGATAAGATAAGATAAAATGGAGCTTTATTAATCCCTGTGGGGAAACTCAGGAGTTTAAACAGCAACAGGGTAAGAATGAAAAACATGGCAGTGTTTATATCGAGCGGTCACCACATTTTCTCTGTATCCTCTTAGATATTCCCTCCACATTAACGCTGTCTGACTTCCTGCAGGCGACTACACTCTGGATTATAAAACTCCATCCCGCGCCAAATCCTCCGTGGTGAAGAGCACCTTCTACGCCAGGAACGGTGTGTTCAGCAGCCCGTCAGCCAGCGACTCACTGGGCTGAAGTTCAGCCTCCAGACACCAGGGGGCGCTCTTTAATGAGAGAGGACATGCTTTTATGTTATAAACCCCATGTTCCCACAGTTCATATCATTTTGTGATTTGGGGTATTGTTAGCCATTTCAAGATCATGGCATGTTCTTCGGGGGTAAATTGCATGTTATCTGTGAGAATTGACCTTCCATTAAGTCCCGCCCCTCGAATGCAGACTGGCCAATCATAACACAGCATTAGTCAGCACTGAGGGACCGACAATTACATCTCCCTCCTTCCTTACTCCTTGTTTTGTAGATTTTAAGTTAGTTGAAATACCCAGAGAGATTAGGTGAAGACTTTTAATACCTAAAAACTTTTGGGACAAACGTTAGCAGAGTATGTTAGCAAATTATTATCTAGCGTTAGCACTGTTATGCTATGCTAGCTATGCTGTATATGCTTTGAATGACTGAAAAGGTAAATAAAGACCAACCCTGCTTTAAAGTACGGTTTCATAAAATGAATATAAAGCCTCTATTTGGGTTTCCAAATGAAGTTTAGAATGTCAGAAAAATCCTGACTTTTTAAATAAAATAACTATAAAATTAATGAAGTAGGCTTTTTCAGCTACAGTATATTAAAATTGTACTAACATTCACCAGTTTTCTTATTTGTTTTACCAAGCTTTTTAAACTTTTTAAAGATTATTTATTTGATGTATGATTGATACGATTCAAAGAGACTACTGTTAACAACTTAATAATTACATATCCTTGTGGTAGAGACGATCCTCTACTTCCTGTTTCTGTTTGTGTTCGACCACACGGCTGTAAGCTTAAACGTCCTCTCACCTGATCCTGTGTGATGGATAATGAACGAGCTGCTGGTCTCGAATCAGTCAGAGAGAAGAACACCTGATCCCTCAGAGTTTTTAATTAGTGAGCCACTCGAGGAAATGCTACACACCACAACAATAAATATGTTATCACTGATCTGTCGTATCCTTCTTACGCTTCTGCCTGTTTTATTTATTTACAAAATAAAGTGTTTATTTTACTTTTTAACCACATCTTTTTCTAATGCAGGACAAGGCTCTGTAAATATAAAGCTTGTGTTCAGGTCTTTAAAACGTTCTTATATGTGATATAATTATAACATTTATTTGTAGAATAGTAAACCAAATTCTAAAAAGTATAATTTAATCGACTTTTCTCCTTAGAAATTAATACAAAATATAGACCAACTGTAACCGCTTAAAATCATGAAAATGTACGATTAATGTCGGAAATGATGGAAGATTTTACCTTTAGCTATTAGAAAGGAAGATCCAATGGGTATTACAACAACAACACACATCATTTGTAGTTAAGTGCTAAAACACACACACAAAACATTCTTTAAAGCAACAGTGTCTTTATTAATTCTGCTGATCTTTGCACACATTTCATGTAATAGCTGTAAATGTCCTCTATTAGAAGTTTGATATTTTATAAATGTTGTGGCTCAGATGCCGGTGGGGGAGATCAGGAATCCGGTGAAGGTGTGGCTAGTGCTGTCCATCTTCGTCACCAAGCTGTTGTACCTGGTCGCCTGCAGAGACACGGTGTTTCCGACCTCCAGGTCCAGCACCGCAGAGCCGGAGGTCACCAGGAAACCCTCGGACGTGTCGCACAGCGTCATGTGATCCTCACTGTTCTTCATCATTTTCACACACATCTACAAGTGATCATACAAGTGGTGGAAGAAGTACTCAAAACAAAGCCTTCTCATATACATTATCCTAAGTTAAATTGGGTGCATTGTTTCTGATAGCAGCGTTCCTGATAGGCCCGTGGGTTTAAAGCCAGCCTACATTTCAGATATTACATCATATCGGACGCAAATCTGGATCAGCTCCGTTGTTCCCCCGTTTTTAGAGATTTGGGTACGGAGGAAAAGAGAGAGGGTTTTATTTTCTGACACTTTGTGAGTTCCCTGACACACCGGGACACATATCTATGTATAAAAGACATCATAAAGTGCATTTTGCATTATAGGAGACCTTTAAAGTGTGCAACTCCTTAAGATGACACAGATTATTCAAGGATGTCAGGACCTTATATCGATTTTAACCGATTATAATAGGATAGAGTTGGACCAAGTACTCAAAACATTGCAGAAATAGAGCCACGGTAGGACCTAAATCTAAAATATTGGCAACCATAATATAGTGGATTGAAAGTATAAAAAGCAGTATTGAAGAAGTATGAAAAATAAAAAGTACTACAACTTTAAAATGTAAGTGTTTTTCAAACACTTTCGCGGCTCTTGAGGACAAAATGAAGCAAATCAAAAGAACTCACTCTGCTCTTTGCTGAAAAGTGATAACTGAAGAAATAGATTCCTTTGATGGCGCATGTGAACGTCCCGTTGTTCAATTCCTCTCCACGAAACTGCTCATCCAGCTCAGGCAAAATCTGGCTGTGGGAAGAGTTTAACTGTTACATTTTCCTATTAAGGATTTTACCACTCTTTGTATCCTTTACACATTTATTATTTATTTAGTTACTTTAGTTAAAAAGGTGGCCTTTAAGTGAATACAAAACTATTAATCACAATCTGCCTCATAAACTTGTATCACTATAATTACATTACATAACATGTATTTCCCTGAATGTAAACGTTAGCAGCACTGACCGGTTGAAGTCGATGGTATTGTCGAGTTCTGGAGTTTGAGATATCACCCGTTTGTAGGAGAAGAAAGATATCTGCTGGTTGGAAGGGTTGAAGGGTCTTCCTTTCTCCCCGTGTCGGCCTGGGTTTCCGGGATGTCCAGGAAGACCCGCGTCCCCCTTCAGGCCGGGGCGTCCTGGGGGGCCCCCGAGACCCAGGAACCCCTTCTGGCCCTTGATAGGCTGTCCTGCCTGACCTGATCATCCAGATAAACGTCGGTCAAGATACGAATTTCAAGGCTTTATTCAGTCAAAATACTTTTAGAAACATTTAGCAATAAAAATGTGAAAAAAAGATATTGAAAAATATTCTTAATTTTTCCCAGAGAACTTTAATATACTGAAAAGTCATTTGTTTAAATCTCTCCCAAATTGCAACTTAAATATAAAGTTTATTTGTCAAATTTTAAAACAATGAGTGAAAATGTACCAGCTCAGTAAAATTTAAGAAAACATTTCAGTAAACGTATACAGTCAGATCTCCAGAAGAAAAACAATAATCGACATCAAATGTTTCTGAAGTCTCTGTCTCAGCTCACCAGCGTCTCCCTTTGCTCCCATTGGCCCGTCCATGCCGTTGGGCCCATGGCTGCCCGGTATCCCCGGGATCCCATTGGCGCAGGATTGTGAGACGACCAGAGAGATGTGGAACAGGAGCAGAAACACTGCAGTACCGCAGCTCAGCCACCGGGGGGCCTGAACAGAACACACACACACACACACACACACACACACACACTTGTTTTTGCTACTTAGGAGGACTACCGAAAATATGGGAACGTGTAATGAAAATCTTTTTTCAGTGGTTTTGACATTAGATTTGGGTATCTGAAGTGCCAACATCCCACACGTTGTGAAATAAGTGACCTCAAGTTGTTATTTGGGGTCAAAACCTGATATTTAACAATTACATATTTGTGTGGTCGTGCAATTACATTTGGGTATCTGAAGTGCCCACAAGATATCATAAATGTAATTTTAAAATAAATTAATTGCTAAAGAAAATAGATTTCTTCATATGGTACACATTAGATTAATACTAGATAAGACATAGACAACGGTCCTAAATCTGCTTCTACAACAAAACAAATAATACTTTGTTCAAAATACCATGACATAAAACTGTCCACTTCTCTATCACCAATGCTGCTGTCCGAATAAGTGATTTTCTCGCTCTATGTCTACATGCAAATGTTTTTATTTTATTTTATAGAACGCACAAGTCTCACCATTTGTAGATAAAGCAGTCCCTCGTCTTGTGGTGGAGTGATACGCTGACGGAGAGCGGAGATGTTTCAGCTTCAGTCCGGAGAAATAATCAGGAAGTGAAACAGTTCAATGGCGCATGCTCTGTTGGAATTTATATTTTTTTAGGATGCTATACTTCTAGTAATACAATTACAAAAAGTTGATATATATGTAAGTTTCAGGTATTTGCATATTTCATACTCCACAGTTTTTTAGGTAATATACTTTTCACTGACACAAATGTTTCTGAAGTGTGTAATACTTTGAAGATTAGTATATTTCACACTAGAAATATGTTGTAAAATATGCATTTCAAAACATAAAGAAAACATAAAATCGTTCAGGTTTGCTCAACTTTGACCATCTAAATAGGTTTAATGCTTATTGGTGCATCTGGGGTAATAAACACATGGTACGATAGAGGTCGCGTTAACCGAATATTTTCCGTCGATGACGGATTTTTTTTAACAATGACGGACAAATCTGAAAACAGTCAGTCATTTTGACAGATTAGAACAAACTCGGAACAGCGCCAAAGTTTCCCCGCAGCGAGGCTCCGGTGTTATGCCGTGTTCTGCATGCCCTCCAAAAGGGCATTTTTTGTGAGTTTTGGCTTTACGCTGTGCACGCTCCTGCGAGGTGCAACAGCCATGCATAACACGGCACATGTGAACTGCCCCCCCCCTCCCCCCCCGTTGACAGTTCACGAGCATGCTTTCCCCCCCCGTCAGAGTTGTGTAAAGGCCGACGGGGAATTCTGGATTTTGACAGAAGTTTTACGGACGGACAGCGAAAAAGTCTAGCGCAACCTCATATAGCACAGTGTAAATATAGGCTACATAATGGCAAGTTAAAGGGTTACATTATTATTATTCCACTAGTAGTGTTCATGCTTTAAGATATATGTGTATATTGTAGCTGGTTAAGGTGGAGTTCATATCACAACTCGCTAAATTTGCTGTATTTTTGTTTAAACTTCACTTTCTGTTCCTGTTAACCTGTAATTACACATATTTAATTTGTCTGACAAAGCAAATCATCCATCAGAGGAAGTGAAACACTTAAACAAGAAGTCAGGAAAATCTCTCATGATAAAGAAGTGATGATGCAGCATTGTTGAATCTTTCTGATTAAAAAACATGTTCTCAGATTAATATTTTGTTCTGATTTTTAATCTGAACTTCCTGTTTCTATCTCTGTTTTACTGGCAGTGTTTTTTAAGGCTCTTTACCCGAATCTACATGTCAGTATCTGTTCCACAAAGTATGAAATGTTGTCAACGTGCCCATCGACAAAGAGCTGATCTACAGTAAATGTATTATAGTGACATCCTGTCAAATATACCAATTCTTCATTCTCAGATCCTCTTTAATTTTCTTGCATTTTGTAAATATTATGTTTTCTTTTTGCGCAAGTTTCAATTGACAATCTGATACATTGTTTTTAACCATATCGGGACTATAGATTAAAGAAAAGGAAGCGGGCAAATGTCAAATATGTTCTTTTATTTCAAATAGGATAGACAATAGACTTGAAAATGCATAACGTTTCAGCCTTGGAGTTTAAATCTGTTAATAATGAGGAATGAGGAGGGCTGTTTGTATGTCCGTCCTGCAGGTCAGTGGGAGTGCAGCAGGAAGCCGGAGAAGATGCTGTATCCTTGCTGTTTTCCTGTCATCCCTCTGTAGTCTTTAGTCTCCAGCCAAACCTCCTGATCGCTCGACAGGTAGACCGCCAAGCTGCCCGCCGTCACCTGGAGGGCAAATCAGGAAGTACTTTAATGTATTTAGACAGAGGTGGGAAGTAGTGGAGTACAAGTACTACTTTTTCTGGTATCAGTACTTTACTCCACTACTTATTTTCTGATGACTTTTTACTTTTACTTCTTACATGTTGAACCCAAATACCTGTACTTTCTACTTCTTAAATGTTGAACCCAAATACCTGTACTTTCTACTTCTTACATGTTGAACCCAAATACCTGTACTTTCTACTTCTTACATGTTGAACCCAAATACCTGTACTTTCTACTTCTTACATGTTGAACCCAAATACCTGTACTTTCTACTTCTCACATGTTGAACTCAAATACCTGTACTTTCTACTTCTTACATGTTGAACCCAAATACCTGAACTTTCTACTTCTTACATGTTGAACTCAAATACCTGTACTTTCTACTTCTTACATGTTGAACTCAAATACCTGTACTTTCTACTTCTTACATGTTGAACCCAAATACTTGTACTTTCTACTTCTTACATGTTGAACACAAATACCTGTACTTTCTACTTCTTACATGTTGAACACAAATACCTGTACTTTCTACTTCTTACATGTTGAACCCAAATACCTGTACTTTCTACTTCTTACATGTTGAACCCAAATACCTGTACTTTCTACTTCTTACATGTTGAACTCAAATACCTGTACTTTCTACTTCTCACATGTTGAACACAAATACCTGTACTTTCTACTTCTTACATGTTGAACTCAAATACCTGTACTTTGTACTTCTCTCATTTCCCAAACAGCTGGTTCCTTTAGTTTGAATGTGTGTCTGGTGCGTGATCATTATTCTTTAGAGTCATTGCGTGCCTATTGATTGGAACACGATCCGTGTATCCATCACTTCCTGGTCTTCTCTAAAGAAGAGGGACCAATGGAAACGTTGTCATGTAGCCGTTGTTCACCATGGAAACATTCATTAGCTAACAATGACATTATTGTTCTATTGATATAAAGGGAGGTCAGGTACTCTTTAAAGCAGCTGCTAGCTTTGGGTACTTTTTAGTACACTTCAAAGCCTCTTTACTTTGACTTGAGTAAGGAAGTTTAGTCAGTACTTCTACTTTCACCAGAGTATTTTTAAACACGAGTACCTGTACTTCTACTTGAGTAAAGGATGTGGGTACTTTTGCCATCTCTGCATTTAGAATCACAGGATGCATCTTTTTGCAGAGCTTGACACCAAAAAAATGAACTAATTACATTCACTAATGTTCTGTACTTTAACAAGATGTTGACGAACCGTTGCTCTCATCTTATCTTATGAGGTCGACATTGCTGCTACTTATAACCATTTTTTTAATAGGGTGTGATTGGTTGACCCAACATCTGAAACAAGAAAACAAGTAATTTCTTTCCTTTGCTTAACAAACTCTATTAAATGTTCATCTCTTATTCTCTGAGTCTAAGATGCCTTGTGAGCAACTTGTATGTCGTTTTAACAGTAGGTGGGAACTCTTAGAAAACCTCAAAACGTTGTATAAATCTGTAATATATTATATTATATATATATTGTTTTATACCTGTCTCCTCGTGCGGCGATGATCACAGAACGATGCCAGCAGAACTTGGTCGCGCTTCATCAGCACACACAGTTTTTCATCCAAGGAGGCGTGATACACAAAGTAGTACGTCCCTGACACCCGACACCTAAAACACACAAACTTGATTAAACTTATGGAACATTTTAACCCTGCAAGCTTGAAAAATGGCTTGCACTCCAATGAGGATTGAGGTAGGTTTGTTTGTTTGCAAGTAGGGATTACTGGAAAACTACCAGTCCAATTTCATGAAACTTGTTAAAAGGGAGAAGCTTAGTCCAAGGAAGCACCCATTACATTTTGAATCAAGACAAAATGGTCTTAGATTAATCAGAAATCGGTTCCTGACTGGGATTTTCCCAAAACAGCTGTAGTAAATTCATGACACCTCAAACACACAAACTTGATTAACTCACTAAAGACTGGTTGTTTTTCTAATCTGGTTTCGCAGCTTGGAAATGCGTACCAACAGCAACGTTTGGACCAACATTTATTTTTTGGTCTAGACTGAATGTCAACAGTAATTGAATGTCAAGAATCTTTCACAGAAATGTTCCCTAGACGATGAATCCTATTTACTTTCACCTGACTCCTTCTGTAGTGCCACCATGAAGTTGATATTTGTTTATTTTTGTATACAATGTCCTAACAATGTTCAGAGGGATTGCAATTGCATTTGATTCAGACATTAAGGCTTATCATTTGGGTGAGGATTAGGGTTACTCAATTGTATTTGTTGTTTTCATATATTTAACAGGGACAGTGCAAATTAATCAACATTTCTTTAAATGTGCAAGAGGCTATTTTTCATCTGTAGTCCCTGGACAGATTTTGTAAGTCAACCTAAAGACAAGTTTCATTTTAAACAAGTAAATACAATCAAATAAAAACATGCATCGTACTGGAAATGTTAATGAAAAAACAAAACAGAACAATAAAACATAACAAATAAATTAAAAGTAGAGATAAAACTTTGATTTATGTTACCAAAAGGCTGTTACGACGAGCCACTCAGAGCTCTGAGATCATCGGGGGCGGGCTTACTAATTACACCCCGACTCAGAACCAAACACACCAAAGCTGCTTTTAGTTGTTATGCTCCCCACAAATGGAACAAACTTCCAGAAAACCTGAGGTCTTCACCCACGCTGAGTTCTTTTAAGTCGAGGCTAAAAACATAACTTTTTTCAGCTGCCTACCCAGAAGTCTTTTAACTTGTTTTAGCACGTACCGTATTTACAATGTTGTTTTTAAACTATTCTGTATCTCTTTTATGCATCTGTTATTCCATTATGTTTATTTATTGTGTTCCTTTCTGAATTGCCTCTTTGTCTGAAAATGTGCTATATAAATAAATGTACCTTACCTTATGTAAAAACACTTCAGAAAAAGTGTAATGATCAAACTAAATCTTGCATGGCGTCGGACATGGTACGCAAACAGGAATTCTTCCCACCTGAAGCGTCCGGTCTCTGTGTTGTAGTCGTCGTTGATGTTGGTGATGACGTTGGTGAACCGGATCACGCTGGCTCGCTCCGGGTATGAGTTGGTTCCTCGAGCAACACTGAAGGCCGCCTGCTGCTGGACCCCAACAGCCCTGAAAGTTATTTTTAATTAAATGTAAAGTTAATAAAAACTAAACTAAACTCCATTTCTCTTTCTTCTTTGTGCCTTGCCCTGATTACTCACCCTGGTTCTCCGAGTTCTCCTGGAGGTCCACCGTGCCCGGGGACTCCGGGTTCTCCAGGTTCTCCGCTCTGTCCTCGTTTCCCAGCAAACCCAATCTGACCCGGATCCCCCTTTTCTCCCTTCTGAGGCCCGAGAGCACTGGGCAACGCAGCTCCTGTACATGTTACTTGTTAGATGCTTTTATCCAAAGTGACTTACAGACTCAATACTGTGGGCAATCCCCACAGGAGCAATTTGGGGTGAAGTGTCTCAGGGGCACAACGTTTGGTTTGAACCTGTGACCTTAAACTTTTTGATGTTAAACACGACCAAAACTGAAGTTATTGTACTTGGCCCGAAGAATCTACGAAACAAATTATCTAAAGATATACTAACTATGGATGGCATTAATTTGGCCTCCAGTGAGACTGTAAGGAATCTTGGTGTTATATTTGATCAGGATTTATCCTTTAACGCCCACATAAAATCAATTTCAAGGACCGCCTACTTCCATCTACGTAACATTGCAAAAATCAGGCATATCTTGCCTCAAAACGATGCAGAGAAACTAGTCCATGCATTTGTTACTTCTAGGCTGGATTATTGTAACTCTTTATTATCAGGGAGTACCAAGAAGTCAATCAAGTCGCTTCAGCTGATTCAAAATGCTGCGGCTCGTGTACTAACCAGAGTTAGGAGAAGGGACCACATTACTCCTGTTCTGGCTGCCTTACACTGGCTCCCTATAGAACACAGGATAGAATTTAAAATTCTTCTTCTCGCCTACAAAGCCCTTAATGGGCAGGCGCCATCTTACCTTAAAGAACTCATTATACCCTACTGTCCTACTAGGGCATTGCGTTCCAAGAATGCAGGGTTGTTGGTTGTTCCTAGAGTCTCTAAAAGTACAATGGGAGCCAGAGCCTTTTCTTATCAAGCTCCACATTTGTGGAATCAGCTTCCAGTTTGTGTTCGGGCGGCAGACACCCTATCCGTTTTTAAGAGTGCGCTTAAGACCTTCCTTTTTGATAAAGCTTATAGTTAGGGCTGATTAGATTCAGCCCCTAGTTTTGCTGATATAGGCTTAGTTTGTCGGGGGACATCTTACTTCTTCCTTCTCTCTGTCTATACCCGTGTACTCTCATGTTCCGATTAACCCAGCTTCCCCAAATGTCTTTCTTTTTGGGGTCTATATATGCTGGGATCCGGAGTCATGGATGATCCTGCGGTCTTGTGTCCTGGATCGCGAGCGCTGGATCTTGAGTCGTGGCTGTGGTCCTGGATCATCGGTCCTGGATGGATATCCTCGTGGATTCATCTTCCTATTATACACATGCATTTCCAAACATTTGGACTACCTATGTTGCAAATGTATTATCTTTTCAATTTACACACGGCATCTATTGCACGTCTGTCCGTCCTGGGAGAGGGATCCCTCCTCTGTTGCTCTCCCTGAGGTTTCTCCCATTTTTCCCTTTAAACTGGGTTTTCTTTGGAAGTTTTTCCTTGTACGATGTGAGGGTCTAAGGACAGAGGGTGTCGTATTGTCATACTGATATTCTGTACACACTGTGAAGACCACTGAGACAAATGTAACATTTGTGATATTGGGCTATATAAATAAACATTGATTGATTGATTGATTGACTGTAACCCCTTGATCCGAACACCTACACTCTACCCACTGCGCCACTGCGGTATTTACATATTTGTATATTTTTATATGTATTTGTATTTTTGTATTCGGGATTGTGGGAAACGGTATTTCGATCTCTGTCTGTACACACAAACTGAAAGATTTACTATAAAGACGTTGACTTTGACAATGGGCTGAATATTGTAAACAACCACAGAAACACAACACTTGCGTCGCCAACCCAGGAATGCATAATCTAATTAAAAATGTATATATGTGTATGTATGTACAAAGAGAGGTGGAGGAAAACATTCCTGTCTTCTGCAATAACACTTCAACAGCTCACCTCTGGCCTGCTACACAGTTTTAGTTTCTCATTTCTTATAAATGACCTGTAGTATTTTGGATCCTGTTCTACTTTTGACTTTTGATTTTAATTATCCAGAATATTGTATATTGTTTTGTTTATATTGTTTATATTTGATATAATATGTTTAATCTTTTCATATTATTTGTAGTTGTTCATTCTCTTTTCCAATTGTTTAAGTATTTTAAGTATTCTATTATGAAGTCTGAAAACACTTCTGCTCCTGTGACGAAATGTTTTCCCAAAACTGTCTGTCTGTCTGTCTGTCTGTCTGTCTGTCTGTCTGTCTGTCTGTCTGTCTGTCTGTCTGTCTGTCTGTCTGTCTGTCTGTCTGTCTGTCTGTCCGTCTGTCTGTCTGTCTGTCTGTCTGTCTGTCTGTCTGTCTCTCTGTCTGTCTGTCTGTCTGTCTCTCTTTTCGTCTCTCTGTCTGTCTCTCTGTCTGTCTGTCTGTCTCTCTGTCTGTCTGTCTGTCCGTCTGTCTGTCTGTCTGTCTGTCTGTCTGTCTGTCTGTCTGTCTGTCTGTCTGTCTCTCTTTTCGTCTCTCTGTCTGTCTCTCTTTTCGTCTGTCTGTCTGTCTGTCTGTCTGTCTGTCTGTCTGTCTGTCTGTCTGTCTGTCTGTCTGTCTGTCTGTCTGTCTGTCTGTCTGTCTGTCTGTCTGTCTGTCTGTCTCTCTTTTCGTCTGTCTGTCTGTCTGTCTGTCTGTCTGTCTGTCTGTCTGTCTGTCTGTCTGTCTGTCTGTCTGTCTGTCTGTCTGTCTGTCTGTCTGTCTCTCTGTCTGTCTATCTGTCTGTCTGTCTGTCTGTCTGTCTGTCTGTCTGTCTGTCTGTCTGTCTGTCTGTCTGTCTGTCTGTCTGTCTGTCTGTCTGTCTGTCTGTCTGTCTGTCTGTCTGTCTGTCTCTCTGTCTGTCTATCTGTCTGTCTATCGATCATATGTATGAAAAATTGTTTGAGCTAAACAAGTCAGCATTGTCCCAGATTGTCAAATTAAGATGGATAAATGTTCTTTATTTGAATTACCTGAGACTCCTTTCAGTCCTTTCTGTCCGTCACGACCGTCTCTGCCCGGCAGCCCAGGAATACCTGAGGATGGAAGACAGAGCAAATAATAAAATAAAACAATCTTAATCAACATACCTCAACACAGTGACTGCCAACTTTTTTAACGACTCTGGTTTCAGAAGTTAATTTCCTTTTAATTATCTACATGGCTTTTCAAAACAATAATAAGTGTTATTGGAACCAAGCCGTCAACTATGAGATGAATTGTGATCATAAAACATTGGAGAAAACTGGAGACATTAAAAAAGGGAAAGGTAAAACTGTGGACAATTTTGGTGAATAGTTGTCTCTGGAAACCACCGTAAAACTTTTTCACTAACCTTTAAAGATCCACAATGAGCTGATATGTCAACTATTGTCGTAATATGAGAGGACGTTTCTAAATGAGCCACCATGTTTCCATCTTCACTTAATGCATAAGTTATCAAGATTGTATAGAAGTTTGTGAGAAAATGACCCTCCTACTCACTTGATTTATCGCCTCCGTAAACATTTTTCGTATGAGTCCATGGTCTCATCTCTAGTTTCAACACAGCATGATGTTCATATATTAAATGATGCTCTAATTTAGAATAAAATAGATGATAAAGCATGAATACTTTATGGTGGGAATACCCTGTAATTATCAGTTGATGTGTACGTCTCAACCCTTTTTAGTATTTTGAGTTCATCCAAGGTTATTGTAACTCTTTGGTCATCTAAAAAGGTCTTGTTCAGATTTCAGTTGTACTTAGGTCCACCCTCGTGTCACTTTGAGTTGCAAAAAACAATATGGCCATTGTCAATATGCCAAATTGAATGATAAAGAACATTAGTATTGTATTGCTGTATTGCCTTGTCGGTTCGATTCAATTGTGTTCCGTTTTTGTTTTAGCTGTTTTAACTTTTAAATGCACTGTAAGGCGACCTTGAGTGTCCTGAAAGTCGCCTCGAAATAAAATGTATTATTATTATTATTAGCGTTAGGATTAGGGTTTAGGGTTATACATTGGGGTATACCAACAGATTGTTGAACCTTGTGATTGACAGGTTGCATCTCAATGTTGTCCACATTCATTCTTTCTCTTCACAGTGAGTTTTCAGTTCATGAAAAATAATATGTTGGTCCCCTTTAAATGGGGTTGCGTTAGTTGCAATAAACGAAGATGGCCATTGCCAAAATGCCAAATGTAATGTTAAAGCAGATTAGGGTTAGGGTTAGGGTTATAGAGCGAGATACACCTATAGATCGTGGTACCTTGTGATTGACAGGTTGCATCTCAATGTTGTCCACATAGATTCTTTCTCTTCACAGTGAGTTTTCAGTTCATGAAACATAATATTGGTGCCCTTTAAATGTGGTTGCATTGGTTGCAATAAACCAAACCAAGAAAGTGAGCAGAGCATGACATTTTTCATTTTGTATTTTAACTGTGTCTGCCTTTATATTTGTTGTTTTTAACTTAAATGCTACAAATTGCAATATGTTCCGTATATTTTTTATTCATGTACAGCACTTTGGCGCGACCGAAAGTTGTTTTAAAATGTGCTTTATAAATAAACTTGATTTGATTTGATTTGATTTGAAGATGGCGATGACCAAAAGGCCAAATTCCAGCCTTTAAAACTGTAGTCAACAAATAATGTGGATTCTGCAAGAGAGATATTGAGACTGTAGAACATATTTTCTTCCAGTGTGAACCGGTACAAGAATGTTGGCTCATTTTTCCGAGCTGGCTCAAATCTAAAGGTATATTGGTACACCCTATAAATGTGATGTTGATTAAAGCCACAGTACTTATGAAGGATACAAACGTGGACTTTCTATTAAACAACTTGATTTTGTTGAGTAAACACTCTATTCATTAATATAAATATTTGAGAGCTAAACCTCATATCAACGGATGGAAGACTTAATTCAAAGTTTTTGCCAAATCACTCAAATACGTGACGGACAAAAACGCCCAGAAACTTTTGCCATCATTGGATGTATGTTGCTTGAATAGAACCCGCACACTTCCGTAAAGCAAAAACATAAATTTTGTATTCGGTTTTAGTTTTTAGTTTGCTGTATGTTGTTTGTATTTTTGCACTGTATCAACACCAATTTAAATTGTTGACTGTTAGAATGAGCCTTGATGGTTTGTAAGAGAATTGTGTCAATAAAAAATAAACTGTAGTCCTCAAACCAATCAGTGACTTCCAAGGAGACTTCTTGAATACAGTCTATGCTCAATATACTGTACATAAACAAACATGCATGCTCATACCTGGCATCCCAGGCATCAATGCAGCCGGGCAGGACTCTATGGCCACCAGCGAGGAAATGGCGAATGACAGCAAGGCACCGATCACGATAAATGAACGATGGAGCATGATGAGGAACCTGACAAGGAGACAAGGCGCCAAGGAGACATGAGAGGAGATGATAAAACTGAATATGATGGGAATTTGGGAGGTGAGCTAGGGAATGGGATGAAAGGAATAAAGGAATAGACGTTAGGAGACAAAGAGGACGGGAAATTCGACCTTATTTCAGTTAAATATCAGCAGATTTTTTATTTTCATACATAGGTATATCTTAAATATTTTTGCATTAATAAAGGACAGAAGAAAAAAGGAACATCAATGATCAAGGCGTGTTAAATCTCTGCTAATAACGCTTTATAACGTTTATATTACTACATTTAATTCCATATTTTATTCCTTTTTATTCTATTTCTATGGAAATACTGCCATATTTTACTATATTTTCAATTATTGTGAATATTCTTTTATGTTATTTTTTATGTATGTTATGCCATCAAGTCAAATTCCTCGTACGTGTAAACCGACCTGGTACTAAACCTGCTTCTGATTCTGATTTAATAATTCGCTTAATTGTTCAGATTATGATGAAAATAAAAGTTCCATCCTTAACCCTAACCCAGTTAGTTACCCAAAAGTACACAATCATAATGATTCCCAGATTCACTTTCCATAATACATGTAATTGACTTTAAGCAAGTAATCAACACATAAACATTGCAAATATAAAAGTTAAAACTCACCGTAGAGAACGGATAGATAGAAGAATCAAAAGCACCTCGGGTAGTTTCTAGAAAACTGAAGTGAAGCCGCAGCCTGAGGAGGAAGCCGACAGAAAACACGATTCAGCAGCTTTAGGTCGGGAATCATTTATTCATAAACCTTAGCATTCAGTTCTGCAATTGTGGGAAGTTATTGAGAGTTTTAGAGACACAGATTTTCTCTGCTTGCCACAACACGAGGGAATCAGTCCTCACATTTATTTTGTGTTTCTTCTTTGTATTTAACTTATCAGCTACAGTATACCCTGCACTACCAGAGGTGGAAGAAGTACTTAGATCCTTTGCTTAAGTAAAAGTAGAAATGTTTTTTTCTGAAAATACTCCACTACAAGTGAAAGTCCTGGATTCAAAATGTTACTTAAGTAGAAGTATAGAAGTATTGTCATCTAAATGTACTTTCGGTATCAGAAGTATAAGTACCACTTATGCACAGTGGTCGTTTTGAAGGTATTATATTATTATATATAATTTACAAATACATGTAAGAGCATTTAAATGTTATAGTTTGTTTATATTTAGACAATTCTAGTTTTTCTTTCTTATGCATTGGCATTACAATATTGCATCATATCATATACAAATGTCATGTGTTTGTATATGTAAACAGTAGATGGTAACTACGATGTGTTTAATAACTGTAGTGGAGTAGAATAAGTATAAAGAACGACAAAATAGTACCTGTCCACTACTGTGCACAACAATAAACGATATGATTTATTTTGACCATTTATTTTGTAGTCACATTACAGGCTTGAGGAATAGGGCTAGGGAGGGATCAACATGTACATTACACAATGGTAAATTCAAAATGTTTATGGATTGGTGTCTCTTGATCTTGTCATTATTCATACAATGCCTTTAATGCATGTCACTTTGTTTATGCCAATAAAGCAATTTTTTATTGTTTTCCAGATATCTTTTGTTGAAGGCTTTGGCAACAACATGCTTAAGTTCCACTACAACTAATATTATAAAAAATACAAAAAAATTGAATTATGGAAGAGAGAAAGACGAAACTATATATTTAGAATAGAATAGAATAGAATAGTTTAATGTCATTATACATGTACAATGAGATAAATGCTTCTCCCTTTTGCCATCAAATCAAAAACAAAACATCACAACATAACACAACGAAATACACGCAGCACACACACTGAGGAATAAGGGAAAAAGGAATAAAGAGTAAAGTGCAGTAATTATTTCCAGGAGTATACAAATAAAATCTGTAATGTAATAAATAATAATAATAATAATAGTGTGTATTTATAAAAATAATAATAGTAATGATATATATGTATATGTACAGAGTCACATTGATTCACATGATTTCAGGTGTTAAGAGCAATGATGGCTCTTGGGAAAAAACTGTCTGTTTGTTTTGAATGTGATACACCGGTTCAGCCTGCCGGAGGGCAGCAGGCTGAACCAATGAAAGCCGGGGTGTGAGCTGTCCTTGATAATGAGGTGTACATGTCCATCAGGGAGGGGAGAGGGCAGCCGATGATCCTCTGTGCTGCTTTTACGACTCTCTCTGGAGCCTCATCTTGTCGGCCTCGGTGCAGCTGGCGTACCCCACTGTGATGCAGTATGTCAGTCGGCTCTCGGTGGGAGAGCGGTAGAAGGTCACCAGCAGCTTAGTGGCCAAGTTGAGCACCCTCAGGAAGTGCAGACGCTGCTGGGCCTTCTTGATGACAGCTGTGGTGTTGTCCTTCCAGGAAAGGTTGTTGGTGATGAGGACGCCGAGGAACTTGAAGGTGTGACTTTGTGACTTCAGGCTGAGAAAGTTATTAAGGCACAAACTTTTTTTTCTTTTTTCTTCCTTTCCTTGAATTCGTTGACAATAACAAAAATACAGAATATCACAAGGATGTGCTGATGGAGCAACATGAGGTCAACTGAGGGGGTTAGAAAGTGTTAAAAGTTTACCAAAAAGAAGAAGTGTGCAAAAAAACTGTTTCACTTCCATAACTTACAGAGGGGCCGCATGAAACTGTACAAAATAAAGTTTATGGTGGAAAAAAATGACATTGGGCTTACAACAGACATCCTTCACTCTCCACCACTTAACAGTAATTTCCTTGCAAAGATGGATGACATCCAGAATGTGGTTAGCCTAGCTTAGCACAAAGAATGGAAGTAAAGGGAAACTGCTAGCCTAGCTCTGCAGATCTTCTTAGTTTGGTTCATTGTTTTTATCTCATTGGGGAAATGTGCCTTGCAGAAGAGCACTTTGTGTCAGGTTGGATAAGATCATTTAATAAGAAGTAGACCCTTTATTTAGCCAGGAAAATCAATTCAGAACAAATTCTTATTTTCAAGATCAGAAAGTGACAAAGGTAACATTCACGTTCGTGCAGATTAAGCATGTTATTGCACCTGGGTACCTGACCTGTTCTGAAGAGTTTCAGTTCAGAAGTATTGTAACAAATAATTGATGTGACAAGATTGTTTTAATTGTCTACACTTTCTGGATCAGCTTGATATGCTTTGGTGAGTTTTATTCTTCCCCCTCCAATTTTAATTCTATCTGAGACGACATTGTACCAACAACATTTGTAAAACTTTAATATTAACACACACACACACATACACACACACCATCAATAATAAAATCTTCTTTTATTTTAGTTGCATATACGAAGGGTTCAGAGATATTCCTCTACTGTTTTATGGAGAATTCCCCCTTCTGGAAACTGTTTTATGTGGCCTCAGATTTGGGGAATTCCTGTGTAAATGATTGCACTTTATTCTCGATTTCAGAAGAGCAGGAATCCGCTGAAGATGATCTGTTTGGCTTGACTGTCTTTCAATTCTCTGGGTGTCTGCTCGTCACTGAAGGACTCGAGCCAAACCTTCTGTCCAGCCGTCAGCTGCAGAACTACGCCGCCCGACAGCACCTGAACACAACACGACACAGAAAATCAGGTAATTACACATGAGTGGTGGAGGGATGGCACATTTGGACATTTAGAAATGTAATCTCCAGTAGTAAAACTCTAGGACGTAAAAGAACTACAGCACGGTCACATTAATTCACGTCACCACCACTAAGCTATATATTTGTAGCCTCTATAAAGACGTGTAGCCTACATAATTACTGGCTGTTATTCTGTAATTAAAATAATACACTTTTTGTCAAATAATTCCATAATGAACTGAAAATGTTCAGCATTTTGTAAAGTTATTTCAAAAATAGTTTTTACAAGGGTTATCACAACAAAGCCGAGCCGGCCAGCTAACCAATCAGAGCAGACTGGGCTCTGCTTTCAGACGGGATGAAAAGAGGTGCTGCAGCATGAGAACAATAAGGAGCTTTTTGAATATTAAAGCATGGAGACACTACATACTGATATACACCTGAACATCAGCAGGAGAGGACTCTTTAAAGTAGAGACACTACACACTGATATACACCTGAACATCAGCAGGAGAGGACTCTTTAAAGTAGAGACACTACATACTGATATACACCTGAACATCAGCAGGAGAGGACTCTTTAAAGTAGAGACACTACACACTGATATACACCTGAACATCAGCAGGAGAGGACTCTTTAAAGTAGAGACACTACACACTGATATACACCTGAACATCAGCAGGAGAGGACTCTTTAAAGTAGAGACACTGCATACTGATATACACCTGAACATCAGCAGGAGAGGACTCTTTAAAGTAGAGACACTACATACTGATATACACCTGAACATCAGCAGGAGAGGACTCTTTAAAGTAGAGACACTACATACTGATATACACCTGAACATCAGCAGGAGAGGACTCTTTAAAGTAGAGACACTACACACTGATATACACCTGAACATCAGCAGGAGAGGACTCTTTAAAGTAGAGACACTGCATACTGATATACACCTGAACATCAGCAGGAGAGGACTCTTTAAAGTAGAGACACTACATACTGATATACACCTGAACATCAGCAGGAGAGGACTCTTTAAAGTAGAGACACTACATACTGATATACACCTGAACATCAGCAGGAGAGGACTCTTTAAAGGAACATGTTTAAAAGTGGCTCTGAAACTGACCTGATCAGTGTTCTTGTTGTAATCACAGAATCCCAGGCTGTTGGTCAAAGCTTGGCTCGCTATATTCAGACACATGCTCACCTAAAACAGACAAACAAAACAATTGTAAAGGAGTTTGAAGAATGGAAGTGCAGATTACAATGTAATGTACAATCTCATCACAAGTAGTGTGAGAAGTATTCAGATCCTTTACTGCCGTAAAAGTACTAGTACTGCTCTGTGGAAAGAATGCAATACGAGTAAATACTCATTCTACAGAACAATGGTGTCCATATGTGGTATATTACTAAATATCTGACCTTAGTAGATGGTTAATATTGTTGCATTAAGGAAAGTATTACTGTTGCCATAAAGTTCAGATATACACATTATTGATGAGGACTTTCTCTTTGACAAATAATGTGGTAAAATGTTTACTTTCGAACCACAGTATTTAAAATAAGATTACATTATTCCACCACTGCAGATTACATAAAGAAACCTGTTCTTTTGTCCAATGAATGTCTGATAATATATATTAAACATTTATTTTCATTCGAAGATTTGCAGCAGATTAAAAAACGCTTTACCTTGGCCATAGAGTGGAAGGTGAAGTAATAAACTCCGGGGACTCTGCAGGTGAAGTGACCTGTGGCCTCGTTAAAGTCCTTATCGCCGTCCTCAGGTGTGTTTACCACGGCAGGCCCGTATGTTATCGGCTGTAACACACACACAAACATACACACACACACACACACACACACACACACGCACGCACGCACACACACACACACACGCACGCACACACACACACACACACACACACACGCACACGCACATACAGGTTAAGTCAGAGGTGAATGATTATCTTATTAATTAAGATACTCTGCAGATTTTAAAACATTTAAGAGACTGCACCCGTCCAAAGGCAGGATAACTGTTGTGAGTCCGAATCGCTGAGAAGGCTGATCGAGCCACCTGAGCCCCCTGTCCTCCTGAAACACACACACACACACACACACACACACACACACACACACACACACACACACACACACACCCACACACACACACACACACACACACACACACACACACACACACACACACACACACACACACACACGTTATCACCTGCTGCTGACCACTTTTTCAAGGCAAGATTTCACACAAAGATTATACGAATAAAAGTAAGAGTTAACATGTAGTAACAGTATGTATATGAATAACAACAATAACATGAGTAAAACACAAACTAGCTGAATGTATATAATATACAGATATCAGGGAAGATAATACAATGTTTAATTGCTGGTGCAAGTGTAAGGCTATAAAAAGAACACACATGACTTCACGTCACCACCGCTAAGCTAAAGGAGGCTAATGTTGGGCTATAAAGGAACTACAGCACGGTCACATGACTTCATGTCACCACCGCTAAGCTAAAGGAGGCTAATGTTGGGCTATAAAGGAACTACAGCACGGTCACATGACTTCACGTCACCACAGCTAAGCTAAAGGCGGCTAATGTTGGGCTATAAAGGACTACAGCACGGTCACATGACTTCACGTCACCACAGCTAAGCTAAAGGAGGCTAATGTTGGGCTATAAAGGAGCTACAGCACGGTCACATGACTTCACGTCACCACCGCTAAGCTAAAGGCGGCTAATGTTGGGCTATAAAGGAGCTACAGCACGGTCACATGACTTCACGTCACCACCGCTAAGCTAAAGGTGGCTAATGTTGGGCTATAAAGGAGCTACAGCACGGTCACATGACTTCACGTCACCACAGCTAAGCTAAAGGCGGCTAATGTTGGGCTATAAAGGAACTACAGCACGGTCACATGACTTCACGTCACCACAGCTAAGCTAAAGGCGGCTAATGTTGGGCTATAAAGGAACTACAGCACGGTCACATGACTTCACGTCACCACCGCTAAGCTAAAGGAGGCTAATGTTGGGCTATAAAGGAACTACAGCACGGTCACATGACTTCACGTCACCACCGCTAAGCTAAAGGAGGCTAATGTTGGGCTATAAAGGAACTACAGCACGGTCACATGACTTCACGTCACCACCGCTAAGCTAAAGGAGGCTAATGTTGGGCTATAAAGGAACTACAGCATGGTCACATGACTTCACGTCACCACCGCTAAGCTAAAGGTGGCTAATGTTGGGCTATAAAGGAACTACAGCACGGTCACATGACTTCACGTCACCACCGCTAAGCTAAAGGTGGCTAATGTTGGGCTATAAAGGAACTACAGCACGGTCACATGACTTCACGTCACCACCGCTATGCTAAAGGTGGCTAATGTTGGGCTTGATGAGGTTTAGTCGTCAAATTTAGACAACTGTTAGCAATTTTTTTTAATTCACCAGTAGGGTGTTCATTGATTTATTTTATGTCGTAGAACAAAACTTTAAAATCTCTTCAGCTTTTGTTTACCACAGTCCTTTTTTCACCCTAACAACCAATAACTTCCAGGCGAGGGAGCAGGAAGTGATAATATGCTGACTCATTGCCGGGTTTTAGGACTCATTCCTCGTTTAATTTAAATGTTTTAATGCATGCTTCTTAGGTAACATTAAGCTGTCTTTGGCCCCTTTTCTGCTGTAACAATGTCAATGACTAATACAAGTATTCTGATTCTGATTCCTGCACCACTCTTGTGTGTATTATCTAGTATGGTTTATACTTTAAGTCGTATCCTTACCAGAGAGGATGCCCTTCCCCTCGGCTCCGGGGTGACCGGGCTCTCCAGGTTGTCCCGCGGCTCCCAGATGTCCTCGGTACCCCTTATGGCCCATGACCCCCTGCTGGCCTCGGCCCCCCGCCTCCCCCTTCAGCCTCCTCAGGACCGCCTCATCCACCGGACCCTCCAACATCACTGCTGAAACACACAGACATTAACGATTAAACTGCAGTAACTCACTCTGTGGCCACTAGGGGGCGTCAGAAACAAGATGAGAACCAATTAATTATCTTTTAGTAAACCTACGTCAATTTAATAGATATTACATTGTTATAAGTGGGTTAGCGGTTAGAAGTAGCAGATATTTGATCGGTACTAAAACTAAAAGTACTCCTGATGCAGAATGACAATTTTCATAATAGCGTATTGACCCGAATACAAGACGGGTTTTTTTCCTTGAAAAACATCTGAAAAAGAGGGTTCGTCTCATATTCGGGGTCTAGACTTTTCAATGTAATTACACAGTCACAACAACAGATCGCGCCAAACGAGTGTTCCCCCAAGCGAGAGTTCCCCCAAGCGAGAGTTCCCCCAAGCGAGAAACCGTCTTAAAGTACGGTAACAGCAACAGGAGAGATAGAGATGGAGAGACACAGAGACCAACTCCGATGAAGTGGATCAAAATTAGGGAAAGTTAATAAACAAGAGAGGCAAAGTTACAATGCCAATTTTAAGATAATGGTGATGAACGAAGCAGAGTCATCAAACAACTGTCGAGCAGCAAAGAAATATGGTGTTACTGAGTGTTCATTAGAAGATGGCGAGCCCAAAAATACCGCCTTAAAACAGTCAGAGAAAATAAAAAGTTTGGCGTCCGGAACAGCATTTGGTCTTCCAAAAAGATATTTTCCCAAAAATGATTCTTGAAAAAGAGGGGTCGTCTTATAATCGGGTCAATACGGTCATATATCTATTATGGATGATAATATGTACTATTAAAATGTTGCAGCTGGTTAAGGTGGAGCTAACTTTAATTAACAAAATATAGCTTCATAATTCATTTGTTATTTAAATGTTTGAACCTGAGGTGATTGCATGAAAAGACAAAACTAAATACAAATATACCTGTCTCTCCTTCCTCTCCCTTGGCTCCTGGATATCCATCTCTCCCTGGAGCTCCTGCCTCCCCCGGCCGCCCGTCTCTCGCCCCACAACTCTCATCACATCGGGCAGGAATCAGGGTGAAGACCACCAGAAACACCAGACCATAATAACCTCCCATGGTCCAAAACACTGGAGACGAATAAGAACAAGGCAAGTTTATTTATACAGCACTTTTCAACACAAGGCAATTCAAAGGGCTTGACAAAAATGAAAGACATTAAGAGCATAAAACACATTAGAAACATTAAAAAGCAAAGATAAAAAAAAGTGCAGTGTGAGATGTGAAAAGTTAAATTAAAGCAGCGGCAAAAAGAAAGTCTTCAGCCTGGATTTAAGAGGAGTCAGAGTTGCAGCGGACCTGCAGGTTTCTGGGAGTTTGTTCCAGATATTTGGAAATATCCAGAACCAAATTCTCACATTCCTCTACCCCTAATCTTCCCGTGAAATTATAGTTATTTTGACACTCTTTGTTATAGACAACATCTTACATACAGCACACATTACATGATTTAAAGATAACGGTTCATTACATGTTAATTAAGATGCTTAATACCTGCAGCAAAGTTCAAGCTTCTGCAAGATGGTTTTTGTAAAAATGAACTGAAACTAATTCAAACTAATTAATCTTAGGCAAGGCAAGGCAAGGCAAGGCAAGGCAAGGCAAGTTTATTTATATAGCACTTTTCAACACAAGGCAATTCAAAGTGCTTTACAAAAAATGAAAAACATTAAGAAAATGGAATTTAAAACCAGTCATTAAAAATAAAAGCAAATAAAATAAACATTAAAAGAAAAAATACATGGATAAAAGTTACAGAGAGTCTAAGATGTGAATAGTTCAATTAGAAGCAGCGACAAAAAGAAAAGTCTTCTTGCTGGATCTGAAAGTAGTCAGAGTCGCAGCGGACCTGCAGGTTTCTGGGAGTTTGTTCCAGATGTTTGGAGCATAGTAACTGAACGCTGCTTTACCATGTTTAGTTCTGACTCTGGGGACAGGAAGCTGACCAGTCCCTGAAGACCTGAGAGATCTGTCTCTGGGGACAGGAAGCTGACCAGTCCCTGAAGACCTGAGAGATCTGTCTCTGGGGACAGGAAGCTGACCAGTCCCTGAAGACCTGAGAGATCTGGATGGTTCAGAGTTTAGCAGGAGGTCAGACATGTATTTTGGGCCTAAACCATTCAGTGCTTTGTAAACCAGCAGCAGTATTTAGAAATCTATTCTTTGACACACAGGAAGCCAGTGTGAAGACTTCAGAGCAGGAGTGATGTGATCCACTTTCTTAGTGTTAGTGAGGACTCGAGCAGCGGCGTTCTGAATCAGCTGCAGCTTCCTAATAGATGTTTTAGTGAGACCTGTGAAGACACCATTGCAGTAGTCCAGTCTACTGAAGATAAAGGCATGGACACGTGTCTCCAGATCCTGCTGTGACATTAGTCTTTTAATCCTAGATATGTTCTTTAGGTGATAGTAGGCTGATTTAGGAACTGTTTTAATGTGACTCTTGAAACTCAGGTCAGAGTCCATGACTACACCTAGATCTTAAAGGAAACATTCATGCAAATGGATAATCAATTTAAAATAATAAACTATAAAATGACTGAGTTTTGTTATATTGCTGTTGACTAATGCTGTAAGTATTGAGTGTTATTTATTTTAATATTATATTAAATGTATTATATTTTATATTATTTTACTCACCAGCCAAGTTGTTTGTCTCACCGGCGTGGATTTGGAGCAGCGATGAAAAGACGAGATTTCCTCTTTTGGTGAACAGATAAAGACTTCTTATTAGAGTCACACACACACACACACACACACACACACACACACACACACACACACACACACACACACAGAGCAAGGAAATGAAACTCATGATTTGACAGAAAGGAGAGCCAGTTCTTTTAAATGTGTAGTTTTTAATTAAAGACACTTCATTTTTCTTTTAGACTAATCTAACTGTGTTTGGAACCAAGTAGCACCCAATGACAACAGGGCAGAAAACAATTGCTCCTAATTTATGTTATTGTCCATAGTGAGAAGAGAAGAGATATGTTGGAAAGATAAGATTAAACTACAACTTAGTAACGGAAAACAAAATGCATTGATTATCAAAAACATGTAAAAAGTGTAAAGTCATGTTATCTATTCTATTCAATTTAATGTAATACCAATATAATATATCAATATAAATAAACCTCAGTACATTAACTCATCTACATGTAGATGGGTAGGTAATTTTGGAGAAACCAGCTACAAACCAGCTAGAATTTGAAAATACACAACCGGAGAAAATCTGCCACTTCCTCACAGAGCCCCTCCCCCAACACACACGAACGCGCACATGACCAATGAGGGCACGAGATAAGTCTGTGTCCCGATGGAAGGCTGACAGGCAGGTAGGCCGTCCAGCTACTTTAGCCGGCTCAGATGATTGGTCGTGCTTTTTACAGCGCCACGGCTTCCACAGATTACATTTTTTAATGGATTTGTCGTCAAAGCATTTCAGATATTCATTGCTATCGGGACGTTAAGAGCATTCCATGGAATATAACAACAAGTGTATCTCGAGTCGGATTCTCAAACTTACCTACCCCACCTTTAATAACTGTAATGAAGTTTTTTTGTCACAGCAGTTTTTTTCCACTTGAGAGTTTTTGGCGCTATCGTGTGTTTATATGATGCAACTACAGCAGAATTAAAACGTCACCTTTGTTTCAGCAGAAAAGAGCCAAAGACAGTGTAGGAGCCATTTTATGGGTGTTGTTGGAATGTCAGTTTACTTTATTTATATTTATACTGCAATATTATTTTGGACACTTGGTGGCGGGGGTTAGCCGCACTGGGGGGATAAAAGGGGGTCATAGGTGACCCGAGAGGACGTGGACACAGGAGGAAAGAGCCCGGCAGATGCTCATACCACAACCTTTGACACAGTATAATTA
The DNA here is from genome assembly GCA_036324585.1 of Champsocephalus esox. Classification (NCBI taxonomy): domain Eukaryota; kingdom Metazoa; phylum Chordata; class Actinopteri; order Perciformes; family Channichthyidae; genus Champsocephalus; species Champsocephalus esox. The sequence goes on from CM070495.1 coordinate 44,155,298, forward strand.
ACCCTTGGTATGCAAAGCTAAATAAACATTATTATAAACTGCACCAAAGGACCGGAAAATCATCTCTTTCGACTCCACTTCGAGCAATACAATGACTAACAGAGCACTTATATACTAACAAAGGACTGGCTTATCTAAAGCCATTGAGTAGCACTTGAAATGTTTTGGCTCTATGAAACCTGATGTAATTATATGATGCTGTTTTCTTCAATGTTGTGTCTTGTTGGTGGAATGCACTTATTGTAAATCGCTTTGGATTAAAGCGTCAGCTAAATGCAATGTAATGCAATGTTTGTGTCTGCGTCTGGCACTCCTCCTGTGAAGTAATGGCAAAGGATATAGGACATTGGAACATTAAAATGGCCATTACAGACGGCGTAATGTTCCCTAAGAAGAAGCATGCATAAAATAAATATTTAAGATAAACAGTTTTAAAAGAATTACACAATTTACAAAATACACATCCTGTCACAGTTCTGATGATTTAGCAGCCAGGAATATATAGCACAGTTATTAACGGCATATATATATTGCACTTCATTTGTATTTCACAACAAGGGGTGTTATAGCATAGTCTGTGTCGTTGTGTGTTGCAGACTGACATACATACAACCTGTAAAATGCAGAGATGAAGTCAAAAGGGAGAATTTATATTTCGTATATTTAATTACCAAAGCCTGAACCACGCCTAACTATAAGCTTTATCGAACGTTTTTAAGATTTGATGTAAAGCGTCTTTGAGCATTAGGAAAAGCGCTATAAAAATCCCATGTATTATTATTATTATTATTATTATTATTATTATTATTATTATTATTATTATTATTATTATTATTATTATTATTATTATTATTATTATTATTATTATTATTATTATTATTATCAGAAGGAAGGTCTTAGACCTAAACGGATATGGTGTCTGCCGCGCGGACATACACTGGAAGCTGATTCCACAAAATGCTCTGACTCCCATTTTACTTTTAGAGACTCTGGGAATAACCAATAACCCTGCTGCATTCTGGGAAAGCAATGACCTAATGGGACAGTTGGATATAATTGACTCATTACGACGGGTGGTGCCTTCCCATTAAGGCAGGGGGGTCAAACTCAGTGCCATGGCGGGCCACGTCAGCATTATGGTTACACTCAAAGGGCCGGTTGTAACTTTATAAATATACAGCACCAGTCAAAAGTTTGGACACCTTCTCATTCTAAGGATCTTTTCTTTTTTTTTAAATGTCTAAATCGTAGATTAACACTGAAAACATCAAAACTATAAAAGAACACATATGGAATTATCTAGTAAAGTAAAGTATTGGCTCTGCATTGGATTGTTATCAGTACTCGTAATAACTTCATAAATAACTACGTCTGAAAGCAGAAGTCTAGGGCAAATAATTGAAAGCAATTAATCAAGAATTACACCAATTGTATGGTATATAATATTCCTTGCAAGCTTCACATAATAATAATAATAATAATAATAATAATAATAATAATAATAATCCTTATATTTATTATAGCGCTTTATCAAATACTCTCAAAGCGCTTTACAAATACACATTACATATACAGATCATACATGCAATGGTCATCTACTGTGGACAATACCCACAGGAGCAAATTCGGGTGAAGTGTCTTGCCCAAGGACACAACGGCCTGACGCAGTTTCGAATTGGAGTTCCCCAGCACCCCCCTTGATCTGATTTCACATGACATGAGGTCACCAGGCCTTGAGCTCGACACCCCTGCATTAAGGGATTAGTAGGCGTGGAGAACATACATTCCTGTTTGGAGCTCCGTCAGGGCGTCTTTGAAGACAGTGAATAACTCATGTGATGAATCCCAACCGTCACACTTAAGTAAACACAGCTTTCCAGAGAAGAGCGATAAGAAAACACGGCGAGTTCAGTCTTGTGCTGGTCGTCTGTGTTTGAAGGGGAAACAAAGGAGACTAAACTTTGCTTCGTGTTTGTTTTTCATCATCAGGGAAACACAACAAGAAATATGTAAAATATTCTGTAAAGTAGACTGCAGCCTTATTGCATTTCAAACAACATATAGGCGGCGTGTGGCGCAGTGGGTAGTGCATTGGTGTTCGGATCAGGGGGTCACAGCAGGTTCAAACCCCACTGCAGTCAGCATGTCGTTGTGTCCCTGAGACACTGCACCCCAAATTGCTCCTGTGGGGATTGTCCACAGTATTGAGTCTGTAAGTCGCTTTGGATAAAAGCGTCTAACAAGTGACATGTACATACATTACATTTAGCTGACGCTTTTATCCAAAGCGACTTACAATAAGTACATTCGACCAGGAAGACACAACCTTGAAGAAAACAGAATCATAAAGTACATCAGGTTTCAAAGAGCCAAGTATTTCAAGTGCTGCTCAACTGGCTTTAGAGGAGCCAGTCCTTTGTTCGTATATAAGTGCTCTGTTAGCAGTCCTTTGTTAGTAGTTCTATCCTCGAGGTGGAGTCGAAAGAGATGAGTTTCAGTCTGGAAGGTATGTGAGCTTTCTGCTGTCCTGATGTCAATGGGAGCTCATTCCACCATCTCGGAGCCAGGATAGCAAACCCACGTTATGAGTATTGAATGAGAAACAGGTGAGTAAAACATCAGTAACAAAATGTAGGAATGGGAAATAATATTGTGATTTTGCAACTAATACATTAACAGGGTGCAGTGCGATGCCAAACACAAGCAGGACGTTCAGCAGTACAGTTAATCAAATTGACAGAACAACAAACAGAAAAATCCTGGAGTGCAGTTTTACAAATTACCGAGATTTTTTCACAGTGAGGTAAATAAAATGAAAAGGACACTTTGCAGTGCTCTTACTGGAATTACTGGGATGTTCTGCAATGCTGATTTCAGTTTTTATCACACAAACATTGGTGTTTCCTTCCTTCCTCTCCTTTCCTTCTTGCATCTGAGAGATAAGATGAATCCATTCTAGTTTCAATAACTTTAAGAGAGAACAGCTGCACAAACTGATGTTTGCACCTTTTGTATTGTGTTTACCCCAGGACAAAAAGACAACATAATTGAGGACTTTTTTTGTGCAAAAGGGAGAACACAAATCAGGAGTGACACACAATAATAAATAATATATACTGATAATAATACATTATAAAACACAGAACAAAACTACAACATGAGGAGGAAGGAATCAATCAATCATCATCAATCATCAATGTTTATTTATAGCCCAATATCACAAATGTTACATTTGTCTCAGAGGACTTCACAGTGTGTACAGAATATCAGTATGACAATACGACACCCTCTGTCCTTAGACCCTCTGTCCTCAGACCCTCTGTCCTCAGACCCTCTGTCCTCAGACCCTCTGTACACTTGTATAGTAGAATGAGCTAGTCCTCTGTCCACCAGTAACTGTAAGAAGGATAAAATTGAGCCTAACTCACAAGATAGGGGCTCTATTCTCCCCTCCTCACACCATCGCTGGAATCCGAGCCACTTTGGCCTGTAACAGGCTGTGGTGGATCCAGCTCTACCTGCCTGGATAGACTGAATAACGCTGTCAGACAATCCACCCTGTCTCAGCCTGTCCCTCTCAGGAGCCAAGCCTGGAGAGGACGGCCCAGAGTGGGTAACGGCCCGATTGCACCTGCCTCTTGAAACATCGCCCCCCAGAACTGGGGAACCGACCAGGGCTGGCCCACCTTCATCTGTGTCATCTCTGAGTACCACGGCGCCCCAACGTGATCCGGAGCCACTAGGATGACTGACAGACGTTCTCGCCTCACTCTCCCCAGGAGAGGGAGAATGAGACGCAGCGGTGGAAAGGTGTATAGCAGCTTGCTTGGCCATGGCTCGTGTGCAAACGCGTCCACCCCCAAGGGTGGGTCGTCGCTCAGGGCCACGGAGAACCACAGGGCACAGTGTTTGTTGCGCCGGCTGGCGAACAGATCCACTTCCGCTCTCCTGAACTGGGCCCAGATCTGCTTCACCACCCTCGGGTGAAGCACCCACTCGCCTGGCAGGGGGCCGCCCCTCGACATGAGGTCGGCCCCCCTGTTCTCCAGTCCCGGGATATGGAGGGCTCTCAGAGATAACACCACCTCTGAAGCTCATAACCACAGCCTCTCAGCTGTGGTCAACAAGGCGGCGGATCGAACTCCGCCCTGCTTGTTGATATAAGCCACTGTGGTGCTGTTGTCGCTCCTGACCATTACATGTCTCCCTTGAATTAGGGGCATGAAATGCTGGAGGACTAACACTACCGCCCGTAGCTCTAGGAGGTTGCTGTGTCGAGACTCTGTCAGAGCCCAGCACCCACCTATAGCCCTCTTCAGGCAGGTCCCTCCCCATCCTGTTCTGGATGCGTCCGTGAACACTGTGATGTAGGAGGTCACCCGTCCCAGTGGAGACCCCCTCCGGAGGTGATCCGGGGACCCCCAAAACCGGAGGTTGCCCTCCACTGAGGGGGGGGGGTGGTCATCAGCCGCTGTTGATGGACCACCTCTGAAGGCGGCGCATATGCAGTACCACAGGACCACAATGTGAGCAGCCGCCATGAGACTCAAAATCTGCATGACAGTTAAAGCTGTCACTGTCGCCCCCCGTCGCAGCCTGTGCACCGCCCGGAGAAAGGACGTACTTCTGCTCTCTGACAGGGTGGCACGTAGCACGCCTGCATCGAGCACCACTCCCAACTACAACGCCCGTTGGTGAGGTATGGGGGTGCTCTTTTTTCAATTGATCGCAAAGCCTAATTTGGTGAGGTGTGTGATCAATTGTGCTGCAAAGCATTGCCTGTTCCCGTGACCCAGCCATGACTATGAGGTCGTCTATGTAAAATAAAACTCTCATGCCGTGTGCGCGCAGCGGTTGAAGCGCTGTGGCCACACATTTGCTGAATGTGCGTGGGGATAGGGAATAGCCGAACGGCAGCCTGTTGTACTCGTAGGCTATTCCCTGGAAGGCAACACGCAGATACTTTCTGTGCTCTGGAGCAATTTCTACATGAAAGAACACGTCTTTCAGGTCGATGGTGGTGAACCAATCGCCTGGCTGCACAAGCCCCAGTAACTGTTTCATAGTTAACATGCGGAATTTCCTGCAGGAAATGTGGCGATTCAGGCCGCGGAGATCTAGAATAGATCTGAATTCCCCTGTCTTCCTGAGAACCAGGAAGTACATGGAATAAAGACCCTTTTCTCTGTGCTGAGGGTGCACGACAGACACAGCCTGTTTCTGCACCAGAGCCTGAATCTCTGCTGAGAGGAAACACAATTCCTCCTGGGAGAACAGATTTACCTCTCGCATGCCCATAAAAAGAGGTGAGTGTGGGACACCCACAAGACAGTGGTCCATGTGATACAGTGGTACAGTGTATAGACATGTGGTACAGTGGGACGCTGCAAAACTGGAGTGAATAGCCCCGTTTCAGCGTCCTCCTGCCCCTCCACCTTGTTAGCACACAGCTGAGTTTCCATTCCCCAGAACATTGTGTTAATGGCCAGGCCCTCAGCCGTGGGGCCGCAGCTATGAAGCTGTGATACTCTCTGGTGACCCGTTCCGCCGCAAAAACTCCCCGCGAATGGAAGATTCACCCATGGACGGTTGACACAGAAAGGGCCGATTATTTACTGAGGACCCTGAACGCACCACCCTAATGCTGTTCTCACCACTACGGTAAACAGCATTAATCGGAGTCTTTATGGGCGTAGTGTGTTTTACTAAGGTCCCTGAACGCACCGCCACGTGCTCTTGTGTGAGTGCGGGCTCCGCCATAATGCAGCCTTTACCACTATGGGTAAACTGCATTAGAGTCAATAATCGCTCTGACCTGGTGAGGCGGGGGCATCTCTCGCAATAAGTGAGTAGCTCACACATCCGCCGCCACGATCATCATCCAGGGAGAGTACAGCCCTGGGCGGTGAACTTCCATGGACGCCAGACCCGGAAGGAATGGTGAACGTGAATGGCACCGCCTCGGCCATATCCTGGTCCCCCAACCACTCGAAGCAAGGTGGTGGGGATCGGCGCCCGCTATTTCAACCAGGGCACGAAGGACAGCAGGCCCGGGTCTCCAGCAGTGGCGACTCCCTGGAGGTATGATAACTCTTTCTTCTTCTTTCAAACGTTGCAGTCTCTCGTGGAATCACTTCCGCTGCTAAAGAGAAAAGGATGATAGTCAGGAGACGAGGCCTCCTTTTATACGGTGTGATGCACGCGCATTCAGGTAGGCCCGCCCAAGGCCGGCTACGTCTATAGAAGTCTCAGTGGGAGAATGCTTGCATAGAGGGTAGTACCCATAGAGTCCAGTAGAGGGCGGAGCCTGTGAGAGATATAACACTATCCTGGTCAAAGGCTAGAGGTCATTAATTTTGTTTCTAAGAGTAACAATTTTATCGTTAAAAAAGCACATACAATCATTGCTACTGAGTGCTATGGGAATAGAAGGCTCAATGGAGCTGTGGCTCTCTGTCAGCCTGGCTACAGTGCTGAAAAGAAATCTTGCATTATTCTTATTCTCATCTATTAATGAAGAGTAGTAGACTGCTCTCGCTTTACGCAGTGCTTTCTTATATTCATTGAGAGTATTATGCCAAATTAAACGAGATTCTTCAAGTTTAGTGGAACGCCATATCCTTTCAAGTTGTCTCGACTTTTGCTTTATTTTTGCGGGTTTCGGCATTATGCCATTATACCATTATGCCCATGTTGTTTTATTTTCTTCTTTTTCAAAGGAGCAACAGAGTCTAATTGTATTCGCAGCGCATCTGTAGCACTATCAACAACATGATCAATTTGGGTTGGTGAACATTTTGTATAAGTTTCCTCCCTTACATGCAGACATGCTATCGAGTTAAGTATTGGTGGAATCTCTTCCTTAAATGTGACTATAGCACTAACAGATAGGTTTCTGCTGCAAGAGCTTTTGACTAATGCTTTGTAGTCTCGTAACAGTACTTCAAAAGTTACTAAGAAATGGTCGGATAAAGCAGGATTATGCGGTTCGACTAATAGTTGCTCAATTTCAATAACATAAGTCAGAACAAGGTTGAGAGTGTGATTATAGCAGTGGGTTGGTTTATTTCCACTCTGACACAGACCCGGCGGCAGACATACGTCTCTGGGCGGGCATTTGTTGTACTAGGGCGGGCCCACCCCGAAACTTACATTTCCCGGGAAAACTGAATTGTCAAGGGGGGTGGGGGTGGGGCATGAAAGAGTAAAAGAGTTGACATGAGGAAAACCCAACACCCTGCAGGGGGGTCTGGGGAGATTCTCCCCCAGGAAACTTTTTGAAATACTACATAAAATACACATTCTGGTCCTCTCTTGAGAAGAAAAATAAATAAATCTATTACTACACAACATATTTAAAAAGATGAATGCCATTTCAGTTTTGTGTTACTTTGTTCTGAAAGCTGAACCTGCTGCTCCTCACAGAGAGAAGAGGGAAGAGGCTGTGAATTACTTTACGTTGTGGATAAGGGTGGATAGCCCCCATTGTCCTGTGTGTCAAAATGGAAGACAGCCCACACACCTACCAATCATCAAACCTTATTTAATTACGTATTGATTTATATCAACACGTAATGTTGTATCGATGTATATAGAGATGTACTACAGCAAAAGTATTCTCCGTCGGGACTTCCTGCAACAACACCACACCGTTATCTTGATTCTGATTGGCCAGAAGATATTATCGAAGATGTTCTATTGAGAAGACGATCACTATGTGACAAAAGTTTTCAAACAGTTTCTAGTCTTCGGTATTTCCAGACAAGTGGCTGCTGAAATCAATCTTACTAACTGCTGTCTGTGCAATGTACTCCGCGCAAGTTGGCAGACTTTATTTAGCTTACTTTAAAATCATTTTTCATGGTGGTGCTAAGCCATTTCTTGGTATGGCTGTAGCCTACCCAAGTATACCCTGGCGCCGCCACTGAACATAAAAATAAAACAATTAAAATGTTGTATTCAGCCCTGATTAAAACAGCGGGCCCAAATCCTGGATGGGCGGGCCCGGCCCCATGGGGCCCGCCCATAACGCCGGGTCTGACAGAAACCAACAGCATCTAATATAGAGTTAAATGCAACAGTAAGGCTATTTTTATTTGGTTATTATGTATGACACCTCTATTAGGTTTTACCTTAAATTGTCCTTGGGCAGACACACACACCGCTAATATTGGGTATTTTATTGGGTTCGGGATTCCTATGGATGACTGCCTAGGAGAGAGCGCAGAGAAGCGTGTAAGACTGTGACTCCGCCTCCTGGTCTCAACTCCAGTTTGTCATGGATTAAGTACACAAAGCCCTGAAATGTTTGCCGAAATGAGATCTGCACCTTCCAAAGTAGGATGAAGCGCTACGTCACGAACGCAAGAAATCTACTCTCGTGGGGGCGCGCTCATGTATTTGGTTTAGAATGAAGGAGACATCTGATTGGCTATAGATAGAAAAAATTACAAGTACGAATCGGCTGACCGCCAGGGGAGTCTCAAAAAACCCACACACCAATGCACAGCGATCCGTGCACAGGAAGCGGCTTGTGTTTGCAGGTGCAGCGGTTTTAAACGGAAAACAAATATGTGTGGATCAAAAATACATATGTAACACTTTTTTCTGTATTTGTATTTTATTTACATGCATATGAAACGTAACACATTTGTGTGTGCATTGAAAAACACACGTGTGAATCCTTCTGTGTGCATGGGTGTATTATGAGACTGTTCTGAGTCCATAGAACAGAGTGTAGGCAACTGTGGAGTTACAGTCGCTAAGAGAAGGAGAGTTGTGAGTGCTTAAGCTGTAGTAACGTGTGATTACAACGTCAGGCAGTTGCCATGATCAAGAGTTTTAAAACGATCGATTAAGTTAAGATAATAAGCTATCAGCAACAGAACAGGCACACGGGATACCCGGAGATGACAACAACAACCGGAAGTTACAACATGCTTACACCAATAGTGGTCTGTGTAGAAATCCCTGTAGAAAGAGGAACAATGCAAAGCTTTTTTTTAACCCTGATGTCAATGTTTTGTGTGTACTTAATATTCAATATACATATATCGTGTTTTTTTAAATAAAGAATAAGAAACAAATAGTAAAAAAAAGACAAAGTATACAAAATAAAAATTGAAATAAAGCATTCAAAGTAGAGCCGGGACTTGATTAAAAAAATTAATCTAATTAGAGGCTTTGTAATGAATTAATCGAAATTAATCGCATTTTTAATCAAATATACATATCTGACCTGAGAACAGTGAGAAGCAGTTTTCACATGGATGTGACTCCAAGTGGTCGACAGTCGAGTGCTATCCAATGAGCAGGGAGCTGGTTATTCTCTCAGACGTGGACTGACTTATCTGCCCTGAAACGTCATCGGTTGAGTGTGGGTTGGGTCAGGGTCTGGTTCCTTGCACTCGGAGTCGGGCTAACGTCCACGCTAGCTGCTACATGCTTTGCTGCTTATCTTTCTTACAGTGCAGATGCTTTTCTGCTTGCTCCTGCCTCTGCTTACTTTTTATGCTGATTTTCCTATTCTTATTCTCTGAAAACTTCGAGCAGCAGCTCCTGGACATTAACCTATCACTGGGACAGTTCATCTTCGTAAAAAGACGGAGGTTTTCAGCCATATTTCAACATCTTTACGACGACCCCAGTCTTGCAGTAGTGTGGCCTAGCAACAGCTAAAGCCTGGTAGGCTACTGCATGCTATTTAGCTTAAAAATTCCTCCGTTCTCTACAGATGACTTCCACAAACTTCTACAGAAGATAGCTGTGCTGGAAATGAAAATGCAACAGTTGGAAGTTAACGTGGAAGTGAATGGACTATGTCGTGGGAATGACACCACTTTACCAGTGTTGCAAAATAGTGGAAAAGGCATGCTAACTCACAGCTAGTTAGCAGCTACAAGGATTCCAAGGAACATGAGGGCTGTGTACCGGGTAATAAATCTACAAGTGGTAGTCCTCCCTGGAACTCTCTGGGTGCAAAGCTGAAGAGTAAATCATTTCCATGGGATTTGGGAGACGAATAACAGGCAGAGCCCAACACTCACTAATATGTGATGCGACCGGCTGTCCTGCATTGCTATCACTCAGGAAGAGCGCCTCTTCAACCCCTAAACAGCCGTGGACAGCTGCTAAAGGGAGAATTACAAAAAATCCTCCTAAACCACCAAGTGTGCCAATCCAGAACAGATGCGCTCCGCTGACCGAGAGCCGGAGATCTCTTTCTGATGACCTGGATAACCCGTCCTCTTCACACAGCAGGGTAAGGACCAATAGCTACTCCAAAAGCAAAAGCCTAGAGGGAAAGCTAACGACTGGGCCTGAAACTCTGATTGTGGGTGACTCTGCTGTAAGAGATGTAAAAGGTCTGTGTCGTAAGAACAACAACAAAGTACTCTGTTTTCCCAAGTATACAGTCTCTGACTTGGCTGAGAAGATCCTGCATATTGGGGCTGAACATCCGACTGTGAAGAATGTGGTACTGCACATTGGAACAAATTATGTTGTGAAACAACAGTCAGAAGTGCTGGAAAAATACTTTGAATGTCTGTTGGAAACTGCCAGCTCTCTAAATGCCAACCCAGTCTCACGGCATTTCGTGTTCACCATCACGATTTTTAATCTATTGATTCGTGTTCACCATCACGATTTGCCCCTTTTTTTCGTGTTGCACAGCACGATTTTAAAAGCATGTATTTCTACTGGTAACGTGTTTCGTGCCTGCAGGCTGCAGCACGTCTTTTTCTCCGGTCGGGTCGTGGAAGACCGGAAGCTGTGTGGTTCATAAAAACATGTTCTTACTCAATATCAAGCCACAATTATTGCTTTTATTTTAAATCGTATAATTTCGGACTTTTGTTGCCGTCTGTGAGGAAAATAAATGGGGCTCAGAGCCTCAGGATACTGAAATCTGTATTTTTTTAAATCTTTTTTTCCTTCTAATTCTAACTTTTTTGGCGTCCGTCAGGAACTGAATTTCAAAATAAATATAACAGGAAACAGACGTAGGCATTTCGAGCGATTACCCAAGATCCTCAGCTATGGTTTTAAGCTCACTGATTGGATGTGTTGGCCGCAATGCATGCTGGGATTTGGTGTTTATATGAAATCCGGAAAACATTTTAAAAGTATAAAATAATACTTAATTCCGAGTGCTCTTGCTTTTCTCTTTGAAAGTCATCACATAACGGCATTGTAATACACGGTTCGGCTGCATTACATACTACAGATCTGCCGTAGTTATTTATTTAGAGAGCCCTGATGAGAAGACCTTTGGAAACACTGGAAGAAATGGCGCCGAAACTGAATACTTGACGTGGATCATAAATATATCAACAATTAAACAACATCTTCAACTTCTCTTCACACAATACGTCTCCTTGCAGTATCAACACTAATTCAGCTGACTTTTACATTTGATCTAATTCATAGATAGGTTATATTTACACCATAACGGTGCACAGCTGATAAAAAAGGACTGTAGTTTTCAAAGATATTACTGATTTTCTTTGAATGTAAGAATGTAAATACTGAGTCTGAAATAGTATAGCAATATGCTGTAAAATGATGTGAAAGCATGCATAAAACTATACATCTTCAGATGTTGTACATACACACTAATAATACAAAGTTATTATGGCTGTGTGCACCTTGTGTGCACCTCCTAGTGGTTAAAGCACGTTATTGAATTATTGTTTGTATGTGTTATATTTGATTAAAAAAATATTAAGAGTACATACTTTCATAGGGGGAAAGTATAAATATAGAAATATAGAATATACAAAATCAAGAAGATACTATAAGTGATCTCTACAATAAAACAGTTTAGTGCAGGATGTACACAGATATTAATAGGAGGAGTAGCAAAACAGAAAAACGGATTAACCTTTATTTAAACATTAAATATTAAATATTAAGCCTGACAAAGTAATTAACGTCTAATATATTGCTTTCCTGCAATGTTAACTATGTTGAAGCACTTATTTTAACTGATATTATACACATTAATTATACTCTTATGTATGTAGATAGAATAAGAAATGTGCAGAATATGACAGTTTAATGGTAGAGGTACACACATATTGATAGATGTCTTGTAATGCACTGTTGAGGAACCTGTGACCCAAGTGTTTCATTCATTGCATAACTACACCGTAGTTGTGTATGATATGTCAATAAACCTTTGAAAATCTTGAAAGGGATGTGCAAAATAGCCATAATATACAATCTTTAATTAACTATTAGTAGAGAATAACGAGTAATGAATATACTTTATTACTTGTTTCCATTCATGTCAATTGCAGATACATGTTTAGTCTCCTCAAGCACCAACTATCAAATATCTCTCCTGATTGTTGGCACTTGACACTCACCTTCCCTGAATTTTACTCAGGTGTAACTAAAGTCTGATTTAAGGGTTGTTTATATTTCACATAATTAATCAGAATCTGCAAAGTAACTCAAATAAATGCAGTGGAGTAAAAATACCAGCTTAACCTCTGAATTGTAGTGGAGTAGAATTACAAAGTAGCAATGAGCTGTCATGTGGGTATATATTAATGCTGCGCATTATAGACACAAGTGATTTTCACCCATTTATTAATTATATGTTTTACATTTGATAACACCAATGTGTTTAATAATGGCAACTTCTAATTGTGGGGAAAACGAAAACGTTCAGTAGAGACGTCCCATAGAACATTTTGCGAAACACAATAGCCAGCATGTGTAGTTCTGGGGGGGTGTTCGATTCTAGTTTTGGATAATCTGGCGTGGTTTCGTTCCATTTCACACAGCTGTTTGACGCTCTGCGTAACCTTACGGGAACTGTAGTCCTAAACGATAGCTGGGGATTATGGGTAGTGTAGTGTTTTCGGCCATCCTAAACTCAGAAATGTTGACAATCGCAATGATGCTCGAAATGTCCCTTATTGGCCTACGTCTGTTTCCGGTTATTTTTATTTTGAAATTCAGTTCCTGACGGACACCAAAAAAGCCCGAGGTTATGGAATTAAACCAATAAATAAAAGCAAGGATAATTGTGTGTTATTGGTGAGTAAATAACAGTGTGTTATTTTGAAAAGAATAACAAATTAGAAGGAATTTAAAAATACAGATTTCAGTATCCTGAGGCTCTGAGCCCCGTTTATTTTCCTCACAGACGGCAACAAAAGTCCGAAATTATACGATTTAAAATAAAAGCAATAATTGTGGCTTGATATTGAGTAAGAACATGTTTTTATGAACCACACAGCTTCCGGTCTTCCACGACCCGACCGGAGAAAAAGACGTGCTGCAGCCTGCAGGCACGAAACACGTTACCAGTAGAAATACATTGCTTTTAAAATCGTGCTGTGCAACACGAAAAAAAGGGGAAAATCGTGATGGTGAACACGAATCAATAGATTAAAAATCGTGTTGGTGAACACGAAATGCCGTGAGACTGGGTTGGAAATGCAGAGGTGTTCATCAGTGGCCCTCTACCGCCAGTCAGAAGAGGAGTGGAGAGATTCAGCAGATTGTTTGCACTGAACACCTGGCTTTCAACTGCCTGTACTGACCATTCTGTGCATTTTATTGACAATTTTAACTTTTTCTGGGACCGCAGACATCTTTTCAAGGCAAATGGAGTTTGCCTGAACAAGTCAGGAGTGAAATTGTTTATCTCTAACATATTCAACTGCCTGCGTCATCAATCTGTTCCCTCTGCCAAGGACAAGCGGCAAGAGGAATCAAAACAGGAGAAAGACACAACACATCGCGCAGAAAACCCTGAAGAAGTATCACTGCACCCGCCTGAGGAATGTTCTGATTATGGGAGACCTATGAAACACACGGAGGAGTCTCCACCGCCCCTTCACCCCCCCCCCTGTCAACGCCTTTGAGGATACTCCGTTCACCTTGTCACCCTCGCCCACCATCCTGGAGATCGTTGAACACATGAAGGAGATACAGAGGGCTGGCACCGATTCCTTCCTGGATTTCAAAGACCAAACTAAGGCGATACGCAGGGCTGGCAGCATGTCCTTTACCCCCGCCCCTCAACGACGCCCACCAAAATCACCGAAGCAGAGATGCGCACCATCTCCCTCCCGGCTTCATCACCATGCCTACCACAATCATCCAAACCAAAACAATCTGCAAACTGATATCTGCTGGGTCCAGGCTCATGGGCGTATGGCACTCTCAACTCTTTCCAGGACATGCCGGGGCCCTGCCTGCCTGGAGCTTTGCCGATATCTGTGTTGATAGTTAATAGATTAAAAGCGGTGAATCTTCTTAGATACAGGAAGCACTCAAACGTTTGTGTGAGTTAATCTAATTTAGCAGTGATTCCATGTCAGCCACAGCTTGTTACAAAAAACATGACTGATAGTGTGTTTAACGAACTTAAACTAGCTTTATTAAATGTCAGGTCTTTGGCAGGAAAAACATTTTTAATCAATGATTTTATCACTGAGCACAATCTTGATTTTATGTTTATAACAGAAACTTGGATTGAACTAAATAACAGTGCAGCTGTTCTTATCGAATCAACCCCTCCCAACTTTAGTTTTATGAGTCAGGAAAGAATGCATAAGAGAGGAGGGTGGAGTTGCTATTCTGTTCAATGATTCCCTTCAATGCAGGAAGACATCTTATGGGAACTTTGATTCTTTTGAATATGTGGCCCTTCAGCTGAAATGCTCCTCTCAAGCTCTGTTCCTAAATATCTATAGACCACCCAAATACTGTGCAAGCTTTTTTAATGACTTTACTGAACTGCTGTCTATAGTGTGTATTGACTTTGACCGTCTAGTCATTGTTGGTGATTTTAACAATCCATGTTGACAACCCCCAGGACAGAGGGGCTAAATAACTGTTTTGTGTTCTTGATAGCTATGGACTGACTCAGCATGTGACGGAGCCCACGCACAATAAGGGGCACACTCTGGACTTAACTATCTCAAAGGGTCTGAATATCTCTAAGGTTGTGGTGACTGATTTTGCACTCTCTGACCATTCCTGTGTTTTCTTTGAGAGCTCTATTTCTGTTCACACAAGTGTTCAAAAAGAGGTAACCACAAAGCGATATTTAACTGAAAATACTAGGGAAATGTTTGACTCAGAATTTTTCTTCCACACTTGCCCCTGCTAACACCTCAGTAAATGAGCTAGTAGATCATTTGAATTCAAAAATTAAAAATGTTATAGATGCCATTGCTCCAATTAAGGTAAAGGAAGTGAGTGGGAAGAAAATATCTCCATGGAGAAAGGCCATGACCGTGAGAGCAGAAAAAAGAGAATGTCGAAAAGCTGAACGCAGGTGGCGAAAAACAAATCTCCAGGTTCACTTTGAAATTTATAAAGAGAGACTTGGCCTTTATAATTTGGAATTGAAAAACGCACGACAATCGTTCTTCTCTGACATCATTACCAAAAACAAAAACAACGCACGTGCCTTGTTTGCTACCGTCGACAGACTAACTAACCCCCCAGTGTCAGTAGCCTCTGAATTTCTAACCACCAGGGCGTGCAATGATTTTGCCTTTTCACTGACAAAATTCAGAAAATCAGACGAGCAGTCAGTGCCTCTGCATCAGGTACAGCAAATGTGTTGTCTCTGTGTCCACCTAACATCAATTCAAACACCATGACACAATTCCATCAGATTAATGATAAAAACCTAGAGGACATTATACAACTTCTGAAGTCCTCCTCCTGCTGCCTTGATATTATTCCAACAGGATTTTTCAAAGATGTTTTGCCCTGCATGGCCTCAGAACTACTTCATATAGTAAACACATCTCTTCACTCAGGTATTTTTCCACAGGCCCTGAAAACTGCAGTCATTAAACCGCTCTTAAAAAAGAATAATCTAGATGCTTCAGTAATGAACAATTACAGGCCCATATCAAACCTCCCATTTCTAGGTAAAATCATTGAAAAAGTTCTTTTTCAACAGTTGAGTAATTTCTTGCATTTAAATAGTTGTTTCGATGTGTTCCAGTCAGGCTTTCGTCCAAACCACAGCACTGAGACTGCTCTTGTAAAGGTCTTTAACGACATCCACTTAAACACAGACAGTGGCAGAACTTCCGTGTTAGTATTATTAGATCTCAGTGCTGCGTTTGACACTGTTGACCACTACATATTACTAGATCGACTGGAAAACTGGGTGGGACTTTCGGAAACAGTTCTAAATTGGTTTAAATCCTACTTAAAGGATAGAAACAACTTTGTTTCTATAGGTAAATACACATCTGAGTTGACAAATATGACATGTGGGGTTCCTCAAGGCTCCATCTTGGGGCCTCTTCTCTTTAACATCTATATGCTACCACTGGCTCAGATAATGAAAAACAACAACATAAGTTACCATAGCTATGCAGATGACACACAAATGTACGTAAACATTTCACCAGGAGACTATGCTCCAATTCAAACACTGAGTAAGTGCATTGAACAAATCAATGACTGGATGTGTCAGAACTTTCTCCAATTAAACAAAGATAAAACTGAGGTAATGGTTTTTGGAGCCAAGGCAGAACGTTTAAAAGTTAGCGCTGAGCTTCAGTCTGCAATGTTCAAAACAACAGATACAGCCAGAAATCTAGGGTAGTCATGGACTCTGACCTGAGTTTCAACAGTCACATTAAAACAGTTACTAAATCAGCCTACTATCACCTAAAGAACATATCTAGGATTAAAAGACTAATGTCACAGCAGGATTTGGAAAAACTTGTCCATGCCTTTATCTTCAGTAGACTCGACTACTGCAATGGTGTCTTCACAGGTCTCACTAAAACATCTATTAGAAAGCTGCAGCTGATTCAGAACGCCGCTGCTCGAGTCCTCACTAACACTAAGGAAGTGGATCACATCACTCCTGTTCTGAAGTCTTCACACTGGCTTCCTGTGTGTCAAAGAATAGATTTCAAAATACTGCTGCTGGTTTATAAAGCACTGAATGGTTTAGGCCCAAATACATTACTGACCTCCTGCTAAACTATGAACCATCCAGATCTCTCAGGTCTTCAGGGACTGGTCAGCTTTCTGTCCCCAGAGTCAGAACTAAACATGGAGAAGCAGCGTTCAGTTATTATGCTCCAAACATCTGGAACAAACTCCCAGAAACCTGCAGGTCCGCTGCAACTCTGACTACTTTCAAATCCAGGCTGAAGACTTTTCTTTTTGTCGCTGCTTTTAATTGAACTATTCATATCTTAAACTGCACTGTAACTTTTATCCATGTACTTTTTCTTGTAATGTTTAATTGAACTACTTTTATCAGTGTATTTTTCCTTAATGTTTATTTTATTAGCTTTTCTTTTTTAATGCTTAATGTCTTTCATCTTTTTTTGTAAATCACTTTGAATTGCCTTGCGTTGAAAAGTGCTATATAAATAAACTTGCCTTGCCTTGCCTTGCCTTTGCATTCAGGTGATACTTTAGGCTTGATGTGCTGCGGCTCTTGTCGACGCTTCCATCCGTCCGTTTTTTAAAACAAAATTTCCCATCCACGGGGCCGACCAAAGCGGTCTCATCAGCTTGTTCGTTCATGTTTGACTATTGTTCACCGTGGTTTGTTGTTGTTTGAAGTCCCATGCTGAAGTCATGAACGTTAGTTGGTGCTCCAGTATAATTGGTACGCCTGAAACTCATCCAGTGAGAAACGTTCCGCTGTGCAAAAATAAGTGTGATTAAAGTGCGATTAAAATGCGTTAATTTTTTTAACGCGTTAATTTTTGTGTTATTAATTCATCTTAATTAACGCGTTAAAGACCCGGCCCTAATAATAAGCTATCAGCAACAGAATAGGCACACGGGATACCCGGAGATGACAACAAGAACCGGAAGTTACAACATGCTTACACCAATAGTGGTCCGTGTAGAAATCCCTGTAGAGAGAGTAACAATGCAAAGCTATACATTGTAATTGTGTAAGCCTTAAAATTCCTGCACATTTTTAAAGACACACACACACACACACACACCACACACACACACACACACACACACACACACACCACACAGTCCTGTTTATGGTTTCTTTTCAGAATAAAGACCAGATGATATCCTCTCTCCCACACACACAGGAAACATAAAAGAGGGCCGGACATCTTTTGTTTTGTTGTTCTGTTTCCTGTCCTGCCATTGGCCGGCTGTTGACCAATCACGTCGCCTGTGGTCGCACACCAAACAACCTAAAGCCACTACCAACAGATCCTAGTGATTCACTTCTTCCAGTCTGATTTTCACTGCAGACTCTCCTCGTCCTAAAGGTGAGAAACAACTTCATTTGTTGTTATTTTTCCTCCTCAGGCTGAGCTGAATACCTGAGAGCTTTTACATGTCTTTCAACAATGAAAGGCATGTTAACATCTGTAGGCAATAAAGCACAGCTGTGGTATTTCATGCCAGCTTTACTATTTGTAGTTCAACTTGAACTATTTATAATACACGGAATTATAACAGATAAGCATTTGTTTACAATAACAAAACTAGACGAGTGTAAATACTTTCTGTAAAGAATTATTTATTCTTTTTGTATTTATTTTTGTTTAACACAGTATGAGTACAGATGAGAAAGGACGTACTTAATTCTGCAATACTAATACAAGTCGAGGTACTTGTACTTAACTAAAGTATTTGTCTGTCAGCTATAACTACTTAAGTTTTCACATTACGGTTTTCACTATGATGTTAGAATGAAATCAAATAAATCACATGTTTTCTGATCATCTGAATAATGAAGTGTTTCTTGATGTTGAGTACATTCTCCTCCTTCCTAAAGTGAAATGAAGTCTTTAAAAAGCCATTTGGATAAGCTAGATAATGCATCGTCACAAAGTGATGTAGTGGAGTATTTTCAAAGGGTGTTATTTATACTTTTAAATGTATCACAGTGTTTTCAGTGAGAGCAGCAGGTACAAAATGACTTTTAAAGATTCATGAGAGATAAAACTGTTCGGAACAACACTGACATCTGAGCCCTGTGTGTGTGTGTGTGTGTGTGTGTGTGTGTGTGCGTGTGTGCGTGTGTGTGTGTGTGTGATGTGCGTCCACTAATCACCTGGCTGAATACAAACTAGTTAGACGACTTCCAAACAACATGCGCAGACACACTCTACAACATGTCTAGGTATTACAAAAATATTAGATACCTGTCAAACTACACCAGGCAGTTCATGATGAATTTATGAATGAAAAGTTGCAAAAGAGGGGATTTTTTCTTCCCTTTTTTACAACTTCATTAATTCCTTAAAAATAATACAGAAATCTGATTGACTGAATAGAAAGGACACGATCGCCCTCTACCCATAAATGGAATAACCATTTTTAAGGTTAGGAGAGGACTCTTTAAAGTAGAGACACTACATACTGATATACACCTGGACATCAGCAGGAGAGGACTCTTTAAAGTAGAGACACTACATACTGATATACACCTGAACATCAGCAGGAGAAGACTCTTTAAAGTAGAGACACTACATACTGATATACACCTGAACATCAGCAGGAGAGGACTCTTTAAAGTAGAGACACTACATACTGATATACACATGAACACCAGCAGGAGAGGACTCTTTAAAGTAGAGACACTACATACTGATATACACCTGAACATGAGCAGGAGAGGACTCTTTAAAGTAGAGACACTACATACTGATATACACCTGAACATGAGCAGGAGAGGACTCTTTAAAGTAGAGACACTACATACTGATATACACCTGAACATCAGCAGGAGAGGACTCTTTAAAGTAGAGACACTACTACTGATGTACACTGAACATCAGCAGGAGAGGACTCTTTAAAGTAGAGACACTGCATACTGATATACACCTGAACATCAGCAGGAGAGGACTCTTTAAAGTAGAGACACTACATACTGATATACACATGAACACCAGCAGGAGAGGACTCTTTAAAGTAGAGACACTACATACTGATATACACCTGAATATCAGCAGGAGAGGACTCTTTAAAGTAGAGACACCACATACTGATATACACCTGAACATCAGCAGGAGAGGACTCTTTAAAGTAGACACACCACATACTGATATACACCTGAACATCAGCCGGAGAGGACTCTTTAAAGTAGAGACACTACATACTGATATACACCTGAACATCAGCAGGAGATGACTCTTTAAAGTAGAGACACTACATACTGATATACACCTGAACATCAGCAGGAGAGGACTCTTTAAAGTAGAGACACTACATACTGATATACACCTGAACATCAGCAGGAGAGGACTCTTTAAAGTAGAGCACTACATACTGATATACACCTTAACATCAGCAGGAGAGGACTCTTTAAAGTAGAGGCACTACATACTGATATACAACTGAACATCAGCAGGAGAGGACTCTTTAAAGTAGAGACACTACATACTGATATACACCTGAACATCAGCAGGAGAGGACTCTTTAAAGTAGAGACACTACATACTGATATACACCTGGACATCAGCAGGAGAGGACTCTTTAAAGTAGAGACACTACATACTGATATACACCTGAACATCAGCAGGAGAGGACTCTTTAAAGTAGAGACTGCGTGCTGCCAGCTGTGTGTGTGATCTACTTAAAGTGTGTTTCTCCTCTTTGATTAATAACAGCATTTACAAGCTAACCACATTATTTCATTTTGTTAAATGACATTACATTACATGACAGTGATTACAGTGAGTCACGCTGCTGTCCTCAGGCTGTTGTTTCATGCTTTTTGCAGCGAGGGTAATAACGTAATTAAATGGAAAGTGAGCTGTGTATTCTGTCAGTGTCTTGATTAAGGGAATACTCTGATACAACGCTAAATCATAGAGGGATATAGTAGAGTGGTGTTTAGTTTTGCAATAGATAAATATAGCTTGTTGATTTCACTTAGTGATCAATACAATGTATTTTGACGTAAAACAAACGTTTATATTGATTGTTTTTTATTTGATTCGATTTATTTCGAATGTGTAAAACAATAATTCAAAAATGTAAGAATTATTATACAATACAAAATTAAGCAGTGTCAAATTGATATACAAAAATATTACTGATTCTAAGTTATATATAACAAATATACATTTCTTTATATGCTTCTTACTTAATTTATTTTTGTATATTTATACGGTTTATAAACATTTGTTTGATATATATTTCCTTTTTTAAACTTTGTTTTAATATATTTAAACAGTTGGAAAACATTAAAGAATATTTTTATATTTGCTACTTTTGGACTATTTAGTGTATTTCTCAAATGTTGTAAACATTTTTTTATATTTCTTTATGTGCTCTTATTTTACATTTAAATGTCTCTACTGTGTCTGTACGCACCACCAGAGCAATCCCTTGTACTTGAGTAAATGCAATGACTTACTTCCCCCCACTGATTGTAAGTTAGATATCCCACACACACTGTCAATATTGTCGGTGAATGTTTTCCTGTTTTAGGCGAAGCGTGCGCTGCAGACGGGGGAGGGGGGGGTAGAGAACCTGTTGGGACGAGTCTGGCATGTTCCCTCCTGTTGGAGCATGAATATCTACAGGAGTTCGTTTAGAGAGGATTCAGATAGGAGTGAAAGAGTGAATGCACTTTAGATTGCTTAAAAGAGCTCAGTTGTGTGACGGCCCCTAGACTCCAGTCCCTGGTAGCCACTCCCCCAATCAGGAGAGATCGCCGACACCTGATTTAGGTTGACTACTCAGCTGCAAGTAGGTGCATGAGCAGGCAGTTTCCCTCTCTCCTCGGGTTGCTTGGCTCTACTGGACCTGGGTTTGTTTGTCTTTGCTTTATATACTGATACATGTTCACACACTACACACATTACTGATTAGCTGGCTTCGTAAATAACTTAGTTTCTTTAAATAAATATACTTTAATTGGATATGAATAATGTGTGGTCTCCTTCATTTGTCCGTCCTTGAGCCAGGGCGTTGCAAGTGTCCAAAATGCACAGCCAATTTTCTTTCATTTGTTTTTAATCTTCTCTTGATTAATACATTCAAGTTTTAAAGCTCAGATACTCCTGGGAAAACAGGTCATTATTATAATTCACTAGTGTTTAAGTCAGCATGCTCAAAGAGTTGTATCCAACAAAAAGTGTATAAAATACATTCTGTATAAAATCTGGTACAAATACAATTGGGCAGTTTTGCTTCAACAATCGTGTGTTAACAATATTTATTTTTTATTTTCGACTTTGTTTTAGTCATATACAGTCTGGTTTTTAGTATGCCGGACACTGACTTTACGCTGTGACGACTTCCCTTAAAACATTAAAGCACCTGCCGTTTGAAGTCAGACTCATAAAACTTGGTGCCAGAAGTATTTCATATTAACAGCGTGTACTGAAACTACGACAGGCATATCTTACATGTTTGTCTATTGTACATTTATGTGGGAGGTGCCAGGTTTATGTGAAGTACACACACACACACACACACACACACACACACACACCACACACACACACAGTGTAGTGACAGTAAATCCTAACATGCCTGTGCACAGTGGCGTTTCTATATGTACAAAAGTGGTGGGGCACAAAAAACTTAGATGTCTATAAGCTTCTGCAGAGAGGTTTATATTTTGACCTAAATCAAAATATAATATTATTTTCAAAAGCTTTTTTTGTCTGATGCTTCAATTACTTTGAAACAGACAGTTCAACAGAAGGATACCCAAAGACTGTAATCTTATCATTTAAATATTTAATTGTTCTCTCTTAGTAAGATCCCATTTTCAGTACAATTGCGGTCTTACCTTGACTTGAAGATGAAGTCCATTTGCCTATCCCTCTGGACAAACATCTCTATTACTTTTTTGTAAAAGTCCTCCTTATGTTCTTGTAGTTTCAAAAGTCATAAATCTAATCGATAGAATTAAAAAAAAAGTATAAGAAAATTATAAAAGTAGGGTATACATGTGGATGTTATCCGGCTGAACAAAACGTGCATTTATCTAACAGGTTTGTTTCCCACCGATCTTATTTTGAGCTATTTTCTAAAATCCTATGGAGAAATCTCGTTGCTTTTTTGTCGAGGGAAGCCATGCACAGCTCACTTCCTGGTTTTAGGACGCGTCTCTCTCGTCTCCTCTTCACACACCACACTTTTCACGGCACACGTACTGACAGCCAATCAGCTCTGAATGATGTGAGATGGCGTATGGTGGGGATGGCAGCTCTATGCCCCTAGGGTCATTATTTTTTTGCCACACACATTAAATAGGAAAATATTCTGAGCATGCACAGTGTAGTTGTTATAGTCACCGTTCACTCAGACAGAGAGAGGGAGGGGCAGGATCGGGCTTTGTCCCATATGGCTCTAAACAGCTCAATAGGTACACACTGTAGACACTAATAAGAAGAAAACAGACTAAAACAGCAATGAGACGAATCAGATGATTAAACATGATCTTAAAATATATTTAATATATTTCTTAATTTATTTTTTGCATTTTTTTGTAATCATTATTTGTAATACTTTCTGCTTACACGAGGTGGGGCTGTGCCCCACCTGCCCCTAATGACCAGTCGCCACTGCCTGTTCATGTTCAAACACCAACAGAGTAATTAAAGTACCAAATATATCTCGTTATTGATCTTTTTGTCTTTTTTCTGTCTCCCTCTGCAGCCATCATGAAAATAGCTGCTTTCAACATCCAGAAGTTTGGAAGAAACAAAGTGTCCGACCCGGATGTTGTCAAAATCCTGACCAAGGTGACAACAAATCAAGATTCCCACCATCCATCCATCCATCCAATCCATCCCACCATTTAAGACAATTCTCCTTTTTCAAATATGATCTTTTTATTCACAAAATACTATATATAGCACTTTAAAGGGTTTGGGTCATTTGGAGAAAATGTACCTGCAGGATTCTTGCTGTTCTGATTTGTTTCTTCATAGTTTGGTTGAAATTGTCGTAACTTTGGATGAAAGTCAAATGTTATAATGAAATAGTTTAAAGAGAAACCTGTCCCTTCCTGTTTTCCTCCGCAGATCGTTTCTCGATACGACATCGTTGTGATTTTGGAGGTCGTGGACATCACCGGAGACTCTGTGAAAACCTTCCTGGACGCACTCAACAAGTGAGTATTATTATTATTTTATTTGTATTTGTATATGTATTTTTTAAATTGTTGTATTGTATATGTATTATGATCACATTTATTAATATTCTGTTTATTATTATATTTAGTTGTATTATTATTATTATTATTATATTTATTATATGTATTCATAATATTATTATATTTACTATTGCTATATGTATTATTGTTATGATTACAGCTTGGTTTGTTGGTTTGCCTTTAGGATTAAAACATATATATTTTGTTAATTATGAGCCATGAACTCATAACTTTTTGGAGCAGATTGATTACCTAAATCCCTAAAACCCAAATTATATTTCACTCTCGTTTTAATTGCCAGATATGTTCATATGCTGTTGTAATAATCAGTTTTAAAAATGAGTCATTCATGTGAAAGCCCCCTTCAGAACAGCAGATATACATGTGTTTAAAACGCTCTGAGAACTAAATAAAAAACTAATGTTCATGGTGTTTCTACATTACAGTTGACAACTCATCAACACACCAACGATTTACATGTTGTTGCAATCTGCAAACTCAACACTAGATGCCGCCAAATCCCACACACTGTCCCTTTAAAAACGATATGTTAGTTTTGAAAGTGAATCTACACGTATGTGATATGACAACAGTAGCTACAGAACACATACACGTTAAAAATAAATTGTGTGTGTGTGTGTGGTGTGTGTGTGTGTGTGTGTGTGTGTGTGTGTGTGTGTGTGTTGTGTGTGTGTGTGTGTGGTGTGTGTGTGTGTGTGTGTGGTGTGTGTGTGTGTGTGTGTGTGTGTGTGTGTGTGTGTGTGTGTGTGGCCTAGCATTACTATACTCGCCTCCCTTATGGGGACAAAATGGAGGTCCCCATGAGGGGAACCATTAATTTTAGGGTGAAGACTTGGTTAAGTTTAGGCATGTGTTGGTTTAAAGGTGGGCTCGGTAAGTTTGAGAAACCGGCTCGAGATACGCTTTTAGTTATATTCCATGGAATGCTCTTAACATCCCGATAGTAATGAATATCTGAAGTGCTTTGCCAACAAATCTTTAAAAAAATATCACCTGTGGAAGCTGTGGCGCTGTAAAAAGCTCGACCAATCATCTGAGCCGGCTAAAGTAACTGGATGGCCTACCTGCCTGTCAGCCTTCCATCTGGGCACACACTGATCTCGTGCCCTCATTGGTCATGTGCACGTTCGTGTGTGTTGGGAGGGAGGGGCTCTGTGAAGAAGTGGCAGATTTCTTCCGGCTGTGTATTTTCTAATTCTAGCGCACTCGATCCGCTTTCTCCAAAATTGCCTACCCCACCTTTAAGATTAGGATAAGTCTCAAGGAAATGCTTGTAAGTCAATGTAATGTCCCCTGAAGTGATGCAAACATGGTTTGTGTGTGCAGAGCGAACAGGAAGCATCACTACACTCTGAAGATCAGTAGCCGCCTGGGTCGAACACGATACAAAGAGCAGTTCATGTTCCTGTACAGGTGAGACTTGAAACATACTGTATGTATGGAGGCGTGTGGTGCAGTGGGTTGTGCGTTGCAGATCAGGGGGTCACAGGTTCAAACCCCACTGGAGTCAGCATGTCGTTGCGTCCCTGAGACGCTTCACCCCAAACTGCTCCTGTGGGGATTGCCCACAGTGTTGAGTATGAAAGCTTTTGAGCTTTGGATAAAATCGTCTATCATGTAATGGAACCAGACCCCATTATTATTATTATGTTCCATTACATCTAGAATAAAATGTTAAATGCACACACTAGAAAAGGAAATAAGTTGCGATCTACAGATATTTGAAGTTACACGGGCAGAAACCAGCTAAATCTCTGAAGTTGCTAAATGAAGTGTGTGTGTGTGTGTGTGTGTGTGTGTGTGTGTGTGTGTGTGTGTGTGTGTGTGTGTGTGTGGTGTGTGTGTGTGTGTGTGTGTGTGTGTGTGTGTGTGGTGTGTGTTGTGTGTGTGTGTGTGTGTGTGTGTGTGTGTGTGTGTGTGTGTGTGTGTGTGTGTGTGTGTGTGTGTGTGTGTGTGTGTGTGTGTGTGTGTGTGTGTAGGGATGACCTTGTCGACCTTGTAGGCTCCTATCAGTTTGATGACCAGGTGACTGAGGGAGGAGACGTTTTCGCCAGAGATCCGTACATCCTGAGGTTCAGGTGTTTGAACACAGGTGACAAGACGCAGAGTTTTTAGAGGGTTTCCATGAATTTAGGGAAATGTGTGTTTTTAGGGTATTGTTTTGCCTTTTTGTTGCTTTATTTGGTTTATTCTCCGTGTTGTTTATGCCTATGTACGATCATAGACAAACAGGCCCGTGGTGGTTTGAGTAAAAGCTATACATATGACATTGATTATCTTTAGAAAGCTTTCATTAGTGACAGTTAGTGCTCAGGGTTTTATTATATGTTAGTTAAATCAATAATATTATCAGACTATGAAAAAGTACATACATAAATAGATACGGTTTATTATTACATTTGAATTCACAGAACCTGGATAAAGAAGAGAAGCTTGAAAGATTGCAGATATAATTAAATATAAACGTATTTTTAACACGTTGTTTCATCCAGTCAGGTTTTTAACAGCATTTTACACAAAGGTGTGATTTAGATCCTTTGAGGCAGTGCCGGTTACCACACTGTAAAGACTCAGAGCAATCTTAGAGGTTAAATACATTTGTTTTAATGTTTAAGTTGTTTTTGTTTTAAAAGATCAACTATTATGCAAAATCCACAAATTCATGTCTCTTCTAGTTTCAGGAACAAAGATTCTCTCTCTTTTTGATCCATTTCTATAAAAACCTGTCTGAAAATTAGCTCATCAGATTTTCGGCCACTTTGTGATGTCATAACGATGTGTTGTCTTGAGTAACCATTAGCCAATCAGCAACAAGGTACCCTTATCACCTGAATCTCCTCTAGAGCACCATTGAGTTCTTTGTAACCAGATCAGAGGGGCGTGGGGGAGGGGCTCCTTATTTTCATCTAAAGTAACAGACAGAGAATCAGCACTTTGGAAACAGGGCTGAAACAGAGGGGATTGTGGGTAATGCTGCAATGATCTGTTTGGTGTTTCAGCCAATCAGAGACAGGCTCTGGATTATATGATGAAGAACAGTATGCTAGGGACCTTAAGTCGTTCTAAATGGTTTGTTTTCTCAGTGCTGAAGGACCTGGTGATGATCCCAGTTCACACCAAACCAGACGATTCTGAGAAGGAGCTCGACGAACTGTACGATGTTTTCCTGAACGTGAAAAAGAAGTGGAGGACTGATGTGAGGATCAATAATATCTGAATACTGCAGAACAGTGTTTATAAAACAATGCAAACAATGGTGGAGTTTCAGTTATTAGGATACACACGACCTGGTTCCCTCCACAATAAATCAATGGGATTTTTCCTTTGGATTATCGCAGAAATTACGACTCGGTGTGAAACGAATATTTATAATATTTCTATCAACATTTTGATGATATTCAGACATCTCCAGAATTATTTGAATACTATTTCTGATAATTCTGACTTTCGTTCCCAAACATTTCTCAGACTTCCTGCAATTTTGAATTTTTACTTAGAATTGATTTTTTTTCCTGAAAATGTTGACTTTCTCAAAATAAATTTTTTACAACAGAATTTAGACTTTTTTGATATTTTTGAATGTTCTAACATTCTGACTTTTTTCCAAATAATTCTCAAAATTCGGTATTTCTGAGAATTGGGACTTTTTCTCCTAATTTTGACTTTTTTTCAGAATTCTGACTTTTTCTCAGGATAGAAAACATACCGACAAAAGACTTCCAGAAGAAGGAACAGGAAGTGCTAAAAGCTGACTCATTTCTGGGTGTAGGACTCACTCCTCCTCCTCCACATTATGCATTGTGTTGATGTTCCTGCAGAACGTGATGATCCTCGGAGATTTTAACGCTGACGGGCTCTACGTCACTAAGAGAGAAATGAAGGGAATCAGAATCCGCAGCGACAAAAACTTCCACTGGTTGATCGCAGACGACGTGGACACCACAGCAAGCAACAAAAACGACCACACATATGACAGGTAACACACACACACCACACACACACACACACACACACACATGCATATGACAGGTTGCACTCACTAGCACAAGACATGTTACACACACACACACCACACACAAACATAAATAAGATAGGTAGCACACACACACACACACACACACCACACACACAGGTATCACTCACTAGCTCAGGACATATTACACACACATATAAAAGACAGTTAAAACACACACACAAGACGGGTAAATAAGACGGGTAACACACTCACACAGAGACATACACACTAACAGGTAGCACCACACACACACACACATCACACACAGGTATCACACACACGTACCACAGATACACACGACAGGTAACACTCATTCAAACACAAACACACACAAAATACACACACATGTAACAACAACACACACACGCACACACCACACACACACACACAAAAGCAAGTATCACACACACAAAAACAGAATAAAAATGCACAAAATATATTTTCTGCAAATTCAGATAAACACATATTTAATGACATAATGCCTCATTTGCTAATAGAGACAACAACATATCTAAGACATGTATTTAAAAATAGAATCATCTTAGTGTCAGTGAACAACCCGGGAACCTTCCTGTTGATATTTTGTATTACTTGTTTCCGTGTCCTGCAGGATCGTGGTGTACGGAGACGACATGCTGCAGGCCATCGTTCCAAACTCTGCAAAACCTTTCAACTTCCAGAAGGCGTACAGACTCACCGTGGAGCAGGTCTGAGCTTATCTTTGTCATGACATCATCTTATCTTATATGACTTATTGTGCTGTTTTTAATTACTTGCCTCCGTTTGGCGTTAGAGAACAGGCAGGAAGTTGGTCGTACAATTCAGAAATATTCAAAAAAATGTGTTGAAAGGTTGTCAATAAAAGATATTCAGGAATGCTCATTCACTTGACATTCAATGCAATGTATTAGCCGGTTCATCCAAATCCAGCAGCAGCTTCTTATAGTCAATTATTAGATCTTTGTTTTTTATTTTCCAGACTCTGAAGGTGAGCGACCATTACCCAGTGGAGGTGAGACTGAAGTCCATCGACAACACTTCAGAGGAAGAGGAGGATGAAGAGGATGGTAACCCACACAATTATACCTATTATGTACCTTTAATACTACTACTGGTAATAGTAAGTGTACAATATTTGTTAAGTTAATGTTTCTTGTTTTGTTGTGTGAATAAAACAACTTGAGGACTAGAAAATGATTTTTGTTTTGCCGACGTCTTTTGATGCAGAGCCTCCCTCAGGGTGCTTTACAAAGTATCTGTGAAGTTGATAATAGAAATTATCTTGTAGCTAATGGACACAAAAAGAAAAATGATGGCTATAAGTTGAAAACAATAATGAATCGCTTTATGAAGCCAATGTTGGGCTATAAAGGAACTACAGCACGGTCACATGACTTCACGTCACCACCGCTAAGCTAAACGAGGCTAATGTTGGGCTATAGAGGAACTACAGCACGGTCACATGACTTCACGTCACCACCGCTAAGCTAAAGGTGGCTAATGTTGGGCTATAACGGAACTACAGCACGGTCACATGACATCACGTCACCACCGCTAAGCTAAAGGTGGCTAATGTTGGGCTATAACGGAACTACAGCACGGTCACATGACTTCACGTCACCACCGCTAAGCTAAAGGAGGCTAATGTTGTGCTATAAAGGAACTACAGCACGGTCACATGACTTCACGTCACCACCGCTAAGCTAAAGGCGGCTAATGTTGGGCTATAAAGGAACTACAGCACGGTCACATGACTTCACGTCACCACCGCTAAGCTAAAGGAGGCTAATGTTGGGCTATAAAGGAACTACAGCACGGTCACATGACTTCACGTCACCACCGCTAAGCTAAAGGAGGCTAATGTTGGGCTATAAAGGAACTACAGCACGGTCACATGACTTCACGTCACCACCGCTAAGCTAAAGGAGGCTAATGTTGTGCTATAAAGGAACTACAGCACGGTCACATGACTTCACGTCACCACCGCTAAGCTAAAGGCGGCTAATGTTGGGCTATAACAGAACTACAGCACGGTCACATGACATCACGTCACCACCGCTAAGCTAAAGGAGGCTAATGTTGTGCTATAAAGGAACTACAGCACGGTCACATGACTTCACGTCACCACCGCTAAGCTAAAGGCGGCTAATGTTGGGCTATAAAGGAACTACAGCACGGTCACATGACTTCACGTCACCTCCGCTAAGCTAAAGGAGGCTAATGTTGGGCTATAAAGGAACTACAGCATGGTTACATGACTTCACGTCACCACCGCTAAGCTAAAGGCAGCTAATGTTGGGCTATAAAGGAACTACAGCACGGTAACATGACTTCACGTCACCACCGCTAAGCTAAAGGAGGCTAATGTTGTGCTATAAAGGAACTACAGCACGGTCACATGACTTCACGTCACCACCGCTAAGCTAAAGGCGGCTAATGTTGGGCTATAACGGAACTACAGCACGGTCACATGACATCACGTCACCACCGCTAAGCTAAAGGAGGCTAATGTTGTGCTATAAAGGAACTACAGCACGGTCACATGACTTCACGTCACCACCGCTAAGCTAAAGGCGGCTAATGTTGGGCTATAAAGGAACTACAGCACGGTCACATGACTTCACGTCACCTCCGCTAAGCTAAAGGAGGCTAATGTTGGGCTATAAAGGAACTACAGCACGGTCACATGACTTCACGTGACCACCGCTAAGCTAAAGGTGGCTAATGTTGGGCTATAAAGGAACTACAGCACGGTCACATGACTTCACGTCACCACCGCTAAGCTAAAGGTGGCTAATGTTGGGCTATAAAGGAACTACAGCACGGTCACATGACTTCACGTCACCACCGCTAAGCTAAAGGAGGCTAATGTTGGGCTATAAAGGAACTACAGCACGGTCACATGACTTCACGTCACCACCGCTAAGCTAAAGGTGGCTAATGTTGGGCTATAAAGGAGCTACAGCACGGTCACATAACTTCACGTCACCTCCGCTAAGCTAAAGGAGGCTAATGTTGGGCTATAAAGGAAGTACATCATGGTCACATGACATCACGTCACTACCGCTAAGCTAAAGGAGGCTAATGTTGTGCTATAAAGGAACTACAGCACGGTCACATGACTTCACGTCACCACCACTAAGCTAAAGTCTCTTCAGCTTATGTTAACAGTTAACCCAACCCAGTCTCACGGCATTTCGTGTTATAGTCACGAAATACATTTAATCTATCGATTCTTGTCACACGGAACGATTTTAAAAGCAATGTATTTCTATTGGTAGTGTGTTTCGTGCCTGCAGCACGTCTTTTTGTCCGGTCGGGTCTTGGAAGACCGGAAGCTGTGTTCTTACTCAATATCAAGCCACGATTATTGTTTTTAATAGTAGGCTATAATATCCAGTGGCGTATTAAAATAATGATTACAACAAAATGCAGAAAAAAAATTAAAAAATATATAAAATATATTTTAAGATCATGTTTAATCATCTGATTCGTCTCATTGCTGGTTTAGTATGTGTTCTTCTAATTAGTGTATACAGTGTGTGCCTATTGAGCTGTTTAGAGCCATGTGGGACAAAACCTGATCCTGCCCCTCCCCCTCTCTGTCTGAGTGAACGGTGACTGCAAAAACTACACTGCGCATGCTCAGAGTATTTTCCTATTTAATGTGTGTGGCAAAAAATAATGACCATAGGGGCAAAGTGCTGCCATCCCCACCATACGCCACCTTACATCATTCAGAGCTGATTGGCTGTAAGTACGTGTGCCGCGAAAAGTATGGTGTGTGAAGAGGAGAGAGAGAGCTGCAGTGAGGCGTCCTAAAACCAGGAAGTAAGCTGCGCATGGCTTCCCTCGACAAAAAAGCAACGAGATTTCTCCATAGGATTTTAGAAAATAGCTCCAAATAAGATCTGTGGGAAACGTAGCTGTTAGATAAATGTACATTTTGTTCAGCCGGATAATATCCACATGTCTACTAGGGCTGTGCATCTTCACTGGTCTCACGATTCGATTCGATTACGATTATCCTGTCTTCGATTCGGTTCGATATCCCGGTGCATCCCGATTCATACCAATGCGTTGCATCCTCAATTTTCTATATTACTGCACATGGCTTATTTTTCATCGATGCATACATGCAGTAAATACATATGAACTCTCTTTTTATTATTTAGAAAGTGCTTCAGAAATCAATAACATAAATGTCTTGACATTAATTTATAAACCAAAATAAATGAATTGTGTAGGTCTAGCCTCCGTGTGCGAAGTTGTTCCATCCTCAAAAACAAAAATCTAATGCTTCTGCAGTCTAGCTGCAGCTTCTAGCCACGGCCTTCTGTTAAGAAAAGGACACTGAAGGTCCTGAATGTGGCCTCACACACAGGACTTGAGTCTGAACACAGCAGACAACAGGAGTATTTACAACAGCATATACAAACTAAAATACTGCATGTGGGTGCACACTTACATTCTCTGTTTTACTGTTACATAAATCCCATGAATGTATGAGATTAAATTAGCTTCATTATATCTCAGTGATTAAGTGAATAATAAAGTTTATATCGGGTCACTATCAGCATGTCACTCATTATTTTCAGGGAGGGGGCGGGGCTTGGAGGAACGGAGAGGAGACGGTGATCGCGGAAGCTTTTTTCCTCCTGCCTTCACGTCTGAAAATTGCTAGAGGACATTCATACTTTGCAATCCAAGACTTAATTAAATCCACCAAAAACCTGATATGATTGTAACTTTTGAAAAACATAAATCCCTGTCACACTCCATGTCGCTGCAGCTCAGAGACACATGGACCCTGTGTCTCTGAGCCGCAGCGACACGGAGTGATTCGGAGCAGGTCCTTCTGCTGCTGGTTCTGGACTGGTGTTCTTGTGTTGGTGGATAAAGCAGACTGCTCCGTGTTTCTGTGCCGCTGTCACGTCTGTTCCCTGATCTCTGCGTCACCGACCGATTTGATATTAAAGTGACAGAAAAAACGTTATAGTAAAGCCGCGGCCGGGGAAATCAGGAAGCAACGTGACTACTCTATAACCGATTATCTTCCGTCACTGCATCGAGACCGAATCGTCCACGTCCGCATCGCAATGCATCGTAGAAACGATTATTTTCAACACCCCTAATGTCTACCCTACTTTTATCATTTTCGAATCAAAAATCTATTGATTAGATTAGATTTATGATAGACTTTTGAAACTAGAGGAAGATAAGGAGGACTTTTACAAAAAAGTAATAGAGATGTTTCTCCTGAAGGATAGGCAAATGGACTTCATCTTCAAGTCAAGGTAAGACTGCAATTGTATTGAAAATGGGATCTTACTAAGAGAGAACAATTCAATATTTAAATGATAAAATTATATTTTTTTGGGTATCCTTCTGTTGAACGGTCTGTTTAAAAGTAATTGAAGCATCAGACAAAAATAGCTTTAGAAAATAATATTATATTTTGATTTAATACATTTGTAAACCTCTTCGGGTTTACAAATATATTAAATCAAAATATAATATTACCATATATATTACCAGCCATGAACCTCTCTGCAGAAGCTTATATATAGACATTGGAGTTGTTTGTGCCCCACCACTTTTGTACATATAGAAACGACACTGATAATATCCGACTTTTTTTGCCGTCCGCGAGGAAAAGAAATGGGGCTCAGAGCCTCAGAATACTGAAATCTGTATTTGTTTTAATCTTTTTTGTTATTTGGTGCAGGCACGAAACACACTCCCAATAGAAATGCATTGCTTCTAAAAATCGTTCTGTGTCAGAATACTGAAATCTGTATTTTTTTTAAATCTTTTTTTCTTCTAATTTGTTATCATTTACATCGCTTTAAAAATCTTTCGTGTGTCACGGAAAAAAATGGGGAAGTCGTGGTTGTGAACACGAATCAATAGATTACATTTCGTGACTATAACACGAAATGCCGTGAGAACCACAGACTTATTTCAGGGTAACAACCAAAAAAACACATTGAAAACTATGAATTTGAGTAGAAGTGCTAAATACTGAGTCATATCAGTTTAGCTGGGACTCACTCCTGCAGCATTCTACAGTCCTTATATTTTACGAGAAGGATTTTAAGTGAAGATGAACTCTTTTGACCTGTTTTAAAGTCCTTCCTCACTGGTTTCTCTCTGCAGGTGTGTTCCCGCTGTTTCCCTTGACTCCTTCGCAGGACGAGGGTCTGCTGGAGCTCCAGAGAGGAAACCTGATGCTGGAGAGAGAGAAGCTCCGGCTGGAGATCCAGATCCTCCACATGAAGGTGGCCAAGATGAACCGCGGGAATGAGATTTAAACAAGGAACGAAACCACACATTTCCTGTAGTTTTTGTAAATGGTCTACAAAGGTTAAAATGTTATCTCCATTGGACTTCTTTGTTTTACTTCCTCAACATCGTCACATCCATCTGTAACTCTCACGCTCCAACATACTGTACGTGATTAGGGGGTTGACCAATCACAACAGAGACGGCCAACTAACCAATCAGAGCAGACTGGGCTCTGGTTTGAGACAGAGGGTGAAAAGAGTTGCTGCAGCACAGGCAGTGTGAGAGAAATAAAGAGCTTTTTGAACATTAAAGCATGGAGACATGTAGAGACACTACATCGTGATATACACCTGAACATCAGCAGGAGAGGACTCTTTAAAGTAGAGACACTACATACTGATATACACCTGAACATCAGCAGGAGAGGACTCTTTAAAGTAGAGACACTACATACTGATATACACCTGAACATCATCAGGAGAGGACTCTTTAAAGTAGAGACACTGCATACTGATATAAACCTGAACATCAGCAGGAGAGGACTCTTTAAAGTAGAGACACTGCATACTGATATACACCTGAACATCAGCAGGAGAGGACTCTTTAAAGTAGAGACACTGCATACTGATATACACCTGAACATCAGCAGGAGAGGACTCTTTAAAGTACAGACACTACATACTGATATACACCTGAACATCAGCAGGAGAGGACTCTTTAAAGTAGAGACACTACATACTGATATACACCTGAACATCAGCAGGAGAGGACTCTTTAAAGAAGAGACACTACATACTGATATACACCTGAACATCAGCAGGAGAGGACTCTTTAAAGTAGAGACACTGCATACTGATATACAGCTGAACATCAGCTGGAGAGGACTCTTTAAAGTAGAGACACTGCATACTGATATAAACCTGAACATCAGCAGGAGAGGACTCTTTAAAGTAGAGACACTGCATACTGATATACACCTGAACATCAGCAGGAGAGGACTCTTTAAAGTAGAGACACTGCATACTGATATACACCTGAACATCAGCAGGAGAGGACTCTTTAAAGTACAGACACTACATACTGATATACACCTGAACATCAGCAGGAGAGGACTCTTTAAAGTAGAGACACTACATACTGATATACACCTGAACATCAGCAGGAGAGGACTCTTTAAAGTAGAGACACTGCATACTGATATACAGCTGAACATCAGCAGGAGAGGACTCTTTAAAGTAGAGACACTGCATACTGATATACACCTGAACATCAGCAGGAGGGGACTCTTTAAATAGAGACACTACATACTGATATACACCTGAACATCAGCAGGAGGGGACTCTTTAAAGTAGAGACACTACATACTGATATACACCTGAACATCAGCTGGAGAGGACTCTTTAAAGTAGAGACACTACATACTGATATACACCTGAACATCAGCAGGAGAGGACTCTTTAAAGTAGAGACACTACATACTGATATACACCTGAACATCAGCTGGAGAGGACTCTTTAAAGTAGAGACACTACATACCAGAGGTGGGACCAAGTCATTGTTTTGCAAGTCCGAGTCAAGTCTCAAGTCTTTGCGCACATCGATCAACAGAATAATACTTAATCATCAAACTGCTTTTTATTAGTCACATTAATAATCCATGTTCTCTCTGCTGGTAAAGTAACGTGTGTTTTTTTAAAAAAATTTAAGAGGGATCAGTAAGTTAAGGCTACCGTGACGGTTTGATTCAGAAGGAGTTTAATGTATAAGATCCCTGATGTTGAGGTAACCAGAATGTTTATTTCCACTGTGTACAACATGTTATGAGGGACCCACAATCTATCTTTATGCAAGGGATGATGTGCAGCGAGGTGGAAGAGAACACCTGCATCTAGACCCCTCTGCAGGTGGTACTTTAACTATATTTTGATGCTAATACGTTTCTACTTTTACTTGTAACATTTTGAATGCAGGACTTTTTATTGTAACCGAGTATTCCTACACTCTGGTGCTTTTGTACTCAAGTACAATATCTGGACTTCTCCCACCTCTGACAGTAAATCCTGAGTGGTCACCAAAATAGGTTATTTTTATTTTACAAATCCTGCAAATCCTCCCCGTCGCTCTGAGCAGCTGGCCTGTACCACTACACCTTCTGTGCCCCCCACCATTCTTTCACATAATGGTATGATCCTAGTGTGTCCTCGCATATGATTGGCCGCATGGTGGCCCAGCTAAATAGAGCCCCGCCCCTGCCTGCAAGGATTCTCAGCAAGAGTAGGAGCGGCTGAAGATTCTGCTCTCCCCAACGGGAGTCTTTTCTTCTAGCGGCAGCTCGCGATCGTCGTGTTGGAGACCTCTGAATTAAATGATCAAGTCACCTCAAGTCAGAAGGCTCGAGTCCAAGTCAAGTCCCGAGTCATTGGTGTTCAAGTCCAAGTCGAGTCGCAAGTGTTTTGTGATTTTGTCAAGTCGAGTCTCAAGTCATCAAATTGATGACTCGAGTCCACACCTCTGCTACATACTGACATACACCTGAACATCAGCAGGAGAGGACTCTTTAAAGTAGAGACACTACATACTGACATACACCTGAACATCAGCAGGAGAGGACTCTTTAAAGCAGAGACACTACATACTGATATACACCTGAACATCAGCAGGAGAGGACTCTTTAAAGTAGAGACACTACATACTGATATACACCTGAACATCAGCAGGAGAGGACTCTTTAAAGTAGAGATACTACATACTGATATACACCTGAACATCAGCAGGAGAGGACTCTTTAAAGTAGAGACACTACATACTGATATACACCTGCACATCAGCAGGAGAGGACTCTTTAAAGTAGAGACACTACATACTGATACACACCTGAACATCAGCAGGAGAGGACTCTTTAAAGTAGAGACACTACATACTGATACACACCTGAACATCAGCAGGAGAGGACTCTTTAAAGTAGAGACACTACATACTGATATACACCTGAACATCAGCAGGAGAGGACTCTTTAAAGTAGAGACCCTACATACTGATATACACCTGAACATCAGCAGGAGAGGACTCTTTAAAGTAGAGACACTACATACTGATATACACCTGCACATCAGCAGGAGAGGACTCTTTAAAGTAGAGACACTACATACTGATATACACCTGAACATCAGCAGGAGAGGACTCTTTAAAGTAGAGACACTACATACTGATATACACCTGAACATCAGCAGGAGAGGACTCTTTAAAGTAGAGACACTACATACTGATACACACCTGAACATCAGCAGGAGAGGACTCTTTAAAGTAGAGACACTACATACTGATACACACCTGAACATCAGCAGGAGAGGACTCTTTAAAGTAGAGACACTGCATACTGATATACACCTGAACATCAGCAGGAGAGGACTCTTTAAAGTAGAGACACTACACACTGATATACACCTGAACATCAGCAGGAGAGGACTCTTTAAAGTAGAGACACTGCATACTGATATACACCTGAACATCAGCAGGAGAGGACTCTTTAAAGTAGAGACACTGCATACTGATATACACCTGAACATCAGCAGGAGAGGACTCTTTAAAGTAGAGACACTGCATACTGATATACACCTGAACATCAGCAGGAGAGGACTCTTTAAAGTAGAGACACTGCATACTGATATACACCTGCACATCAGCAGGAGAGGACTCTTTAAAGTAGAGACACTACATACTGATATACACCTGCACATCAGCAGGAGAGGACTCTTTAAAGTAGAGACACTACATACTGATATACACCTGAACATCAGCAGGAGAGGACTCTTTAAAGTAGAGACACTACACACTGATATACACCTGCACATCAGCAGGAGAGGACTCTTTAAAGTAGAGACACTACATACTGATATACACCTGCACATCAGCAGGAGAGGACTCTTTAAAGAAGAGACACTACACACTGATATACACCTGAACATCAGCAGGAGAGGACTCTTTAAAGTAGAGACACTACATACTGATACACACCTGAACATCAGCAGGAGAGGACTCTTTAAAGTAGAGACACTACATACTGATACACACCTGAACATCAGCAGGAGAGGACTCTTTAAAGTAGAGACCCTACATACTGATATACACCTGAACATCAGCAGGAGAGGACTCTTTAAAGTAGAGACACTACATACTGATACACACCTGAACATCAGCAGGAGAGGACTCTTTAAAGTAGAGACACTACATACTGATATACACCTGAACATCAGCAGGAGAGGACTCTTTAAAGTAGAGACACTACACACTGATATACACCTGCACATCAGCAGGAGAGGACTCTTTAAAGTAGAGACACTACACACTGATATACACCTGCACATCAGCAGGAGAGGACTCTTTAAAGAAGAGACACTACACACTGATATACACCTGAACATCAGCAGGAGAGGACTCTTTAAAGTAGAGACACTACATACTGATACACACCTGAACATCAGCAGGAGAGGACTCTTTAAAGTAGAGACACTACATACTGATACACACCTGAACATCAGCAGGAGAGGACTCTTTAAAGTAGAGACCCTACATACTGATATACACCTGAACATCAGCAGGAGAGGACTCTTTAAAGTAGAGACACTACATACTGATACACACCTGAACATCAGCAGGAGAGGACTCTTTAAAGTAGAGACACTACATACTGATATACACCTGCACATCAGCAGGAGAGGACTCTTTAAAGTAGAGATACTGATATTCAACTTGCTCACTCTCCTTGAGGTCATGTTGCAAGTAAAGCTTTTATAAATAAAAACGATCATTGTGGAAAAAGCCGCGTGTATTTATTGATCCGGTTGATAGCTTTGATATCATCACGGTTTCTTTAAACCCCATGATATCCATCACACCACAAAGGAAAATGACAGGCAGTAGTTATTACAAAAACTTTATTAGCATCTCCCTCTTTACAATACAACACAAATCAAAAAGATAACAACTTGGTGGTGTGTGTTTCTGCTTTAGTTTCACGTGGAAACCAATTTCTAAACTGTATGTCAAGATGTTGGTCAGTGTGTGACTGAGGAACTCTACATGCTGTCGGAGAGTTAAGAAGTGTGTACTTCCATCCCGTTCACTATTTAAAGCAGGTCTTTCACTTATTGGGGGTTTTTGAGTTACATAGCAAAACTAAACGGAGTCTTCTCAGCGGGTCGGACACACGTTACTTCTTGCCAGATTTCTTGATGCCAGTGCCGCCTGCAGGGAAAACACAACAGGAAAACGGGTTCATTAATTTGGACATAAAAGACAAGATGAACCTTTATTAATCCCCGAGGGGAAATTCAGCTGTACAAAAAAAAAGACGGTACAGCAAAGATTCACACAGATCAATAAAATCTAAAATAAATAACTTAAAATCATTGAAATAATGATAATAATAAAAGACTATAAAAATAACAGTAAAATAACTGTCAGCATGTATACATAAACGCGAGTGAAGTCTAACCGGGCGCGAGAGAGAGATCAGCACCTGCAGCTCTGCAAGCTGTGAGGGCCGGTGAGCGGAGCAAGACACAGACCTAGACCCAACACCCTTAGCCATGGCACTGCCGTATACATTGAATTATTCCATTTGATAAAATGTAATCAACCTCGGCACCGCACCCAAAAAAAAATTCATATTCGAACACCTGAATAATTTCGATTAATCGTTCCCATCCCTAGTTTGTACATACATTGCTGAAAGTAGACATTTTGTTTTCATATTAAAAATGTAATTTGAGGTTTTTAAGGGTCAAATTAGCTTTACATCGGCGTAGAAATATCGTGCATATAACACATTTTAAGCTTTCTTACCAACGTATATTAAAACGTGTGTATATGTACAGTATTGTGGACAATATGTCTCAACAGTAACAGAACTAATTCAGCAGATAATGTAAGTATTTATCTCACATGATCGGGTTACTTTACCCATGAATTATGTGAACGTTACTTCAATATTGCAGAATGTTAAGATGGCTGAATAACACATTATGAATAATATGCTAATTTAGATTTTGTATGTATAATCGTAATATCAAAGGTAGCTAAAACATAAATAAGTACTTCAAAATAACTTTCCATTAGGAATACGTAGCGGCATACATCTGGGGATATTATGCGTTTATTCTCACAGGTTTAATTTGATATGTAGAATTAGTTTTTGTTCGATCTGAGCCACAAATATTCACAATTAAACTACCAAATAAATTAATAGTGCATCTAGAAACTACACAGCATCACAAAACCCTATAATCGTAAGTGTTTAGATATGTTGTACACGGCGAGAAACTAGAGGAGTAATCCCGTGTACCCCAGGCATTAAGCATCAACATGACTCAACCCTTTAAATGTATTTATGGCATGTTAGTTTTGGTGTAAAAGCAGCGTTTCCGCCAGGGGGGCGTCATGCCGTCATGTGACGCTCTTATTCAGCTCGGAACGCCCTGAACTCGAGCCGAGGGCGTCCAAAAAAAATAAATAATTCGAGAGAAGATCGAGAGTTTTTATCGCTTGATATGACGAAAAGGAAAAAGGGCTGTTGGAGGGGCAACGGACTCTGGTGGGATTCTTTTCGCTGCCAGCAAAGCGTGTTCCTGTGACGGAAAGTGCACTGCGGGCGAGCCTTGACAGGGGGGTGCTATTGGAGCATGCGCGTAGTATCTATAACTTAAGGGACGGCTCAATTCAAAACACGTGACACGACACCCCCCCCACCCCTCGGGTGGACGCCCTCTCAGCCCCGGTCTGGCAGAAACACTGCGTAAAACACTAAAACGGTTCCTTAAATAAGCAACACATGTAGTGCTATGATGTGTTTCGAGTCTTACACATAGGTCCTTTTCCTGAAGCTTTGGTCTTCAACGCTTCCAACGCCT
The DNA here is from genome assembly GCA_036324585.1 of Champsocephalus esox. NCBI lineage: Eukaryota > Metazoa > Chordata > Actinopteri > Perciformes > Channichthyidae > Champsocephalus > Champsocephalus esox. The sequence goes on from CM070495.1 coordinate 44,196,651, forward strand.
TCTGTTCCTCCTTCTGCTTCTGCTTGAAGGCAACTTCATCCTACACACACAAAATACATGTTATTATGAGCATGCCTTTATCTAATAGGGTTAAATTTGTTGTCTGTCTTTACTATAACTATGCAAATCTCTCTATTCTCATACTTACATCATCCATTTCCTTGTTCTGTTTCTTGGGCGCCTTCAGGGGCTTCTTTTTTCCTCCTGTGGAACAAAGATAATACATGTTATAAAAGATGAATATAAATAGATATTGTCACGGCTGCAGTCCTCTGATGAATCAGAAAATGCTGAGTGTTAAACAAACATAGATAAGACCTGCTATTTAATATGACATGAATCCAGAGCCTTAAAATATCACGATAGTTCCACATATTACATTTTAATTAAAATTGTCTGTTGCCAGTTAACACAATAAGAAACGAGGGAAATACACTTAATATTTGGTTTAAATTCACTATTCCAAGACTATTTATGAGCCGAATGTTACAGACGATGGCCATGATTCAAATATATATCTTAATACATAATTTAATTTATGCAAACCCTTCCTGACAAGCAGAAACATATTAAAGTGTTAAGATTTTGAACGTGGTTTGGTGAAGAAAGAAGTCAACTCATGCTTTTGCCTTAAAGTATCGCGAGAGTTACACATTTTAGATGAAAGCAAGATTTTAACACGATAAGAAAAAGAGGAACAATCCACTTAATGTTTTATTAATATTTCCTATAACACCACAATATATGAGCCGAATGTTGCAGACAATCTCAGTGGTTCTAATATGATCTAAAAACATATATTTTTCAATGTATACACTGACTAACAAGCACATAATTAATCACTGCGGCAGATTTTAAACGTGGTTTGGTGCAAGCAATGACGTCATGAGACTCATGCTCTCGTTAGCATGCCAAGCTAACCCACCCAGTAAAAGACGCTGCCTGCTGACAGAAACACATACATATATATTTTATGATGACTATCATATAAAAATCACTTCTCACCTTCTCTTCCGGACATTTTAAATCGGATTCGCAATAGTTTTTAAGGAGAGAAAAATATGTTTTGTGTTCTGCTGCCAGTTGTTAATGCGCGCTCTCAGGACCCCACAGTGAACTATAAACTGGAAGAAGAAGGACCGTTATATGCCTGAATGAAAATCAACCGTCACCAGCGCCGACCGTTGAAGCAGATTTTTGAAAACGGTCGTAGTGGCCAAACTGTGGTACTACAGCCCCAGTGACGTCACGTTGGCCAAAAATGACTTTTCCCCGTTGACTTACATTGGGGGAAGAGACATCTGTAAATCAGCGGCTTATTTTTTTTTAGCTAAATTAACTACCCAGCACGAACGCTTTTATTGCTGTTATTTAAATCATTAGGGTATAACATTTTAAAAAATGAGCTAAAAGCTGAATCAAGAGTTATTTCGCCTCTCCATTGATTTGACTGAGCCGAGAGCGGGGGCTCAATGGAAACTCAACTGCGCATGCTCCATAAGCAAAAACGACCCGGATGCTGATGATGCATTTCTGGCTTCACGCAACTGTCATAGGAATGAACGTCACCGCTCTTTATACATCCAAAATGCTAACGAGTTAGCCCAAATAAACGGCGTCCTTGTGACATGTATGCTCTGACAACACTGATGACAACAGGTATATGTTTTACTTCCTTGTAATGTGAGGGAAACCATCACATATTCTGTGTATAATACTTTAAAGTGAGTTTACCGGTAACTGGTAACAACGTGGAGCTAAAGGCTAGCTGGGGATGAAGCAGGAAATACACAGAAGTGACAGATAACCTTGGAGGAAAATCGCTATTAAAGTTATATGAATTAGGTTACACCCTTTAAACATCATTATTATCCTTTATGGCTGATTATTGAGTTGGTTTATCAGTCAGTGTTCGTGGTTTGATGATGATAGGTCACCGTGTGGGAAGTCTTTCATCATGTTTTGAGTGCAAAATGCGTATTAATCAGGTTTTCTCTTTTAGTTAAAAATGTGAATAAGAAATTGCATATTTGTGGAATTGATATGTTTTTCTCCCACATGTAAAGTTGAAATCCAACACTTATCAAATAAACTAAACTTATGTAACCCTTAATGCTCCCAAAACATATATTTAATTAGTCAAAAAGTTGGTTTAAAATGTGTATATAGGATAAGTAGGATAAGTATAAGTAGGATAAGAAGTCCACAGCCATGTACATAGATAAATAATGTATTCATCCCAAATTGGGAAATTAAGCAGCAGTGTTGTCAAGCATTAGACATGAGTTAAAAGTATTTAAAATATAGAATAAGATACAAATACAATAAAAACATTAACAGCAAATATAGACATATTCAAAGTAAATACATTTATCACTGGAGTATTTAAAAAAAATACACAATATTAAGAAAATACTGAATACATACTGAATAAATGTGTAATATTTAACTGTTTTCTCCCAGGTTCATGTTCCAGATTATGTTCAATAGCAGTGAAACAGAAGCGTTGACCGTTTTCAAGCTGCACTGCTGCAATGAGGTACTTCTACTAAATGTCGTCCATCGGAAAAAGCTGATTTATCTGACGGCTGAATTTGAGGATTAACAACATTACTGGACTTAAAATCACACTGCACATTTTACATTTATATTCAATCTAATATAATATCCCATTCCTCACATACTTATGTATATATAATATCCTGCTTTATATTTTGTTACTGTACATTTGTAATTCAACATGTATATTTTCTAGTCTTTTAATTGTTATTGTATAATGCCATGTCTTTTTATGCTGTACTTCTTATCTTATCTTGCTAAGTATAACAATTACAGAGAAGACATTAACTGCTGATTGATATTGATGCACTCTCTTGATGCCATTCTTTTAATTTCTTAATGAGTAACGTTTCCAAATCGTGATGTCCCTCCAGTTAGTTGCCGCTTTTGTGTAAATCCCATGTCTTACTTAATTGTTTTTGGGCTTCAGATATAGCAGGTTCTGAGTACGTCAGATTTTACATGTTCCAGAATCTTCTCACCATATTTAGCAACTTTTCAGACTCTTCTCATCAGCTGTATTATTAAAAATAGACTGGGGACATATTTAGCAACGACCTTCACTGTTCCAGGTACAGAGGAGCTCAGATCTGCCTCCGGACTCGTGGCGCTTGTTGTCTTTCTCGCCTCTTCCTGCCCGGCAGAATCTCTCTGATCCGGACCTACAGCGCTCACCATCAGCCTGGCTCTCCTCCACCCACCCCTCCACAAACCCCACCAATTAACCCCACCCCTCCTGATGGGAAGGGCAACGCTGAGGTGGTAAAGGAGCGCGCCCTGGCTGCGTTACAGGTACAAACTAATATATTACAACTGATTTAAACACATTTTATTGACCATGTGCAACATCAACCGATTGCTTCCTCTTAAGTATATAAATGTATCACCTAAAAAGGTTGAAAATGTATTGGTGTTAAAATGAATGTTCTTCTTATAACTGTTTATAATCAAGATGGTTGTTGAAGTTTTTGTCTATATTTAATTTAATGTACGCCCCTGTCAGAATGTATTTGTCGAGCTACCCTCACATCTTCCCTAACATTTAGATGATAGGTTAAACTAGATTATATTTTAGGCTGCTGTTGCATATTACCATTGCATTGTCTTATTTCGTTCACACTGATTTCCCTTCAGACCTCTGCCAGGTTGCAAAATACAACGGGGTATTAAATAGGGCTGTGCATCTTCACTGGTCTCACGATCCGATTCGACATAATCGTTTATTCCGCAGGGACAATGCTCAGTAGTGAACACTTAAACATTAAAACGTGTCAAGCGTAACAGTGCTTTCCGTCCGCAGTCCCTCACATAAAACATTTAAGACATTTACATTTTACAAACATAGCAAAAACAAAATACATGATATGCGAAAGTGCAAAATAGCAGCATACACAAGTATTTACCACATGGCAGTACAATATAGCAGCTACGACGTGTGCAGTGCAAAAGCAGATAGAAGTGCTACCTGAAGTGCGAGCGCAGATCCCCCGGTGTTAAAGTGCACTTAGCGGTGATTGCACGTCTGTTTGTTTCTCAACCGTTCTTTGAGTTGACCTTTGAATACCAATTCTTAACAATGCGTTGCATCCTCAATTTTCTATGTTACTGCACAGGGCTTCTTTTTCATCAATGAATACATGCACTCAGATAAATATGAACTCCCTTTTTATTATTTAGAAAGTGCTTCAGAAATCAATAACATACATGTCTTGACATTCAATTATAAACCAAATCAATTGTATAGCTCTAGCCTCCCTATATCTGTGTGAAATTGCTCCATCTTCAAAAACGAATGCTTCTGCAGCTTCTAGCAACGTCTTCTGCTCAAAGAAGGACACCGAAGGTCCTGAATGTGGCATCACATGACTTGAGTCTGAACACAGCAGACAACCGGAGTATTACAACAACATACAAACTAAAATAGTGCATGTGGGTGCTCACTTACATTCTCTATCTTACTGTTACATAAATCCCATGATTGTAAGAGATTAAGTTAGCTTCATATCTCAGTGAATAATAAAGTTTCTATCGGGTCACTATCAGCCTGTCACTCATTGTTTTCAGGGGGGGCGGGGCTTAGATTAACAGAGGAGACAGAGATCGCGGAAGCTTTCCTCCTGCCTTCACAAACTTTACACACGTATCGTCTGGAAATAGCAAGAGGACATCCATACTGTGCGATCCAAGACTTGACTAAATCCACCAAAAACCTGACATGATTGTAACGCGAATATATTTTTAAAACACAAATCCCTGTGTGTCTGAGCCGCGGCGACACGGACTGATCCAGAGTGGGTCCTTCTGCTGCTGGTTCTGGACTGGTGTTCTTGTGTCGGTGGATAAAGCAGACTGCTCCGTGTTTGGAGTCGCTGTCACGTATGTTCCCTGATCTCTGCGGCACCGACCGATTTGATATTCAAGTGACAGAAAATAAAACGTTATAGTAAAGCCGCGGCCGTAAAATCAGGAAGCAACGTTACTACGCTATAATCGATTATGTTCCGTCACTGCATCGATGCAGAATCCACCGCATCGCGATGTATCGTAGAAACGGTTAATTTCAACACCCCTAGAAGACACATACAGGGAAAGAGTCTCCAAAAACACACATCACTGTTGTAAAAACACGAAAGTGCAACGAAAGAAAGAAAGTAAAACTTATGAGGCGTTTCCAAACACAGTAAATTAGGACATCTGCCAGCAGTGGCGGCCGGCCCATATATATATATATTTTTAATTTGTTATGAACAAGGTAAATATTATATAATTGGTATCAGTAAAATGTATAATCTTCAATAAAATCTCGTTTAAAATTGTGTTACGATGTCTAAAGTTACTGATAAATCACATGTTTCTTGCCTGGCCTTGCCCGTGTATCATTATCTTCTCTCGTCTGGACGAGAGTGCAGCAGAAGCCAACTGTTGCTATCTTTAAACTATGCCGCCAAAACATAATTTCAGCCAATCAGCGTCGTCAAATCTGATGGTCACAGGGCGCCTACGTCAGCGCCCGGTGCAGTCTGTGAGTTGTTTGGACTCGTATCCAAGGAGACAAAACAGGAAGCTGTCATTCGTATTCTGTATTAAATGTCAATCAATGCCTTAATTGTTTAAAATGTTTCTTGTTGAAACCTGCAGAAAGCCTGAAAACTGTTTTAACGGTTTTGTTATAAACACAGCATTATCATCTGAAACGGAAAAATATGACACGAAACTAAACAACTTTCTTCTCTCTCTCCTCCAGCATGCAGGTGAGTTGGGTCATCAGTGGGGTCAAAGGTCGGCTCAGGCTGCCAGCTCCTCTCTGAACTATTGGTGGGAAAGATATGAAGAGTTTGTCGGCATCAACGAGGTCCGGGTGGCTCAAACCAGAGTCAATGAGGTCAGTGTGAAGCTGTCGCAGCGTGCGTGTCTTATCGCTGCCCTGCGTTTTAGACTGATTCAATTCACGGCTTTATCGTCATGTGCTCAGCAGCTACAGTGCAGGTGTGGCAATGCAGAGCAACATGAATATATATATAGAGGACATGGAGTAAATAAGACGGAGTGCAAGGAGAGTCTTTATATAAGTAAATTGAATGTGATATATTAGATAAATAATGGGTAAGTTGCAAACAGATGTTATGGATGTTCTTTAAAGCAGGGGGTCTTAAAAAGTGTTAAAAGTTGATAGATCAATTTAGTGAAAATGAAGGCTATTAAAAAGTATTAAACGGTATTTTCCAAGACATTACATTTTGTAGCTTGTTTTCAATAAGTGTATGAATAGTCCAGAGAGGTTGTGTTCTGCAGTCTGCCTGAATGTAGTCATGGCGTAGGTGTGTAGTGAGATTCCGTAGGAGTTTATTGATGGCATCCCGTTGGGTTTGACGTCATCTGAACAGGACGTCGCGAGCTCACTGCTTGATAGCACGCGGAGGTCCGTTTACGCCGGTTGCTAAGCAACATCGTTATGGGGAAATGCAAGTCTGCGTCCAAATGGTTGGAAGATAAGGAGGAAGGACAATCCATACTGTATATAGTGAATGTGAGGTGAAAATGTCTGGAAAGGGTCTTAACAAAGGTCTTAAAAGGTTTTACATGTGACTTCAGGATTCCTGCATACACCCTGTAAAGAGTTCAGGTGTTTAATCGTCTTGTGGGATGAAGCTGTCTCTGAGTCCGGTGGTTTAAGACCTGGAAAAGGAAGCCGCTTTAGCCTCAAACTAAAGCTGCTGTGGTGTTCTAACTCCGGTGGGGATCTGGCGGTTGTGTTGCTGTTTTCCGTGATGAATCGGTAGGCTCGTTATCCAGTGCAGAATGAATACACATCTACACGTCAACTCACTGCCTGATCATACCGACTTTGCGTTACTCACACTTGAGCTAAAGCAAAAACCATATGACCTTCTGGGGTCAGTCCCAATCAGGTGAAAACACACCTGAAATACCTTTAGCCCTAAGTCAGTGGTGTCAAACTCAATTTCATTGCGGGCCACATCAGCATTATGGTTGCACTCAAAGGGCTGGTTGTAACTTTAAGACTATATAAAAATACATATAATATTTAATATATATAAAATAATGTATTATATTACATTATTGCTCTGCATTGGATTATCATCGGATAGGGTAATACCTTCATAATTAACTACGTCTGAAAGCAGAAGTCTAGGGCAAATCATTGCAAGTCTCTTCAGTGCGAATGTCACAAAATGATTTAAAAAGAAAAGCCACATTCTGGAAAAAAAGTCAAAATAAAAGTGACATTTAAAAAAAGAAAAGTCAAATTCTGAGAGAAAAGTCAAATTTCAGATGCATTGTGGGACATGTAGTTTACAGTGCCTCTGTAAAGTAGCATGTAACCGTATAATAAAATCATATTTTTTGCAAGCTCTTGTGGGGCCACATAAAATGAAGTCGCGGGCCGGATTTGGCCCCCGGGCCTTGAGTTTGACACCCCTGCCCTAAGCGATAGGACTGCGACACACAATTGTGAAAAGCTCGACGTAAATACATGAGAGCAACACCTGCGTCACTTCCGGGCAAAAAGTACGGCTCCGCCCACTTTTGGGGGAAAACAACGCTGTCATTTGAACGGCGGTCAATTCAAATTATGAAGTTTTTTCCAATCCGATTAGAAATGTAAGAAAACCGTGGATTTTGGAGAGCCCGGTTACAACGGCCAGTCAGGGAAACAATTACATTACCGTACTTTCCGGACTATAAAGCGCACCGTCATATAAGCCGCAGCAGCTAAACTGTCCGTCTGTCTTGCTCTCGTTCTGTCTCTCGGTTCCACTTCTACTTTGGCGCGCTACCTGTCTCACTCTTTTCCGGCCTCCAGCTTTTCCTGCTGGAGCCCGCCGCTTAAAGGTGGCGGACCGGTCCTAGAGCCCATAGAGTTAAAGGTGGTTCATGTTACCTGTAAAATCCATAGATTTAGGAGGTTCCCTAGTGGCCGCTAGCTGTACAAAAAAAATGAGGGGAAAAGTCGTGGCTTATAGTCCGAAAAGTACGGTAATTCATTGGAAATCGACGATCGGGCTCGATATATGGTTAAATATAGCAGTAGGCGATCAATGGTCATAGATGAGAGTATCGACGTCACTTTACGGCCCCGCCCACTTTTGGGGAAACCAACGCTGTCATTTGAACGGCGATCGAGCCTGAAGTCCTTTGTTCTTAGAGGAAGTTCAGAAACACGTAACTCTGGATTTGTTTATAAAGTTTGAGGAGCAATAAACGACACGGCAGCTTGTTGGCGTGTTAAAACTATTATTTTCCGCCTCGCTCATGAGAGCAACAGCTGGCGAAATGACGGCCTCGCCTACTGATTTGAATGTAACCATATATCGAGCCCGATCGTCGATTTCAAATGATTGAATGTAACTGTTTGCCCGTCTGGCCATCGTGACCGGGCTCTTTGAAGATCCACACATCCACGGTTTGCTTACATTTCTGATCGGATTGGCAAAAATGTCAGAATTTAAATCGACCGCCGTCAAATGACTGCGTTGGTTTCCCCCAAAAGTGGGCGGGGCCGTCATTTCTGCCCGGAAGTGACGTAGGTGTTGCTCTCATCTATACCAGCTCCATTCAAATTAGGGTTGCCAGAAACTGACCATGATCAAAATCGATTATTCGGCAGCCCTGGCGAATAATAATCGATTATTCGACCACCCCGCGGGAAAGAGAAAAAGAAAGAAAAAAACTCAGACAAAAGGAAATCCGTTGTTTTCTTTACTGGAACATGTTTAACAAACAACAAACAAACATGTCATCACAACGACGTGGCCTTGAAGGGAAGTTGGTAATGGCCGGCTGTGCTGCGTCTTTCTCTGTAACCTCTTTGGCTTCCACTCAAATGCCAACGCGTTGTTGAGGTTGAGCTGATAGACCAACGTCTTTCCGCAGAGCTTGCATTTAACTTCCTTTGGACTTGTGAGTTCGAAGTAGTTCCACGAGGAGGAACTCTTTTTACCTGCCGCTTTGTTCATCTTTAGTCGCACGTGTGAGGGAGGGGGGGGCGGGTCGGTGAGGGAGAGGGGGGGGGGCGGGTCGGTGTGAGGGAGAGGGGGGGGGGCGGGTCGGTGTGTAGCAGCTGCAGCAGCAGTCTGCTCTGCACGCAGGCTTCCTCCATGTTTACAGTAAAACAAACTGGTGGTGTGACCAATGACCATTTACAATTATTAATACTATTACTATTATTAGCATATATAGATATTTATATATATTTTGGTTGAAACTAAGCAAGAAAAAAAAATATATATATATATAAATAAAATCAATTTTTAAAAATAATATTCGATTATGGAGACTGTAACGAATATTCGAATAATCGAATAATCGCTGGCATCCCTAATTCAAATGTCTCTGACAGTTATTATGGACACATTATGGCATCGTGGTGTTTTGGTCGGTTTTATCCAAATAGTCCCTGATCTTACTTCGGTGCTGCGGCTCTGACTCACCTCCTTTCGTTTCCCAAACAATGCTGTAACGCTGCATCCCTTCATATTGAGGTTGCGTTTCAGTTTCAGACGTGCAGTGTTCAAACATGAACGCTCAACATAAAACTTGCATAATAGACGTGGGAACAATACAGCTCCCACAGATGAGAGAGGTCCTGAGCGTACCACGACGTGTGTCTGTTCCAGGCGGAGTCAGCGTTCATGGTGTCCAGAGGGATGGTGCGCGAGGCTCACGGCAGCCTGGAGGTTCTGCAGGTCCGTCTGAAAGAGGTCCGAGACCGCCTGGACCGGGTCTCCAGAGAAGAGGCCCACTACCTGGAGCTCGCCACGCAGGAGCACAGACTGCTGCAGGTGAGCCGCACGTGCAAATAAACGGAGACTAACCAAAAGGCAGTCGTTTTTTAAGCTTGTTAACTTTTGATTTGATTTATTTCGAACGGGTAATACAATAAGACGAAAAATAATAATACAATTATGATACTGTACAAAGTAAGTAGAGTCAAATTGATAAACCAAAATATTACTGACTTACAAATGATATATAAACAAATGATCTACCTAATTAGACATCAGAAAAGGCGTGGGAAGAAGTTTACACTTATTTAATTCCACCCCTTCTCCCAAAAACTAAATTACTAACATTTTGAATATGGTATAATCTATTTGGAGAATTGTAAGCTGTACTTGTTAATTTGCATTATTAATTAATGAATTATTAATTATATTCTTGGTCTGTACTTAAAACTGATTTCTAGAAACTGCATAATGTATTTGTTGCATTATCTTGTCTTTGCGTTATCTGCCATATGGCTAATGTCGGGGAATGTTCGTTCGTTTGTGTGATAAATGTAAAAAATCAATAAATACATGTTTACAATTTTTTTTTAAACCCGTTTTTTAAGCTTGTTAATAACATCCCCTTCTCCCCGATAGGAGGAGCGTCGTCTCCGAACGGCGTACGAGAACGCAGAGGGGTCGGAGCGGGAAAAGTTCGCCTTGTTCTCTGCGGGCGTTCGGGCGAGTCACGAGAAGGAGAGAACGAGAGCGGAGAGAACCAAGAACTGGTCCATCATCGGGTCGGTGCTCGGAGCGCTGATCGGGGTCATGGGGTCAACGTACATCAACAGAGTCCGCCTGCAGGTGAGGAGCAACGTCTATTATTACAATCTATTTGTTTAAAGGTCCCCTGCTACGCAACATCCTCTTCTTCACGTCTCTTCTACATCAACATGTGTCCCCTCTTCTTCATGTCTCTTCTACATCAACATGTGTCCCCTCTTCTTCATGTCTCTACATCAACATGTGTCCCCTCTTCTTCATGTCTCTTCTACATCAACATGTGTCCCCTCTTCTTCATGTCTCTTCTATATCAACATGTGTCCCCTCTTCTTCATGTCTCTTCTACATCAACATGTGTCCCCTCTTCTTCATGTCTCTTCTATATCAACATGTGTCCCCTCTTCTTCATGTCTCTTCTACATCAACATGTGTCCCCTCTTCTTCATGTCTCTTCTACATCAACATGTGTCCCCTCTTCTTCACGTCTCTTCTACATCAACATGTGTCCCCTCTTCTTCACGTCTCTTCTACATCAACATGTGTCCCCTCTTCTTCATGTCTCTTCTACATCAACATGTGTCCCCTCTTCTTCACGTCTCTTCTACATCAACATGTGTCCCCTCTTCTTCACGTCTCTTCTACATCAACATGTGTCCCCGCTTCTTCATGTCTCTTCTACATCAACATGTGTCCCCTCTTCTTCACGTCTCTTCTACATCAACATGTGTCCCCGCTTCTTCATGTCTCTTCTACATCAACATGTGTCCCCTCTTCTTCATGTCTCTTCTACATCAACATGTGTCCCCTCTTCTTCACGTCTCTTCTACATCAACATGTGTCCCTTCTTCTTCATGTCTCTTCTACATCAACATGTGTCCCCTCTTCTTCATGTCTCTTCTACATCAACATGTGTCCCCTCTTCTTCATGTCTCTTCTACATCAACATGTGTCCCCTCTTCTTCACGTCTCTTCTACATCAACATGTGTCCCCTCTTCTTCATGTCTCTTCTACATCAACATGTGTCCCCTCTTCTTCATGTCTCTTCTACATCAACATGTGTCCCCTCTTCTTCACGTCTCTTCTACATCAACATCTATTTCTTCAATGGTGTAAAAGTCTGTGTATTCTGCAAGGGAGGGAAGACCTGCTCGCTGTGTCTTTTTGATTCACTCAGAGTCCAGGCTTGGCTCACAGATTGTTCTGATTTATTTACTTTATGACAGGATTGTTTCCCACATTTTGATTTCTGTATTAAATATGCTTGTATTTACAGATGTATCAGCTAGAGATTTTTTTTAAGTCTTGTTAGTGCAATTTATGGCTCACCAAACGTAATGTCAACACATGAGAGAGATACATCAAACACAGACATTAGTTGAGATCAATTATTATTCAGTTGCGCAACAACAATAATAATCTGGAGTACAACATCACCTGCCAATCGCGGAAATGCCCCCCGACAGTAGCAACAATCAAACAGCACATACAGATGTAGCACTCTAGATCAGACTCAAATGGGTATGTCCCAGTCAAAAGCCCAGCGGATGCCAGTGGCTGGGGGTGTTGCCAAATTGCTAGAGGGCGTTGCCCAATTTCCCCATTTGTTCAATTACAGGATTTAACCATGAGATGGCGCTTCATTCACAAAATACACAATGGGTGTTGTAGAAACATCAATATTTTAGATCAAATAAAGTATATAGTTTGCTTTATGCAGTATATTTCTTGTTATATTGTCCAGTAGATTGAAGTAAATCAACTTATACATTAAGATAAGATAAGATGGACCTTTATTCCGTGGGGAAATTCAGTAGTTCAAACAGCAACAGGGTGAAAGTGAAAAACAGGGCGGCACAGATTCACACAGACTAATAAAATCAAAAATAAGATGAGCGATACAAATAATAATAATTAGAAACTATGAAATAAGAAATGAATAAAACTAAAATGTAATTATCATATCATATATTATAATGTATTGTATTATTAAGTAATATCATACATTAACCCCATTATAGCAGATGCCACATTGAATGGATGAACACATGTATGCATACAAGTTGTAAAAATACCATATGTATTTAATATTAACCCGTTGGAGTCGACCGTCACGCCGGCTTGAACAGGTCATGTGATCTGATCACGCCGCCGCATAAAAACAACAGTCCGGACAACATTGCCGTGTGTTTCTGTTGAAAGTACTGGCTTGAAACTATATCCCAGTCTTTGTTTCATGCAAAAAGACCCAGTAAACACAGAGATACGATGATATAAAATTAATACATTTCAAAAGTATGAAAAATGGAACCACATATTGAATATCTTCGCCGTATTTGATCATTTTACGAAACGTAAAATACTGGAAACTGTAGATCCTGCTCAACAGGATGTATATGTGTATTTCTGTCGAAAGTACTGGCTTGAAACTATATGCCAGTCTTTGTTTCATGCAAAAATACCCAATAAACACGGACATACGATGATGTATGTATAGCCACTGCAATGAACACGCATACATTTTCCCTAACCATGTTTAACGCACACACATTTGATCATGCAGCCTACCACACAAAGGTCACATGTGTGTCTCTCTGAAAGCGGTACTTGTAGGAGTAGTTAACTAACAAAGGTTAACTGTTTTTATAACCTGAGACCTTCTCTGAACTTCCTCTACCCTCGATGTCAGCTCACTTAAAATGAATACATCTATTGATAATTCAGAACGAGCATTGTGTCTCTAACTGTGTGTGACCTAACTCGGTAACACGCATCATATGGAAGACCATGTGACCTTAATGAATATGCCAGAAATACGCTGTGATAAGGATTATTATGCTTATCTGCTGATTCCCTTCTCTTTCGACTATCGACTATCTGGGGGCATCTCTAGAAAACGGCTTGAGACTGATTGAGTGGTGCATCTCTAGTAAAGCAGATCTCAAGGACTTTGTATTTGTTGTTTCCACTGACACTTCTTCCTCCTCTCCTCTGGTCTGCAGGAGCTGAAGAACCTGCTGCTGGAGGCTCAGAAAGGTCCGGAGAGTCTTCAGGAAGCTCTCCAAGTCCAGGCAGGAAATCACCGCCTGCAGCAGGACGAGTTTCGCTCGCTCATCGACAGCCTGAGACTCACTCTGAGCGACGCGTTCTCTCCGCGGGACGTCGTCCTCCTGCAGGACAGCAAACACACGACATCAGACCCTCCCTCCGTGCCTCTCTCGGCCCTGAAGGAGCTCCACATCAGCAGCAAGAGGACAGAGACACTGCTGGAGAAGCTGCTGCCTCAACTGGGGAGCATGGAGGAAGGGATGGGGAGGATGGAGGGGCGGATGATGGTGGTGAAGAAGCTCCTGGAGGACAAACACACGGAGACACACACCAAACCACACACTGAACCACAGGCTGAACCACAGGCTGAACCACACACTGAACCACAGGCTGAGACACACACTGAACCACAGGCTGAGACACACACTGAACCACAGCCGCTGTTAGAAACAACAAAGGAAACGGAGAGAAAGGACCGATGGGAGTCTGAGGTGCTGGTGAGGCGTCTGGAGGAGACTCAGAGAACTCTGGGAGAACGGATCAGGACAAATAATGTTTATAACGCCGTGTTTACGTTCAGCGCCACCGCCATCACCGTGGCGGCCGTCTACCTGCTGCTCGGAGGGAGCGCTTAGAGACGCTCACATGCGCCGGGACCGGTTATATCGTAGGATTGAATTGACTTTTTATTGACATTGAGTGTCAAACATTGTCACCGCATATTGTATTGCATCTTCACACGAAGGACATGCATCTGTTCATGGTTCTTTTCAGCAATGACACATCATGACACAAAAAACACAGATGAGAAAGAAATTAAGATCAAATAAAGAACAGTAAACAATTAGGGAGCGGACATGTCTTCACAACCGAGTCCACTTCTCCCAGTTTGTAGTAAATCGTGTGATATTTATCATCAGAAAGTTCAATAAGTATTTGTCCACCAGGTCTGTGGCAAATTCCCAAAGTATAAAATCTTTCATCTCTAGAGGTATTGTGTCTTTGAATATGTCTTGTAAGGCTATATGATCGGATTTGATGTCAGATTGAGTATGAAATGTCTCGTATCCCAACATATTAGTTTCCAAACAACGCTGTACAGCAACAAGTAATAGACCCTTTAAAAGCAACACATGTGTAGAACGCTGGATAAGACGTGAAGTGAAAGTATTCCAACACATCCGACAAATAAATCAGACGATAATAATCCTGTTAAAGTCAAAACAGCTCCAACAGGGACACTGAGAAGGATCCTGGGTCAATATATCAACACATATCAACTCAAGGAACAAGGAAACAGACATTTATTATTACATTACAGCCACTGTCAGACCCTTCGAGAGAGGTGAGACATGCACTGGGACTCATTATACGATACGATACCATGATACTTTAGTGTCAGATCAAGTATGAAATGTCTCTCGCATCACAGCAGCTCCATTTGCAATATCAACAAGGACACATGAACACAAGGAACAAGGAAACAGACATTTAACAGATCATTACAACCACTAAAGACAACATGTTGAAGACCCTTTAACGTACGTTTGATCCGAGATTAAACTCTGAATTTAATTTTAGAGTCGACTGGTGCACAGAATAAATAAGTACTAGTGTTGTCTCCATTCAGACACTTCTCTTGCTACTCTGTATGTCGTAAACTGTGAACACTTGTCCTCACAGGAAGTGTCGATGGCTGCTAGTAGCTAGCTAGTTAGCATCGTTAGGGATCCAAATCATTACAGACCGCTTAATCAACCCCAGAAAATCATCGGTGGCTTTTTTACGAGTCTAGTGCAGTGTACATTTGCTATATAATGAAAACACAATAATACGTTTTATTTGCACTTCTGTTGCGTATCAAATATGGCGGCTGTTGAGTGTTAGAAGTGTCCAGCGTTAAACATTTTTGACCGTTAGGAGAGCTTCTTCAGGTACTCAAGTGCACTGCCTTTTGCCAAACTTTGGATTTGAATGCACTCAAAACAGAAGAAGGCAAATTGAGACGATTGAGTAATTAGATTTCTGTAATAATCTGATTACATGTGTTGTTCTGCTGCTGCTGTTTACTGCACTTCGCATTGCCTCCACATATGTATCTCAAGATGAATTGTAAGCTAACAGGAGTTTAGTGCTAATTCAATGACACTGTTTCCTAACGTTAAAGAAAATACAAACCTTCACGTTGCAGCTTTCAACACCAGAACTACCTTTTTAGATATTTCACGTTAACTCGATGAAAGTGAGCATAATATACAAATCTAACATGAAGGTACATCATTAACTCGCTCTAAAGTGAATCACGGTGTAGTTCCTCTGCTTTGGGGCCACAATAACGTTATTTCTCCAACGAGACGTTATCAGACACTTGGACGAACAACCCGCTATGACTCGTCGGTCAGCGTAAACAATTAAAAAAAGTATTATTCCAGAGTGAAAACGTAGAAAAATGGGATTTAGGTTTTGCCGATTTTAACCTCCAGTACTTGAATGTGTTTTCATAATGATGATGATGATGATGATGATGATGATCACTGCATTAATGTGCTTTATTGTTTCTTTAATAAAGGACCAAGGATCAAATGAGTGACTGATGAAGAGAGATGCACACATTCAGTATAGACAGATGTTTTGTGTTATTGATGAATCTGGATATTTTTTCCATTTAAAATGTTAATTTTAGCTTTATAACGGATTGAGGAATCAATACGTCGATCAGAAGAAAACGAATGGACATCTAATTTGATTATCAACTAATCACTAAAGTCGTTTTTAAATGCAGAAATGTCTCAATTATGAAGGTGTCCTTGGTTTTTCTCTGTTTTATATCAAAATAAAGGGAATACTTTATTTAAATACATACATTAAGACTTTGAGAAACTGTGAAGGGGATCTTTTCAGACCAAATCAAATGAAAGTAATTGCAGTTTTTCAGCGAAAGAAGGTAATCGATTTTCTGACCGATAGAAATAGGGACGTATTTATATAACAAATGACCAGAGGAGGGAGAAGTACTCAGATCTGGTACTTTAGTAAAAGTAGAAGTACTCAGATCTGGTACTTTAGTAAAAGTAGAAGTACTCAGATCTGGTAGTTTAGTAAAAACACACGCGCACGCACACACATCATGCACCTTGGTGACAGGACATCTCCTTCATAAAACCAATAAAAAGGGGGAGTAATCGGGCAGTTCGATGTGTGTAGAGGTGTGTGTGGTTAACACGTAGCAGCCTGCAGTCCCTCGCTGTTCTGATGAAGGTAAACACAGCGAAGGCGGTGCGTAAACATTTACAGCTCTCGGCGCGCTGGTGCTGCACTTCTCAGAAGCCTGCCTGCAGCCATGTCATGAAGTGAGGGAGGTTTTCCTTCTATAGAACAGCTGCGGGCAGCAGATACCTTGAGGGTCCCGGACATGAATTCATAGATCAAGGCAGACTGTTTACTCTCCTGTTTTGCCTATCCGGTGCTTAAACAAAGGCAAGGCAAGTTTATTTATATAGCACTTTTCAACACAAGGCAATTCAAAGTGCTTTACAAAAAAATGAAAGACATTAAGAAAATGGAATTTAAAATCAGTCATTAAAAAGAAAAGCTAATACAATAAACATATAAGCTCTACACCCCTGGCCGACATGTCCTTAAAATGAAGTCCGAGTTTGAAATATATCTCAAATAATGTATGCACTGCCATTTCCCCACATAAACATAACAGCCTGCAATCAAACGCTTGTCTCCTGTGCGCTCCTCTTCCTACTTGGCGCACCGGTAACTTTCTCGTGCGCTCGAGAGGCTGAGCCGCCGAATCCCTCGGAACTTCATAAAAGCCATTTTAACGGTTATCTGGTGAAAGATTAACTCGGCTACTGGATGAAATAATATGACTGGTATAGGTGCGAACATTAAACACTTTTTTATTATGATAAAATATTTTTATATATATATAATTCTGAAAATATTACGATAAACTCACAGCTATTTCGCGGCCCGGCAGTAACACCTGCTTTAGACCACTGCAAATGACCTGCATGACCAATACATTACCACATTCATCACCACTAATTTGAAAGCATTACATTGTAGTTTTACAGTTTTGATCAATGACCACTTTCAGAAAGAGTGTGTTGTTTCCCGCAGCAGAACATGTGACATGAAGTGGAACCTGCTGATTTCACGTCTGCTCACATTCTGCTAATGTCAGGACAATAAAGCTTGGTGAACGTTCACATTTAAACATTTGTATTTGTGAGATATCCATTCATGCCACCTGTGCACATTTAAATAATGTATTTGCACGTGTTTGTAAAGGTGATCTATTGTTGCGACAGGTGAAACTCACACACAGTGACACACAACACTGAGCGAACAGGACACACTATACTCAAATATACATAATTCATCAGTGCAGGTGTGTGTCTGTCATTTAAAGGGGCACTCGCACAAATTCACACAAAAACCTGTAGGAGGGTCATTCCAGAATTGGTACTGATAGTGGTGATTTTATTTTGGAACTCTTAGCGTGCACTTCCTGTACTGACAGTGGAGGTGTCCTGAGAGTGGAGGTCTGCACCGGAACTGTCCTGAGAGTGGAGGCCTCCAGGCAGACCCCTCTCGAATTGGAGGACAATTTCGACACCAACATTTTTGAAAAATGAACCTTTTATTTAAAAAAAAATGTTTTATGTATTTAGGAAAAACAGATAATAAACCATCAAAAAAAGTGATTTGCCCAGCTAGGCATCAAATGTATATTTTCCAATGAAGAATTACCCCCGTTACTCTAATTATAGTAACAGGGTTGAAAATCAATGCTACTTTGAGCTTTAACCTCAGGAAGTATTGCTAGATGTAGCGTGTAATGCTACTTTCAAGGCAAGGACACACTTGGATATCTATTGCAAGAAAGATAACTTTGAAATGAATATGCTTTATTCTGATAATATCAGGAACAGGGTTGAGTGGGTCAGAGTGCCACACTCTTTTAAGACTGAAAAGATTGTAAAAATATGAAAAATAAAAGAGAGGACTTAGTTGAGGGTTGCGTTCGGATAGTTTAAAAATCAGCTCCTAAGTTCTAACCCTATCGTCTATTCCTTGACCTCTGAGTGAAACGTCACGGGGTTAAGGGATAGTGGATAGGAGAATTCAAAAGGACTTAGGAGAAGAGACTGCAGTACTTTAGAGAAACCAAATGCACTTTCACTATCCGACCTGTTTATGATGCGCCAGCGGACGACCTGAATGTGCGTCTGCTGCTGTGGGGTAAACTATGGAAACCACAGTTTTCTATACAGCGGACTACAACATGGATGTTCAATAAGAACGAGGGACTACTGTAAACTCATCTAGAGACTCTGCACCGTGCTCTGATGCTGCTGCTTTGCTTTATGAACGTGGACAACAGAGAAACATATTCTTCATGACCAAAGCTGGAATTGAAATAAAAAAGGAAAGTGAAACTTATGCTCGTCTCCCTCTCCCTCCGGTCCACATTAATACAAATGATCCCAATACGTATGATTGTATGAACTAAAGATCTTAAATCAATACAGATGTATTTATTATAAACGTTAGTCCTTACCATCTATCACCGTGTATATCACCATTCAGACATCTTTTAGAAGTTGAACAAACCCCACACAGCTCAGTAAAGACTGAAATGTTGACTTTATTTGATCATTTCAGTGAAAACTAACGTTCATATTTCTCTCTTTGTTATAATACTGATGAACGTTCAAAACAAAGCACTTTGGCAACTTCCCACCTATGTTTTAAAATGCTTAATAAGCACCGTAACTTTCATGATATCATTTCTCCGTCATAATCGGTTGTGTCCGTGAACCGCCGACTGTTGTGTGACGTCAAATGCTGCGGCTGCAATGCATTGTGGGGCAGCATTTTCTCCTCTCCTTTCGGTTAGGGAGGTCCAGTGGTTCCTAAGCTAAAGGAGGTTATAAAGGAAGTTTGAAACGTCCTTTCCTTTCATTTGGACAATTGGAACGGCACTTATCATGGCTGCCACTGAGGGACTTCCGGGTCATTTCACTGGGTTAGGAAGGTTCCTAAGCAAAATGGACTATTCGACTGCAGCCTTGGTCTACCCATGGCACTAGCACATGGCTTGCTGATGTCACTTCCACTGTGTCATCTGACATACAGTTTTTTCACTTCCTGTGCCAATCTAAAAAGGTTTGGGTAACAGGGTTGAACGCATGTTGAAGGACACACCTTCTGTGCAACATTACTGTTATTTAAAATATGTTTATGATTTAACAAATATATGTTACCATTACAAAAGACATATACCAATAGAATATTACCAAACAAAGTAAATAAAATCCCTATTTTAAATGTTATATTTGGCATGCAAGTTGGTCACCACGAAGCGGGGACAAGAAAAAAATGACATTTAAGGGGATGTTCGAGAGCTATTTGATAATTTAAATAATATTTTGAAACCACTTTTTCAACAACTTTATATACATTTGTTCTCAAGACAAGTATGTTTAACACAACAAGTGCATGTTTTAGCATGTTGGGCATGGATTATTCGATTTTTTATATGGGGGACATGAAATGTCCTCCAATTCTGGAATGACCCAGGACACGTTAGATTCCTGTTTTGAATAGTGTGTCAATGGGTTTCATTACATTTCAAAATGCTGTTTGATGCTCTGCGTAAACTTCGCACACTGCCACTCCAACATCCAATCACAGAGCTTGAGGACAAATCACGGGGTTTGTCAAGCAAAGCACATGGTGTAGTCCCAAACGATAGCTGAGGATTCTGGGTAGTGTAGTGTCTTCGACCATCCTAAACTCTGAACACATATTTGTTTCTCCGAATCGAAGGGGAAAATTACAAAAGCATTGCACACAATTTAAACCAATCAATTTTGTGTAATTAACAAGGATAATCTGGTGTTTTTGAGTTGATGAGTAGTGCAGATATCACTGTCAAATCAATCGACAGTCAAGAGAATACTTACTTCCGGGTGTAAAATCCTGCGTTATCCAAAGGGAATGGACGCTCACATTGCTCTCCGTAACACAATAAAGGGGACATGATCAAATCTTAAAATAATTATCTTTTAAAAAATGTTAACCAAAGGGAACAATCTATTTGACACAGCTGAAGCTCTGGCCTTCCTTAAAAACTAATTTAATAAAAATCACAGTTGTATTACCCACAATGCACTGTTTTTTGAGAAATGTTTTTCGTAACTATGCACCATAATACATTCTGAATAAAAATAAAAATGATTATGAATACAAATAAAATAAAAGAAGCCTCCCGTGAGTTACTACAAGCTATAAAGTAGATTTTCTAAACGTTTTATAGAATAAAAGCTGCAGGACGTTTCACTTTACATTGGGATTGTTTCCGTGGTGCAGAAACGTAAATGTAGAGTTTATGACTCCACCACGCACTGCGGTGTTAAGGAGTCGTGGTTGAGCCACGCATTCTGGTGAGACCAGGTTGACTGATATACACCTGAACATCAGCAGGAGAGGACTCTTTAAAGTAGAGACAC
>CM070495.1:44220299-44223268 GCA_036324585.1 Champsocephalus esox
GCAACACTGTTTGCTCCTTTGCTGTTTTTAGAGCAAACAAAGATCCTTACAGGACTCACAAAAGGTTGCCAGGTGGGGCGGAAATATGCCGAGCGACAGATTAACACAAAGAACGTTTCAACACCAATCAGTTACGTCAAAGGAGAAAACTGCAAAGTCACTCAGAGTTTCAGTCCCCCAAATATTTCTCCTGCTGTAACGAGATCTGACGTCATGAGAAGGCTCTTCACACAAAGTACACTTCCTGTTTTACTGGAATGAACAAATATAGTGCTGTTTGGAGAGGTGGGAGAAGTACTCAGATCTTGTACTTTAGTAAAAGTAGAAGTACTCAGATCTTGTACTTGAGTAAAAGTAGAAGTACTCAGATCTGGTACTTGAGTACAAGTAGAAGTACTCAGATCTTGTTCTTGAGTAAAAGTAGAAGTACTCAGATCTGGTACTTGAGTAAAAGTAGAAGTATTCAGAACTTGTTCTTGAGTAAAAGTAGAAGTACTCAGATCTTGTACTTTAGTAAAAGTAGAAGTACTCAGATCTTGTACTTGAGTAAAAGTAGAAGTACTCAGATCTGGTACTTGAGTACAAGTAGAAGTACTCAGATCTTGTTCTTGAGTAAAAGTAGAAGTACTCAGATCTGGTACTTGAGTAAAAGTAGAAGTATTCAGAACTTGTTCTTGAGTAAAAGTAGAAGTACTCAGATCTTGTACTTAGTAAAAGTAGAAGTACTCAGATCTGGTACTTGAGTAAAAGTATAAGTATTCAGAACTTGTTCTTGAGTAAAAGTAGAAGTACTCAGATCTTGTACTTTAGTAAAAGTAGAAGTACTCAGATCTGGTACTTGAGTAAAAGTATAAGTACTCAGATCTTGTTCTTGAGTAAAAGTAGAAGTACTCAGATCTGGTACTTGAGTAAAAGTAGAAGTACTCAGATCTGGTACTTGAGTAAAAGTAGAAGTACTCAGATCTGTTCTTGAGTAAAAGTAGAAGTACTCAGATCTGGTACTTGAGTAAAAGTAGAAGTACTCAGATCTTGTACTTGAGTAAAAGTAGAAGTACTCAGATCTGGTACTTGAGTAAAAGTAGAAGTACTCAGATCTTGTTCTTGAGTAAAAGTAGAAGTACTCAGATCTGGTACTTGAGTAAAAGTATAGTATTCAGAACTTGTTCTTGAGTAAAAGTAGAAGTACTCAGATCTTGTACTTTAGTAAAAGTAGAAGTACTCAGATCTGGTACTTGAGTAAAAGTATAAGTACTCAGATATTGTACTTGAGTAAAAGTAGAAGTACTTAGGTCTTGTACTTGAGTAAAAGTAGAAGTACCAGAGTATAGGAATACTCTGTTTCAGTAAAAGTCCTGCATTCAAAATGTTCCTCAAGTGAAAGTAGAAAGTATTCTCATCTAAATATAGTGAAAGACAGTGAAAGTAGTCGTTGTGCAGATTGGTCCATTTCAGAATAATATATATGATGTGTTTTATCATGATTGATCATGAGAGTGTTCTCAGAGCTGGTGGAGGAGCAGCTAGTCTGAAGTACTTTGTAGACTGCAGGGTAGCTGGTGGAGGTGCAGCTAGTCTGAAGTACTTTGTAGACTGCAGGGTAGCTGGTGGAGGTGCAGCTAGTCTGAAGTACTTTGTAGACTGCAGGGTAGCTGGTGGAGGAGCAGCTAGTCTGAAGTACTTTGTAGACTGCAGGGTAGCTGGTGGAGGTGCAGCTAGTCTGAAGTACTTTGTAGACTGCAGGGTAGCTGGTGAAGGTGCAGCTAGTCTGAAGTACTTTGTAGACTGCAGGGTAGCTGGTGGAGGTGCAGCTAGTCTGAAGTACTTTGTAGACTGCAGGGTAGCTGGTGGAGGAGCAGCTAGTCTGAAGTACTTTGTAGACTGCAGGGTAGCTGGTGGAGGTGCAGCTAGTCTGAAGTACTTTGTAGACTGCAGGGTAGCTGGTGGAGGTGCAGCTAGTCTGAAGTACTTTGTAGACTGCAGGGTAGCTGGTGGATTCACTCCAGGTGAAACTAAAGTCTGATTTAACACTTGATTAGATTTCACATCATTCATCCAGATCCGTGAAGTAACTAAAGGGATTAAATACATGTAGTGGAGTAGAAAGTACACCATGTACCTCTGAACTGTAGAGGAGTAGAAGTACACCATGTACCTCTGAACTGTAGAGGAGTAGAAGTACACCATGTACCTCTGAACTGTAGAGGAGGAGAAGTGCAAAGTGCAAAAACGGCAAACACATTCAGAGACAGTCAGATGGACAACATGATTGAAAAATGACCATTAAATAAATATCTGCACATGTCACGACTTAGAGACCACAGGGAGGAATCCAGATTTTGGCTCAAAGAAAATGCGGTTTGTTGAGCAGGTTGAACCATAACTAAGGCAGAAAACTGAGACTTTAGACTCAGAAATGTTAATGACAGAGCAGAGAGATAATTTGGAGGGAAATGTGGGTCGAAGGCAAGATGACAAGATAATGTCATGTCAAACTCAAAAATGCTTTAAGTGGTGCGTTCAGGGGCATCACGGTGAAAAGTCTCAGTGGGAAAAGTTGCCCTCAGACAAAGACAACACATGTTAAACGACCTGTGGGTTTAGAGGTTGTTGGATTTAACACATGAAGGGCAAATGGCAGATTAAAGACACCCGGGGAACATTTGTTGAGCTGTTTTCTAGGTTTTTGTGCATGTGAATGGTCTGCAAAGGATAACATCTCATACTTGTAAGTGAAGCATGCTTAGTCATTGTGGGACTGTGATGAAACCCTCATTCATAAACACACTTACATAACTTCCTCTTGATCTGTCTCTCACATAATTAAGAATCAGCAAACAACAAAAACTGTAAACTTTATCTGACATCGTTGGGGGACATTTGGGTGTTGGGTTACAAACACATAAGGACATGTGACACCACAGGAAGACTTCAAACTAAGCTTAGAGTGCATTAACAGCTTGATATTCAGC
>CM070495.1:44223368-44400868 GCA_036324585.1 Champsocephalus esox
AGTTTATTTATTATAGTGATATTTAAAGAGGCCCTGTTACGCTTTGGGGTGTTTTTTCCGTTTCCTGTAGTGTGTTCTTTAGGTTTTAGTGCATGTAAATGGTCTGCAAAGGATAACATACTTGTAAGCAAGCCCGCCTTAACCTGCCATCAGGCCCTGGGGCTGATGGCAGGTTTTGTAGGCCCCCTATTTAAACAACAAATCAAAGTCATTTATCGCCTCGGCAGGCTCTGTGATCGCACTTCTCCACTCTGCTCTGCGCGCCTGGTCCTCTCCTCCAGATGAGTGGCGTATCGGGCCTCCCTCGTGTATCTGTCCGGTTGCCGTTGGCTCCCCTCCACGTAGCGAGTCCTCGTCGTCCTCTCATCTCCTCCAACGGATAATGTCCCTCCTGTCTGTTTTTCCTCTCTCGCTACTCCATCGCTATCAGAACCAGACGGCCTACTTGGCTTCGAGGCCCCGCGGCCGGCACCGCTGCCGCTCGGTACAGAACTCATCTGTCCTTCCTCCTCATCCTGGCCTACAGGTTTACAATAACCTGTAAGCTTCCGCATGTTTTGTAATAGCTGCTTGTGTCGAAACTCCTTTTCCCTCAACAATTTCCTTTCCCGAGCGCCACTCTCAAACTTTCTCTTCTCAAACTTTTTCTCCTAAACAACCTTCATCTGTCACTCAATCACTCACAATTTGAATAAGTCACATGTGAAGCATACTCTCATTCTGATTGGCTGTTGAGTGGTGCCCACGGACTGTTACGGAGTCATCTCTGGAATCCATCGATCTGATTGATTAGCGGAGCAAATGATCAAAATACTTCGGAGGGAAGATATTTTCGTTTGAATTACTGGTCTGGGGGAAGCTCGCGAGTGTGTGTGTGTGTGTGTGTGTGTGTGTGTGTGTGTGTGTGTGTGTGTGTGTGTAATAGTGCGTTTGTGTGTGTTGTGTTTGTTTCCCGGGGAAAACCCTCACGAGAAACACCGGCTGTTGTTGTGCCTGCTGTGACGTCAAGTTACTCCGTTCTCCGCTTGTAATTATGCCGAAGCTTCAAAGCTGTATTTATCATCTGAATTTGCTGAAACAAGTTTAATATTCTGAACTGTAACGGACCCTGCCGTGTTATCTATGATTACTATACGCCTTACATTCATAATTTCAGCGGAGGGAGGGGAAGCGGCGCTGCGGAAGAGCATAGTGCAAGTTTCATATTCTGAAATCCAAGACTTTGTTTTTTTAAAAATATTTAAAAACACCCGAAATAAAAAATCTAAATGTTTTTGTTTTTTATTATTGGCTCATGATCGGCCCCCGATTTCTCCCTGCTTGTAAGTGAAGCATGCATTTTTGCTTAGTCATTGTGTGACTGTGATGAAACCCTCATTCATAACTTCCTCTCTGTCCCTTACATAATCAAAGAATCAGCAGACAACAAAAAAAATGTCTCACCTGAGATTTAAACTTTATCTGACATCGTTGGGGAGATATTTGGGTGTTGGCTTACAAACACATCATGACATGTGACACCACAGGAAGACTTCAACCTAAGCTTAAAGTGCATTAACAGCTCGATATTCAGGAGTTTATTCATTGTAAAATCTCTATGGGACGTAGTTGGAGATACTCTCGCTGAGATCCTGAACATAGAGATACTCTTAACTCCAGATGCTTGCTGGGATCCCCGCTCAATGGCATAACATCAACATTTGCAAGTAAGCTTATAGCCCTAGGATGCCTTTCAGCGAAACGCCTCGTTCTGATGAACTGGAAAGTCAGAAAGCCCAACTGCTTCAATTTCAATAGATGGCTGGAGGACTTCCATCTTAAGTATGGAAGAAGCTGCTTTCTCCCTGTTATATTTGGTTAAGCCACAAAACAGGCTTTGGGATAAGATAAGGGCTTTCCTGGACTCAAACCATCTCAGCTGCCAACAATAAATATAATAATATATGTTAATAAATAAATATAAATAAAGAGAAATGAGCCATGAAGAAACAGAAAAATAACGGTAATAATAATGAAAGAAGTGAAATTAAATGGGAAATGGATGAATAGGTGAATTAATCATAAGAGGAAAAGATGTGTGTGTGTATATGTACATATGTGTGCATATATATATATTTATTTGACTATTTATCTATTTATGTACCTATTAAACAATGAAGTACACCTATATTATCAAGCAAATCATGTATAAATACAACGCCATATGCATACATCAAATGTAACTGACACAGTAATCCCCCTGCCCCCCACCCTTCATGTTATGTCCTGTCCTACTTGTGATGTGTGTGAGCCATGTCCTTGTCCGTGTGTTTTTGTCTTTTGAAAATGTTTAATAAAATATAAATGTTAAAAAACAGTTTATTTATTATAGGATTTATTTAAAGCGGCCCTGCTACGCTTTCGTGTTTTTTCCGTCTCCTGTAGTGTGTTATATGAGTTTTAGTGCATGTAAATGGTCTGCAAGGGTACAAATCCATGTTTTCCAGAGTTACACACACACACACACACACACACACACACACACACACACACACACACACACACACACACACACACTCACACCATGTATACATTACATTGACTTACATGCATTTCCTGGAGACTTATCCTAACCTTAACCATAACCAACACATGCCTAACCCTAACCCTTAACCTAAACCTAAACCTAACCCTAAACATTTAAATGTCTTCAACAAAATAAGTTACCATAGCTATGCGGATGACAAACACATTTACGTAACCATTTCACCAGGAGACTATGCTCCAATTCAAACACTGAGTAAGTGCATTGAACACATCAATGACTGGATGGGTCAGAACGTTCTCCAATCAAACAAAGATAAAACTGAGGTAATGGTTTTTGGAGCCAAGGCAGAACGTATAAAAGTTAGCGCTGAGCTTCAGTCTGCAATGTTCAAAACCAACAGATAGAGCCAGAGATCTAGGTGTAGTCATGGACTCTGACCTGAGTTTCAACAGTCACATTAAAACAGTTACTAAATCAGCCTACTATCACCTAAAGAATATATCTAGGATTAAAAGACTAATGTCACAGCAGGATCTGGAGACACGTGTCCATGCCTTTATCTTCAGTAGACTGGACTACTGCAAAGGTGTCTTCACAGGTCTCACTAAAACATCTATTAGGAAGCTGCAGCTGATTCAGAACGCCGCTGCTCGAGTCCTCACTAACACTAAGGAAGTGGATCACATCACTCCTGCTCTGAAGTCTTCACTCTGGCTTCCTGTGTGTCAGAGAATAGATTTCTAAATACTGCTGCTGGTTTATAAAGCACTGAATGGTTTAGGTCCAAAATACATGTCTGACCTCCTGCTAAACTCTGAACCATCCAGATCTCTCAGGTCTTCAGGGACTGGTCAGCTTCCTGTCCCCAGAGACAGACCTCTCAGGTCTTCAGGGACTGGTCAGCTTCCTGTCCACAGAGACAGATCTCTCAGGTCTTACTATACGCCTTACATTCATAATTTCAGCGAAGGGAGGGGAAGCGGCGCT
The DNA here is from genome assembly GCA_036324585.1 of Champsocephalus esox. NCBI lineage: Eukaryota > Metazoa > Chordata > Actinopteri > Perciformes > Channichthyidae > Champsocephalus > Champsocephalus esox. The sequence continues at coordinate 44,226,883 of CM070495.1, forward strand.
GCGGAAGAGCATAGTGGCGAGGGAGAGCTCTCTGCTTGCCTTTACAAGCTTCAAACATGTATTTATCGTGTGATTTTGGAAATAAAAGTTTCATATTCTGAAATCCAAGACTTTGTTTTTTTAAAAATATTTAAAAACACCCGAAATAAAAAATCTAAATGTTTTTGTTTTTTATTATTGGCTCATGATCGGCCCCCGATTTCTCCCTGCTTGTAAGTGAAGCATGCATTTTTGCTTAGTCATTGTGTGACTGTGATGAAACCCTCATTCATAACTTCCTCTCTGTCCCTTACATAATCAAAGAATCAGCAGACAACAAAAAAAATGTCTCACCTGAGATTTAAACTTTATCTGACATCGTTGGGGAGATATTTGGGTGTTGGCTTACAAACACATCATGACATGTGACACCACAGGAAGACTTCAACCTAAGCTTAAAGTGCATTAACAGCTCGATATTCAGGAGTTTATTCATTGTAAAATCTCTATGGGACGTAGTTGGAGATACTCTCGCTGAGATCCTGAACATAGAGATACTCTTAACTCCAGATGCTTGCTGGGATCCCCGCTCAATGGCATAACATCAACATTTGCAAGTAAGCTTATAGCCCTAGGATGCCTTTCAGCGAAACGCCTCGTTCTGATGAACTGGAAAGTCAGAAAGCCCAACTGCTTCAATTTCAATAGATGGCTGGAGGACTTCCATCTTAAGTATGGAAGAAGCTGCTTTCTCCCTGTTATATTTGGTTAAGCCACAAAACAGGCTTTGGGATAAGATAAGGGCTTTCCTGGACTCAAACCATCTCAGCTGCCAACAATAAATATAATAATATATGTTAATAAATAAATATAAATAAAGAGAAATGAGCCATGAAGAAACAGAAAAATAACGGTAATAATAATGAAAGAAGTGAAATTAAATGGGAAATGGATGAATAGGTGAATTAATCATAAGAGGAAAAGATGTGTGTGTGTATATGTACATATGTGTGCATATATATATATTTATTTGACTATTTATCTATTTATGTACCTATTAAACAATGAAGTACACCTATATTATCAAGCAAATCATGTATAAATACAACGCCATATGCATACATCAAATGTAACTGACACAGTAATCCCCCTGCCCCCCACCCTTCATGTTATGTCCTGTCCTACTTGTGATGTGTGTGAGCCATGTCCTTGTCCGTGTGTTTTTGTCTTTTGAAAATGTTTAATAAAATATAAATGTTAAAAAACAGTTTATTTATTATAGGATTTATTTAAAGCGGCCCTGCTACGCTTTCGTGTTTTTTCCGTCTCCTGTAGTGTGTTATATGAGTTTTAGTGCATGTAAATGGTCTGCAAGGGTACAAATCCATGTTTTCCAGAGTTACACACACACACACACACACACACACACACACACACACCACACACACACACACACACACCACACACACACACACACCACACACCACACACACACACACACACACACACACACACACACACACACACACACACACACCACACCTTGTATACATTACATTGACTTACATGCATTTCCTGGAGACTTATCCTAACCTTAACCATAACCAACACATGCCTAACCCTAACCCTTAACCTAAACCTAACCCTAAACATTTAAATGTCTTCAACAAAATAAGTTACCATAGCTATGCGGATGACAAACACATTTACGTAACCATTTCACCAGGAGACTATGCTCCAATTCAAACACTGAGTAAGTGCATTGAACAAATCAATGACTGGATGGGTCAGAACGTTCTCCAATCAAACAAAGATAAAACGAGGTTATGGTTTTTGGAGCCAAGGCAGAACGTATAAAAGTTAGCGCTGAGCTTCAGTCTGCAATGTTCAAACCAACAGATAGAGCCAGAGATCTAGGTGTAGTCATGGACTCTGACCTGAGTTTCAACAGTCACATTAAAACAGTTACTAAATCAGCCTACTATCACCTAAAGAACATATCTAGGATTAAAGACTAATGTCACAGCAGGACCTGGAGACACGTGTCCATGCCTTTATCTTCAGTAGACTGGACTACTGCAAAGGTGTCTTCACAGGTCTCACTAAAACATCTATTAGGAAGCTGCAGCTGATTCAGAACGCCGCTGCTCGAGTCCTCACTAACACTAAGAAGTGGATCACATCACTCCTGCTCTGAAGTCTTCACACTGGCTTCCTGTGTGTCAAAGAATAGATTTATAAATACTGCTGCTGGTTTATAAAGCACTGATTGGTTTAGGTCCAAAATACATGTCTGACCTCCTGCTAAACTATGAACCATCCAGATCTCTCAGGTCTTCAGGGACTGGGTCAGCTTCCTGTCCCCCAGAGACAGATCTCTCAGGTCTTACTATACGCCTTACATTTCATAATTTCAGCGGAGGGAGGGGGAAGCGGCGCTGCGGAGAGCATAGTGGCGAGGAGAGCTCTCTGCTTGCCTTTACAAGCTTCAAAATGTATTTATCGTGTGATTTTGGAAATAAAAGTTTCATATTCTGAAATCCAAGACTTTGTTTTTTTAAAAATATTTAAAAACACCGAAATAAAAATCTAAATGTTTTTGTTTTTTATTATTGGCTCATGATCGGCCCCGATTTCTCCTGCTTGTAAGTGAAGCATGCATTTTTGCTTAGTCATTGTGTGACTGTGATGAAACCCTCATTCATAACTTCCTCTCTGTCCCTTACATATCAAAGAATCAGCAGACACAAAAAAAATGTCTCACCTGAGATTTAAACTTTATCTGACATCGTTGGGGAGATATTTGGGTGTTGGCTTACAAACACATAATGACATGTGACACCACAGGAAGACTTCAACCTAAGCTTAAAGTGCATTAACAGCTCGATATTCAGGAGTTTATTCATTGTAAAATCTCTATGGGACGTAGTTGGAGATACTCTCGCTGAGATCCTGAACATAGAGATACTCTTAACTCCAGATGCTTGCTGGGATCCCCGCTCAATGGCATAACATCAACATTTGCAAGTAAGCTTATAGCCCTAGGATGCCTTTCAGCGAAACGCCTCGTTCTGATGAACTGGAAAGTCAGAAAGCCCAACTGCTTCAATTTCAATAGATGGCTGGAGGACTTCCATCTTAAGTATGGAAGAAGCTGCTTTCTCCCTGTTATATTTGGTTAAGCCACAAAACAGGCTTTGGGATAAGATAAGGGCTTTCCTGGACTCAAACCATCTCAGCTGCCAACAATAAATATAATAATATATGTTAATAAATAAATATAAATAAAGAGAAATGAGCCATGAAGAAACAGAAAAATAACGGTAATAATAATGAAAGAAGTGAAATTAAATGGGAAATGGATGAATAGGTGAATTAATCATAAGAGGAAAAGATGTGTGTGTGTATATGTACATATGTGTGCATATATATATATATTTATTTGACTATTTATCTATTTATGTACCTATTAAACAATGAAGTACACCTATATTATCAAGCAAATCATGTATAAATACAACGCCATATGCATACATCAAATGTAACTGACACAGTAATCCCCCTGCCCCCCACCCTTCATGTTATGTCCTGTCCTACTTGTGATGTGTGTGAGCCATGTCCTTGTCCGTGTGTTTTTGTCTTTTGAAAATGTTTAATAAAATATAAATGTTAAAAAACAGTTTATTTATTATAGGATTTATTTAAAGCGGCCCTGCTACGCTTTCGTGTTTTTTCCGTCTCCTGTAGTGTGTTATATGAGTTTTAGTGCATGTAAATGGTCTGCAAGGGTACAAATCCATGTTTTCCAGAGTTACACACACACACACACACACACACACACACACACACACACACACACCACACACACACACACACACACACACACACACACACACACACCACACACACACACACACACTCACACCATGTATACATTACATTGACTTACATGCATTTCCTGGAGACTTATCCTAACCTTAACCATAACCAACACATGCCTAACCCTAACCCTTAACCTAAACCTAAACCTAACCCTAAACATTTAAATGTCTTCAACAAAATAAGTTACCATAGCTATGCGGATGACAAACACATTTACGTAACCATTTCACCAGGAGACTATGCTCCAATTCAAACACTGAGTAAGTGCATTGAACAAATCAATGACTGGATGTGTCAGAACGTTCTCCAATCAAACAAAGATAAAACGAGGTAATGGTTTTTGGAGCCAAGTCAGAACGTTAAAAGTTAGCGCTGAGCTTCAGTCTGCAATGTTCAAACCAACAGATAGAGCCAGAGATCTAGGTGTAGTCATGGACTCTGACCTGAGTTTCAACAGTCACATTAAAACAGTTACTAAATCAGCCTGCTATCACCTAAAGAACATATCTAGGATTAAAAGACGAATGTCACAGCAGGATCTGGAGACACGTGTCCATGCCTTTATCTTCAGTAGACTGGACTACTGCAAAGGTGTCTTCACAGGTCTCACTAAAACATCTATTAGGAAGCTGCAGCTGATTCAGAACGCCGCTGCTCGAGTCCTCACTAACACTAAGGAAGTGGATCACATCACTCCTGCTCTGAAGTCTTCACTCTGGCTTCCTGTGTGTCAAAGAATAGATTTCATAAATACTGCTGCTGGTTTATAAAGCACTGAATGGTTTAGGTCCAAAATACATGTCTGACCTCCTGCTAAACTATGAACCATCCAGATCTCTCAGGTCTTCAGGGACTGGTCAGCTTCCTGTCCCCAGAGACAGATCTCTCAGGTCTTCAGGGACTGGTCAGCTTCCTGTCCCCAGAGACAGATCTCTCAGGTCTTCAGGGACTGGTCAGCTTCCTGTCCCCAGAGACAGATCTCTCAGGTCTTACTATACGCCTTACATTCATAATTTCAGCGGAGGGAGGGGAAGCGGCGCTGCGGAAGAGCATAGTGGCGAGGGAGAGCTCTCTGCTTGCCTTTACAAGCTTCAAACATGTATTTATCGTGTGATTTTGGAAATAAAAGTTTCATATTCTGAAATCCAAGACTTTGTTTTTTTAAAAATATTTAAAAACACCCGAAATAAAAAATCTAAATGTTTTTGTTTTTTATTATTGGCTCATGATCGGCCCCCGATTTCTCCCTGCTTGTAAGTGAAGCATGCATTTTTGCTTAGTCATTGTGTGACTGTGATGAAACCCTCATTCATAACTTCCTCTCTGTCCCTTACATAATCAAAGAATCAGCAGACAACAAAAAAAATGTCTCACCTGAGATTTAAACTTTATCTGACATCGTTGGGGAGATATTTGGGTGTTGGCTTACAAACACATAATGACATGTGACACCACAGGAAGACTTCAACCTAAGCTTAAAGTGCATTAACAGCTCGATATTCAGGAGTTTATTCATTGTAAAATCTCTATGGGACGTAGTTGGAGATACTCTCGCTGAGATCCTGAACATAGAGATACTCTTAACTCCAGATGCTTGCTGGGATCCCCGCTCAATGGCATAACATCAACATTTGCAAGTAAGCTTATAGCCCTAGGATGCCTTTCAGCGAAACGCCTCGTTCTGATGAACTGGAAAGTCAGAAAGCCCAACTGCTTCAATTTCAATAGATGGCTGGAGGACTTCCATCTTAAGTATGGAAGAAGCTGCTTTTCCCTGTTATATTTGGTTAAGCCACAAAACAGGCTTTGGGATAAGATAAGGGCTTTCCTGGACTCAAACCATCTCAGCTGCCAACAATAAATATAATAATATATGTTAATAAATAAATATAAATAAAGAGAAATGAGCCATGAAGAAACAGAAAAATAACGGTAATAATAATGAAAGAAGTGAAATTAAATGGGAAATGGATGAATAGGTGAATTAATCATAAGAGGAAAAGATGTGTGTGTGTATATGTACATATGTGTGCATATATATATATTTATTTGACTATTTATCTATTTATGTACCTATTAAACAATGAAGTACACCTATATTATCAAGCAAATCATGTATAAATACAACGCCATATGCATACATCAAATGTAACTGACACAGTAATCCCCCTGCCCCCCACCCTTCATGTTATGTCCTGTCCTACTTGTGATGTGTGTGAGCCATGTCCTTGTCCGTGTGTTTTTGTCTTTTGAAAATGTTTAATAAAATATAAATGTTAAAAAACAGTTTATTTATTATAGGATTTATTTAAAGCGGCCCTGCTACGCTTTCGTGTTTTTTCCGTCTCCTGTAGTGTGTTATATGAGTTTTAGTGCATGTAAATGGTCTGCAAGGGTACAAATCCATGTTTTCCAGAGTTACACACACACACACACACACACACACACACACACACACACACACACACACACACACACACACACACACACACACACACACACACACACACACACACACACACTCACACCATGTATACATTACATTGACTTACATGCATTTCCTGGAGACTTATCCTAACCTTAACCATAACCAACACATGCCTAACCCTAACCCTTAACCTAAACCCTAAACCTAACCCTAAACATTTAAATGTCTTCAACAAAATAAGTTACCATAGCTATGCGGATGACACACACATTTACGTAAACATTTCACCAGGAGACTATGCTCCAATTCAAACACTGAGTAAGTGCATTGAACAAATCAATGACTGGATGTGTCAGAACTTTCTCCAATTAAACAAAGATAAAACTGAGGTAATGGTTTTTGGAGCCAAGGCAGAACGTTTAAAAGTTAGCGCTGAGCTTCAGTCTGCAATGTTCAAACCAACAGATAGAGCCAGAAATCTAGTTGTAGTCATGGACTCTGACCTGAGTTTCAACAGTCACATTAAAACAGTTACTAAATCAGCCTACTATCACCTAAAGAACATATCTAGGATTAAAAGACTAATGTCACAGCAGGATCTGGAGACACGTGTCCACGCCTTTATCTTCAGTAGACTCGACTACTGCAAAGGTGTCTTCACAGGTCTCACTAAACACATCTATTAGGAAGCTGCAGCTGATTCAGAACGCCGCTGCTCGAGTCCTCACTAACACTAAGGAAGTGGATCACATCACTCCTGCTCTGAAGTCTTCACTCTGGCTTCCTGTGTGTCGAAGAATAGATTTAAAAATACTGCTGCTGGTTTATAAAGCACTGAATGGTTTAGGTCCAAAATACATGTCTGACCTCCTGCTAAACTATGAACCATCCAGATCTCTCAGGTCTTCAGGGACTGGTCAGCTTCCTGTCCCCAGAGACAGATCTCTCAGGTCTTCAGGGACTGGTCAGCTTCCTGTCCCCAGAGACAGAACTCTCAGGTCTTACTATACGCCTTACATTCATAATTTCAGCGGAGGGAGGGGAAGCGGCGCTGCGGAAGAGCATAGTGGCGAGGGAGAGCTCTCTGCTTGCCTTTACAAGCTTCAAACATGTATTTATCGTGTGATTTTGGAAATAAAAGTTTCATATTCTGAAATCCAAGACTTTGTTTTTTTAAAAATATTTAAAAACACCCGAAATAAAAAATCTAAATGTTTTTGTTTTTTATTATTGGCTCATGATCGGCCCCCGATTTCTCCCTGCTTGTAAGTGAAGCATGCATTTTTGCTTAGTCATTGTGTGACTGTGATGAAACCCTCATTCATAACTTCCTCTCTGTCCCTTACATAATCAAAGAATCAGCAGACAACAAAAAAAATGTCTCACCTGAGATTTAAACTTTATCTGACATCGTTGGGGAGATATTTGGGTGTTGGCTTACAAACACATCATGACATGTGACACCACAGGAAGACTTCAACCTAAGCTTAAAGTGCATTAACAGCTCGATATTCAGGAGTTTATTCATTGTAAAATCTCTATGGGACGTAGTTGGAGATACTCTCGCTGAGATCCTGAACATAGAGATACTCTTAACTCCAGATGCTTGCTGGGATCCCCGCTCAATGGCATAACATCAACATTTGCAAGTAAGCTTATAGCCCTAGGATGCCTTTCAGCGAAACGCCTCGTTCTGATGAACTGGAAAGTCAGAAAGCCCAACTGCTTCAATTTCAATAGATGGCTGGAGGACTTCCATCTTAAGTATGGAAGAAGCTGCTTTCTCCCTGTTATATTTGGTTAAGCCACAAAACAGGCTTTGGGATAAGATAAGGGCTTTCCTGGACTCAAACCATCTCAGCTGCCAACAATAAATATAATAATATATGTTAATAAATAAATATAAATAAAGAGAAATGAGCCATGAAGAAACAGAAAAATAACGGTAATAATAATGAAAGAAGTGAAATTAAATGGGAAATGGATGAATAGGTGAATTAATCATAAGAGGAAAAGATGTGTGTGTGTATATGTACATATGTGTGCATATATATATATTTATTTGACTATTTATCTATTTATGTACCTATTAAACAATGAAGTACACCTATATTATCAAGCAAATCATGTATAAATACAACGCCATATGCATACATCAAATGTAACTGACACAGTAATCCCCCTGCCCCCCACCCTTCATGTTATGTCCTGTCCTACTTGTGATGTGTGTGAGCCATGTCCTTGTCCGTGTGTTTTTGTCTTTTGAAAATGTTTAATAAAATATAAATGTTAAAAAACAGTTTATTTATTATAGGATTTATTTAAAGCGGCCCTGCTACGCTTTCGTGTTTTTTCCGTCTCCTGTAGTGTGTTATATGAGTTTTAGTGCATGTAAATGGTCTGCAAGGGTACAAATCCATGTTTTCCAGAGTTACACACACACACACACACACACACACACACACACACACACACACACACACACACACACACACACACACACACACACACTCACACCATGTATACATTACATTGACTTACATGCATTTCCTGGAGACTTATCCTAACCTTAACCATAACCAACACATGCCTAACCCTAACCCTTAACCTAAACCTAAACCTAAACCTAAACATTTAAATGTCTTCAACAAAATAAGTTACCAAAGCTATGCGGATGACAAACACATTTACGTAACCATTTCACCAGGAGACTATGCTCCAATTCAAACACTGAGTAAGTGCATTGAACAAATCAATGACTGGATGTGTCAGAACGTTCTCCAATCAAACAAAGATAAAACGAGGTAATGGTTTTTGGAGCCAAGTCAGAACGTTTGAAAGTTAGCGCTGAGCTTCAGTCTGCAATGTTCAAACCAACAGATAGACAGAGATCTAGGTGTAGTCATGGACTCTGACCTGAGTTTCAACAGTCACATTAAAACAGTTACTAAATCAGCCTCCTATCACCTAAAGAACATATCTAGGATTAAAGACTAATGTCACTGCAGGATCTGGAGACACGTGTCCATGCCTTTATCTTCAGTAGACTGGACTACTGCAAAGGTGTCTTCACAGGTCTCACTAAAACATCTATTAGGAAGCTGCAGCTGATTCAGAACGCCGCTGCTCGAGTCCTCACTAACACTAAGGAAGTGGATCACATCACTCCTGCTCTGAAGTCTTTACACTGGCTTCCTGTGTGTCAAAGAATAGATTTCAAAATACTGCTGCTGGTTTATAAAGCACTGAATGGTTTAGGCCCAAAATACATTTCTGACCTCCTGCTAAACGATGAACCATCCAGATCTCTCAGGTCTTCAGGGACTGGTCAGCTTCCTGTCCCCAGAGACAGATCTCTCAGGTCTTCAGGGACTGGTCAGCTTCCTGTCCCCAGAGACAGATCTCTCAGGTCTTCAGGGACTGGTCAGCTTTCTGTCCCCAGAGACAGATCTCTCAGGTCTTCAGGGACTGGTCAGCTTCCTGTCCCCAGAGACAGATCTCTCAGGTCTTCAGGGACTGGTCAGCTTCCTGTCCCCAGAGACAGATCTCTCAGGTCTTCAGGGACTGGTCAGCTTCCTGTCCCCAGAGTCAGAACTGAACATGGAGAAGCAGCGTTCAGTTATTATGCTCCAAACATCTGGAACAAACTCCCAGAAACCTGCAGGTCCGCTGCAACTCTGACTACTTTCAAATCCAGCAAGAAGACTTTTCTTTTTGTCGCTGCTTTTAATTGAAACTGAGCCGTTGTGTTCATCAGTAAAGTGGAACTTCTGTGTGAACTATTTATATCTTAAACTGCACATTAACTTTGTATTCATGTATTTTTTATTCATGTATTTTTTCTTTTAGTGTTTCTTTTATTATCTTTTACTGTTTTTAAATGCCATTTTCTTAATGTCTTTCATTTTTTGTAAAGCACTTTGAATTGCCTTGTGTTGAAAGGTGCTGTATAATTAAACTTGCCTTGCCTTGCCTTGCCCTTGCCTTCACCCTAAAATGAATGATCCCCCTCATGGGGACCTCCATTTTGTCCCCATAAGGGAGGCGAGTCCCCACACGTGACTGTGTAAACAGATGTAGGTCCACACAAGTATAGTAATGCTAGACCACACACACACACACACACACGCACGCATGCACGCGCACACACACACACACACACACACACACACACACACACACACACACACACACACACACACACCCTGACTCCAGATCTGAATGTCACACACTTTAGACACAAGATTAACATTCATGATTCATGATGTTGGACATGGAGCTGCTGTGACGTAAGTCAAATTTCAGACTTGATCTGACAATAAAGTAATATCGTATCGTATCGTATCGTATCGTATCTCCTCTTCAGTACGGGGATAAAGCCTTTCTGCCAACAGCTCTTTTTAAAAAGCTAATTTGTGGATTAAAGGTTTCATAAAGAGCGTTTTGTAGCTTCATGTAAATCACATTTTTCTTTCATGTAAAACCCTCATATCATTAGAAATCTTAACATGTGTTGTGTCATGTTTTTATAACTTGTTTTGCAAGTCTGAAACGAACTCACTAACCTTTAAAGGACTCAGCCCAAGAGGTTTTTAATGGCCACACGTACACAGAGTAAATGCAGCTTTTTACATTGTTTTGATCTTGAGTCCACACCCAAACAGTCTTTCAAGTCATTAAAAACTAAGCTCTGGATTATTAGAAACTCAGCGTGTCAGACTGTGCAACATTAAGGCGATAAGATTGAGGCCACATGGCATTCAATGGTGCCCGAAATACATGTATGAACAGCCGATATGTAGGCCAAATAGCCCCCTAATTTATTTAAAGATATGTGTACTTCACTTGTTTTAATTACAGGCCAATAGATACAAATAAGGTATAACAGAATGATGCGGTGACAACAGTATGAAGCACACAAACAGTAAGTAATTACATTGAGAAAGATAAATAATAGATGAAGAAGATTAACTTGTATTTATTTACATTCGGTTTCCACAGTTTTTAAGTTTTTAGTGCATGTAAATGGTCTGCAAGGGTAAAAATCCATGTTTTCCAGAGTTACACACACACACACACACACACACACACACACACACACACACACACACACACACACACACACACACACACACACACACACACACACACACAACTTGTGTTAGGCACCACAAAGGTCAATGTACCTTTTCACAAACCTGCAATCTAGAAACGCTCGCAACATGATTCAGCAAACAATATTAAATATAATTTATATAACTAAGTAGACTATGTTTATGGTCATTTAGATGTACGTTGGTTGACACTGACCTACTTTATAACCCTAAACTACATTTTTATGGTGACATCTTGTCGACCACTGAGAATAAATGCTGTCGAGTTGTTTATCAGTTTCACTTTTTTACGCAGATGAAACACTTGTTTCTCAATCACAATGCATTTGTTCAAGTTTTTATCCAATCTGATCATCGAGCTGTCGCCGGTTGAAAGTATATATTTTGAACTACGTTTTATTTATTGCATGTACTTTGTATAAAAAACAACAAACACCAACACCATGCCCTGATGAATGCCTCAAATCCCAAAAACCCTGTGTATCAAAAGCTCGATAAAAACAACCTGCTGCTCTCCAGGTTCCTTTCTAGTAATAATTAACGTATATGTGTCTGCCTTGCAATTTCTTTGTGGAGTTCTGCTGAGCAAGGCATTAAGAGATTGATAATCCCAGTGTTTACCATAATACTGTTTCAGTCCAAACAGCAGGAGTTATGTCACCTCCAAGACAAATAACTCATAATCCCATTCATGTAATATTTTAATCAAGTGCACAACAAAGTCAGAGTTCATATAGAGAAGAAGTGAGGGAGATTTAAAGAGCTATATATAGTAACTTAGTTGGAAACCATAATAACTGATCCATTGACTACTTCCTTACAATGGCTTTGCATAACTTAAAGGTTTAATGTGTAAGATTCCTGCATCAAAACGACTATTTTATACATTCAGATGAGTTTGGTACCTACATTCTCCCAAATGCTGGACATATTTGGGATAATGTACCTTGTGTGATGAGCAGCTGAGCAGCCACAGAGCCACAAGAAGCGTTGTTGAGTTATAAATGCAGGTCTCCCTTGAAAAAGAGATCTATGATCTCAATGGGACCAATCTGGTTTGAAATGAAATGAAATGAAAATGGGTTCTGTTGCAGCTTCATTACTCTTTTCATATTTGGTCGGGCGTCAGGGAAAGATTTGAAGTAGAAGAAGTAAAATATGGTCTAAACTGTAACAGCGATACGTTTCCCAAAGATAAAACAAGATAAAATCAGATGTACTTTATTAATCCCAGAGTGGTGCAGGGATGACATATTTACCCTGAAGTAAACTGCTGGTTCCCTCAACAAAAAAGCAATGGGATTTCTCGCATTGCTTGTTTGATAAATGCACGTTTTGTTCAGCTGGATAATCTCCACATGTCTACCCTACTTTTATCATTTCATAATCATAAATCTAATGGCCAGAAGCTAAATGCTAACGTTATGCTATAAACTAACTACAGCCGAGTTCAGTAGTGTTCATTTCGTCAGCTATTTTTTTATTTAGTTTTAGTCTTAGTCCTGTGTTAAATTTCCTTTTTAGTTTTTGTCATATTTAGTCACCCATCCTGTTTTTATTTAGTCAAGCTTTCGTCGACTAAAAGTCTGAGCATTTTAACTGGTCTAGCAAAACCAATGATTTGTCATATTAGTCAAAGTATTTCACAATAAGATTATATCTTGTCCTTATTTGATGAAAAACACAGGTTGAATGAATAAGAAGCTTTGCAGAGAGTATCTGGTCAGGTTGGTGGTGGTTTTACCAGCTGTGTTATGGCCACATTGCTTCCCTTCTGATGAAACAATGCATTCGCATTTTTTCTCCGCCTCATTGTAGCGAAAATGGGCCCAAACATCACATCGTTTCTTTCTCCCAAGCAGTGGTGGCTTTGGACTTTTTCGTTGTCAGTAATTTTGACGGACAGGATCGTAACATTTTCGTCATAATCCATTATCATAAGTCGAGTGCACAATGTATCACTCACTCGCGCTGACGGGGGGGTATTCGGTTAACGCGAGTGCGACCACTGCTCCTAAGCCCTGTTGTTGCCATTTTATTTTCTGTTAAATAAGGTTAGTTAGACCATGAGTTAGACCATGAGTTAGACCATGAGTTAGACTCGAGTCTTCCTGACAGTTCACAGGGTGCCGCTGCCCGGTGTAATGTAATTGTACTGCCGCGCGCACACAGACACACAGCTGCTGCCCTGCCGCAGCACCGGAAATGGAACTGCTGGGAGAAAAACTGACTATCAGAGATGTAACGTTATCTTTGATAATATTTCGTCTCCTCATTTTTCGTCAACGAATGTAAAGAGAGATGTTGTCATAGTTTTTATTTAGTAAACTACATTTTCGTCTCGTCACTTTCCGTCAACGATATTGATACTCATGGTACCTGTTACTATAAATAGAGTTTTGTAAACTGTACCCTGTACATTATGTTGTGTGTCATCCTTATTGTTGTTCTGTTGTTTTTATGTTACATGTGTAACCAATGTCCTGCAGGTCACCCTTGGAAAAGAGATCTTTTGATCTCAAGGGGCTTCACCTGGTTAAATAAAGGCTACAAATTACAAATTACAAATTATTGCATGATCATTTCGTTACAGTTATTGTTTACTGCCGTCGGTGCCGTCTCGTCATCGTCTCGTTTTCGTCATGGAAAAAAAGGTCGTTGACGAACATATTTCGTCATAGTTTTAGTCAACGAAATTAACACTAGAGTTCAGCAGCACGACTTCAACGTCACGCCAACTTCAGATCCATATTCAAACATACAGATTCTAAATTGTACGAGTTGAAGCGTTTGTTTGAACACTCTGCAGGAGGCAGGTACTTGCTTTCAAGCAGAACAGAAACAAATTTAGAGGAGTGTTCACGTGTTCGGCGTAATGACGTACAACGGCCTCCACGACTTCTGTAGTCCTATTCAGCCACTTGGTAACAACCATCGTTTTTCAGACACGTCAACTCTTCAGAAATCACCAGTGGGGTCCCTGCTGATGGATTTAATGTCTTAGAACAAAACATGAACCGTCTCTTAAATGTGTCTCAACCTCAGACCTTATTTCAGCGAGTTTCCAAAATCCTATGGAGAGATCCCATTGGCTCTGAGACGGGGGAACAGGAAGTGGTAAAATGCTGACTCACTTCCTGGTTTTAGGACTCGTCACTGCACCACTCTATAGGATGATCATTTTAATTTTCTCTTCCGTATTTGATTGATAATTATAATAATAAAGGACTGGCTTATCTAAAGCCAGTTGAGTAACACTTGAAACGATTGGCTCTTTGAAACCTGATGTTCTTATATGATTCTGTTTTCCTCAAGGTTGTGTCTTCCTGGTCGAATGTACTTATTTTAAGTCGCTTTGGATAAAAGCGTCAGCTAAATGCAATGTAATGTAATGTAATGTAATGTAATAATTTCATGAGATGAGCTGATTGTGTAAATGTGTGTTTGACTGTTTGTGTGTTGGCCCCACTAATGCTAATGGAGACCCTCATAAAATATGTGTAAAATATCTTTACTCATCTTAATGTGTGAAGTTTAATTCCCCCTTTCAGTGTGTGACGTCCACTCTCAGTTTTCTTCAAATGTCCCGTCCTGTTCCTAGAAAAAGTAAAAAGGAATGTTTTGTGTACCTTTAACTCTTCACAGGCCTTTTGTCCGGTGCTGATCTTTCATCTTCTGTCTGTGATCTCTGCTGAGGAAAGCAGATCCCACAGACAAAGGGAAGCTTTAGTAGAGTACACACTTCCTTTACTAGAGTAGAAGTGCAGATACTCGTGTTTAAAATACTCTGGTAAAGTAGAAGTGCTGACTAAACTTCTTTACTCAAGTCAAAGTAAAGAGGCTTTGAAATGTACTTCAGTAAAAAGTACCCATAGCTAGCAGCTGTTTTAAAGAGTACCTGACCTCCCTTTATATCAATAGAACAATAATGTCATTGTTAGCTAATGAATGTTTCCATGCTGAACAACGGCAACATGACAACGTTTCCATTGGTCCCTCTTCTTTAGAGAAGACCAGGAAGTGATGGATACACGGATCGTGTTCCAACCAATAGGCACGCAGTGACTCTAAAGAATAATGATCACGCACCAAACACACATTCAGACTAAAGGAACCAGCTGTTTGGGAAATGAGAGAAGTAGAAAGTACAGGTATTTGTGTTCAAAGTGTAAGAAGTAGAAAGTACAGGAATTTGTGTTCAACATGTAAGAAGTAGAAAGTACAGGTATTTGTGTTCAACATGTAAGAAGTAGAAAGTACAGGTATTTGAGTTCAACATGTAAGAAGTAGAAAGTACAGGTATTTGTGTTCAACATGAAAGAAGTAGAAAGTACAGGTATTTGTGTTCAACATGTAAGAAGTAGAAAGTACAGGTATTTGTGTTCAACATGTAAGAAGTAGAAAGTACAGGTATTTGAGTTCAACATGTGAGAAGTAGAAAGTACAGGTATTTGTGTTCAACATGTAAGAAGTAGAAAGTACAGGTATTTGTGTTCAACATGTAAGAAGTAGAAAGTACAGGTATTTGTGTTCAACATGTAAGAAGTCAAAGTAAAAAGTCGTCAGAAAAATAAGTAGTGGAGTAAAGTACTGATACCAGAAAAATGTACTTAAGTACAGTAACAAAGTATTTGTACTCCACTACTTCCCGGCTGAGTCACAGCGTTGGGTTTCCAAACGGCTTCTTTAGACTCTGCGTTCATCACAAGCTGTTGAAGCGCTTCACTTCTGAAACCTGATACCTTTCTTTTAGGACTGACACCAATGAGATAATTGTTTCCATTAAACATGTCAAGGTTCTTCAGAAAGTCACCATCTCCAATGAATCCACCACAAAGGTTTAACCCTTTAACTGCCAGGTAGAGCACATTTTGTGGCTGTATATCTTGTTGAAAAAAAAAGTTGAACTCCATCTGATTCAGCCAGCTCTACCATTTGGTTGACATGTTATCCACAAAACAACCTCTAGATGTCACTGTGGTTCGAACAGAAAGCCCTTCAGCTAGCTTCAACTTAGAAAGTTGACAATGCTAAAAATCACTGCTGAAGAAATCACTCTTTTTGGTCAACTTTTGTAAGGTAACCATATCCTTTTTGACATATTTTAGTGGCAGGGCACTGACTGAACATATTTAGATAACTTGATGCACAAAAAAGGTTTTAACAAGGGTGTACTTATTATTTTGAAAATATGCTCAACCAATCGGTCGATTTGGCCTTTTATGGTAAATATGACTTTTTCAGAGTTTCAGAGATGTTTTCCAATAAAATATGGTAAATAAATAGCTAGATTCATGGTAATATTACTAAATCTAGTACTGCCTTATGAGTCTCAGAGTGAAAGAGTGATAATAATTTATATAGCACCTTTCATGCATGGCATTCAGCCTAAAATTGCACACAGATGAGCAAGTTAGGCCAACACAGGATATTGTGGATATAGGATATTGCTGTTAGGCCAGTGGTTTCCTGTTAGGCCAATTCAGCATATACAGTAAGATGAGCAAGTATTTTTTTTATCATGAAAAACACTTTATTTGTGTAGCCCCCATTATTCAGATCCTCTCCAAAATGTTAAGTGTACTTCCTCGGCTCATGCCACAACCGTCCACCAAGTTACATGAATATCAGACCTTGTAATCCTGATGAAAGACGTACTGAACAAAAAAATAACATTGGTTGGCGAATGCAAAGATTTCTTCGGTTCAAATACATTTTCTTTTGGTCTGCAGGATGACTGATTAGGATATTAAGAGATTGTGAATCAATGATTAGCTGCTTCTACAAAAGTCAGTAAAAAGATACCAGCTCAGATGAATTACACCTTTAACATGATGGTCGCTTCTTACACTTCCTCAAAAAGATGGTTCTAGATGAACAATACAAAAACTCAAAATCTGGCCAAGTATATTCGTCTGATATCTAGTCAGATTATGTCTCTCCACCTGATATAAGACGTAATAACTTGTTTTTAGACAATGCATCATCTTGTTAAGTCAAAACATCTTATTTTGAGTTGTATCTAAAATGAAACACATATTTCTTTACATATTTATTAGGAAATCACCAACTAACATCAGAAAACAGAAAACGTTTGAGCATTTGCAGCTTATATTCTAACACAACATTTTCTGATTCTGGCAAAATATAGTTCAAAATAAGTTCTTCCAGCTAATTACAAGATGTGATTTATCTAAATATCCCTTCTTATTTCAAGAAATCTTACCAAGCTAATGTTCATTTGTTCTATTGGCAGATTGTCGTACTTATTTCAAGTGAAAAGAGCTTGTTTTCATTATTGTTCAATTTGTTTTTGGAGCAGCATTCTTTCCAGTGAACATATATTAATCATAATGAATCAATCAGTTGTCGATGACCTTTGGTTGGCTGTTGCTTGGGACTTCTCCAAGAGGTACAGAAATAAGAGTAAATGTGAGAGACAGCTGTTTTACACCAAGGATCAGAGATAATTACCCTCAAACAAGTTGATGGTGGTTGTGTGACAGCAACACGCCATTAGCACTCGATTAAATGTCTTCTGTCATACACTGGAAAAAACGCTGCTCCAAAAACAAGTAAATATATAATAAAAACAAGGCGTTTTCGCTTTTAATAAGTGAACAAAACTGCCAATAGAACAAGTACAAAATGGCTTGGTAAGATTTCTTGAAGTAAAGATGGGATGATTAGATAAATGAGATCTTGGATTTAGCAGGGAGAACTTATTTTGAACTATATTTCAGGTTCAGGTTCTTTATTTGTACCCGTAGCTAGATTCTGTTTGCAGAGAAAAAGACAAGGGATCCATCCTGACAGTAAAAACAAACACAGACAACAGACACATCTCTAATAAAAGGACTAATACAAAGTACAAGTACACCCTGCTCCGTCAAATCTCAAAATATTTAAAAAACATTTAAGAAGGAAAACACTAGTACAAACATGGACATTCAAAATTCATAATTAAATAAATAAATAAGCATCTGTGTGACGCTCCTATGATGATGGGCGGTGGTGGCGAAGTCCATAGGGACTTGGCTTGGCAACTGGAAGGTCACCAGTTAAAGGTCACCAGTTCAAGTCCCGGAAAGACCAAGTGCGAGGTCACCGTTCCCTACATGGCTCCCCGAGCGCCATACATAATGGCAGCCCACTGCTCCTAACACTAGGATGGGTCAAATGCAGACAAAACGTTTCGTTACATAGTACCTGTACTACGTAATGACAATAAGTTGAATATATCTATCTATGTTTTAATTTGTGCAATAGCTGCTCGGATAAAACTGTTTTTATACCGCTTCGTTCTACTCCTTGGGACAAGTAACCTCCGGCCGAGTGCAGAGGGTGGGAGATAGGGCTGCTCGATTATGGCAAAAATCAAAATCTCGATTATTTGGGTCAATAATTGATATCACGATTATTAAAAACGATTATCCATTTACTTTGAAAACATCAATTTACTGGAGAGAAAACATTTGAACAGTATGTTTTCAACAGTTGATTATCCTGAACTTTAAATTCAACTGAAAAACCAAAAAAAAATATATATTTTGAAAAAAAGGAAAACAAAGTAATAATAATAATAAACAAATAATCGTTTTATTTTGATTACGTTGTTTTCGTAATCGTTGCAAGCCATAATCGTAATTGCGATTGAAATAATTGAGCAGCCCTAGTGGGAGTCATATGGAGCTGGATAACCGCTGTACTGTACACTGTAAAATATTACCATGATTTCACAATATTTAGCTGTAATATTTTACAATAAATTACTGTTTTACCACTTTACAGTCTTTACCTGTAATGTTCACAATATAACACTGTAATTTAGAATTTCACAGTGAAATCAATACAGGCACAGTTAATTACTGTGAATGTACAGGATCAATGATTACCAGGATTTCACAACATGTTACTGTAATATTACATCGCAAAATACTGTATTCAGACCATCCTCTGTGATAACACATCAAATGAAGTGATTTTCTTGCTTTTATCGCTCTTGCTTGGCTTTAAATACAAATGTCTTTCTTTGGTGGAGGTTTTACTTAAATTGAAAGGGGCACCACTGCATGTGCCTTAAAATAAATGAGGCAACATATACATCTATGTAAAATTGAAATTGTTGTCTTGGCTTATTGTTTTCAAGTGCATCCTGGGCATTAATCCTGAGACGGGCTAGAAAGCCAAAAAGAGGCATGGCAATTTAAACCTCCATGTCTGCACATTCTTCAGAAAAATTGTTGACTTTGAGTGGATGTCTGTGTAGACATGTGTTGAGTGCTCCCCTCCTTGTTTTCTGTCTCCCTGGCTCTGCCTCTGCCCAGGTGCACCTGGGCTGAAGTCGAATAGTCCATTTAGCTTAGGAACCTTCCTAAAGGAGTGAAATGACCCGGAAGTCCCTCAGTGGCAGCCATGATAAGTGCCGTTCGAATTCTCTAGAATGATGAGAATGATAGGAAAGGAGGTTTCAAACTTCCTTTATAACCTCCTTTAGCTTAGGAACCACTGGACCTCCCTAACTGACAGGTGAAGCGAAAATGCTGCCCCACAATGCCTTGCAGCCGCAGCATTTGCCGTCACTCAACAGTCGGCCGTTCACGGAAACAACCGATTATGACCGAGAAATTATATCATGAAAGTTACGGTGCTTATTAAGCATTTTAAAACATTGGTGGTAAGTTGCCAAAGTGCTTTGTTTTGAACGTTCATCAGTATTATAACCAAAAAGAGAAATATGAACGTTAGTTTTCACTGAAATGATCAAATAAAGTCAACATCTCAGTCTTTACTGAGCTGTGTGGGAGTTTGTTCAACTTCTAAAAGATGTTTGAATGGTGATATACACAGTGATAGATGTTAAGGACTAACGTTTATAATAAATACATCTGTATTGATTTTAAGATCTTTTGTTCATACAATCATACGTATTGGGATCATTGGTATTAATGTGGACCGGAGGGAGAGGGTGGCGAGCATAAGTTTCACTTTCCTTTTTTATTTCAATTCCAACTTTGGTCATGGAGAATATGTTTCTCTGTTGTCCACGTTCACAAAGCAAAGCAGCAGCATCAGAGCACGGAGCAGAGTCTCTAGATGAGTTTACAGCAGTCCCTCGTTCTTATTGAACATCCATGTTGTAGTCCGCTGTATAGAAAACTGTGGTTTCCATGGTTTCCCCACAGCAGCAGACGCACATTCAGGTCGTCCGCTGGCGCATCATAAACAGGTCGGATAGTGAAAGTGCATTCGGATTCTCTAAAGTACCACAGTCTCTTCTCCTAAGTCCTTTTGAATTCTCCTATCCACTATCCCTTAACCCCGTGACGTTTCACTCAGAGGTCAAGGAATAGACGATAGGGTTAGAACTTAGGAGCTGATTTTTAAACTATCCGACTGCAGCCCTGGTCTGCTCCTGGCTCCGCCTCTGCCCAGGTGCACCTGGTCTGCCCCTGGCTCCGCCTCTGCCCAGGTGTTCCAAATTCCACTCAGCCGTGTGTATATATAAAGAGAAGCTGGAGGAGAAGGATGTCTCACCTATCCTAATGCCGGAGACACTGTCCTTAGAATACCTCTTTGCCATATTTTTGCAGATGTGTTTATGTTTAGCCTGGAGGACCTGGTAGTCCAGGTTTTGCCGCTTTATTTTGTTTCCCATAGGGTTTATATTTGATTTTTGGTTAGGCGGGGGAGTTCTGGGTCCTACGGCCCTGTGGTGTGGCTGGCTCGGGTTCCCTCCTTCTGTTTGTTCCTTTTGGCCACTCCTCCAGACCTCTTTTTGTTTCCCATTTCGCTTGTGTGAGCAAACGGCTGATTATCAATAAATGCTCGTTACCAAGTACCGGTTATTGTGTGTATTCTTTCATGTTGCGGGTCTCAGCACAAGCCACTACCGCGGATTAGAGGTTAGGGGCCCTAACAACATTTCCAAAACACTGTAAAATGTACTTTGCACTTCAATGGAGTAATACAAAGTTAAAATGGGCATTTTCTTTGTTGATTGAGCTGATTGAATTATGGTACAATCCCAGTCAAATTTACAATATATTATCGTATTATTTAGATTTGTATATTTACAGTAAATTACTGGCTACTCCTGCAGTACTTTCACAATATACATGTAAAAGTACAGGCCCTTGTTGTAATTGATGTACAACAAAATGATGTAATTCCCCAGTAACATACTGTAATATCACAGTAATTGAAGCTGTGAAGTTACAGTATACAGTTGTACCTTTACAACAATGCATTGTAATATCATGGAGAGTGCTGCGTACCGGTACGCCGAACCGGTACTGGACTTGTAAAAAGTTTCGGTTCAAGTCCGGTTAAAACCGGAACGTCGTGAACCGGTACTTGGACTCGCAAAAAAACTAGCACTTACGTATATTCTGGTGTCTGTGGTTATTTAAACATTCCCTGATGAACGTTATTCAGCGTCAATACATGAGTGCTAATCCCAGTGTGCTCAGTGTACAACATCACGTCATTTCACCCTTTGATTCACAGTTTGAAAACGTAGCATTTCGCCACATGCTAATGCTAACCGGAAGTGAATAATTTTCAGAATAAAAGTATTACATTAATAGTGTGAACTTCCGGTTTTTTCAGAATAAAATTGATTTAAATTAAATAGTGTATTTAATTCAAAATTAGATATCAACATTGATTTTATGTAACATAACAGTATGTACATCACTATGTATGTAGTATGTACTGTATAATGTACACATGTAGAGTTGTAGAAAAGACATGGTGTACAGAGAGTACAGTACACTCTGACTGTACAGTCACTACAGTGTGTACTGTATAGTAGGTGTGTAACAATGTAATGCGTATAGTCTACTCTACACTTTTGGCGCTCAGTCAGCTCAGGGACTGTTTGGTTACTTTAGTTTGGTAAATTAAATAAATGTTTGAACTTTGTTGTAGTTCACTGTAGTTGCTGTCATAAGTCATTTGTAGACAAAGTGGCAACACTTTTTTTTTACATGTGAACTGAAATGTAGACACAAGTTGGAAGGGAGCAAAATAAACCTGATGAGTTTGAATTTGAGTTTATTATGAGTTAATTTTCAATTGATAATTAGCTCACAATAAGTTCACTTTAGTTACTCACACAACTTGACACAAGCCATGGGTTCAGGTCCGGACTTATAAGTCCGGACCTGAACCTGAATGTGAGTCCAGGTACGCAGCACTAATCATGGATGTGAAATTACAATACATTGCTGTGAAGACATTCACAGTAAATTGCTGTGAACCTTACTGTGAAAGTCATGCAACAAGTTGCCAGGTAATTATTGTGAATTCACGGTGGATATTTGTACAGTGTAACTGCCTGAGGTACAGGGTCTCCAGGTTTAGCTGTAACTGCCTGAGGAGGGTCTCCAGGTTTAGCTGTGGCTCACCAATCAGTCTGCTGGACCGCTTTGCGATCTGACTGAGAGAGTTTCTGCTCTTTAAAGTCAGGTTACCAAACCATGACATTCGTGAAAAAGACAGAATTGACTCGATAAAAGCACGATAAAACATGATCATCATGGTTTTATCAATGTTACAGTTTCCTAAGACATTACAAACGCTGGTGCCCCCTTTTGCACACAGCTTCACAGTTTGGATCAGAGCTCAATTTTTAGTCAATAATTGTTCCGAGATATTTGTATGATATACGCCGTTATCTTGATTCTGATTGGCCAGAAGACATTAGCAAAGATGTTTTATTGGGAAGACGATCACTACGTGACAAAAGTTTTCAAAACCGTTTCTAGTCTTCGGTATTTCCAAACAAGTGGCTACTGAAATCAATCTTACTAACTGCTGTCTGTGCAATTTACTCCGCGCCAGTTGGTGGACTTCTTTTTGCTTACTTTAACATCATTTTTTATGGTGGGTCTGAGCCATTTCTTGGTATGGCTGTAGCCTACCCCAGCCATACCCTGGAGCCGCCGCTGTAATGTATATAAAAAGTGTCAGTACGATTTTATTTTGTATTTGCATGCATTTCCTGTTTGGAGAGTGGCGCTGTACTGATAGTGGAGATTTTATTTTGTAATTCTTAGCGTGCACAGCTTCCTGTCCTGAGAGTGGAGGTGTCCTCAGAGTGGAGGTGTCCTGAGACTGGCGCCTGCAGGCAGTCTCCCATGGGATTCCCTGACGTAGTCGTCAAGATCACCAGCCAATCAGGATTGGCGTAATGAGAATGATGCTTCTGATGCGCGGGGAGGCGCATCCCATAGTGAGACATCGAAACGAATGTTATGAATGAGAACTCCTGTTATTATTGTGACATTCCCCAGAGCACACAGATGATACAGCATGTCGCTTTGGTGATTGGGGATAAATAAAATGTCCTTTTTGCTGTGCATTACATTTAATAAGCTAAATATCTCCTTGTGCTATTTGATTATTCTCACATTTAAGAGTGAAAGCATTTACTTTGGTTTTATATAATAAAGCAGCCTCATACAGAATGGATTATTAGAGTTTCCTTTGATGTGGAAAGCCTGATATGATCTTCTAATTGAATCACCACACTCCTGACATCAAACTATGTCAGCAGCAGTCACAGGCCTGATGTTTGATGGATATCCTGCCATGTTATTTTAAGACTTGTGGGGGATGGCGTTCAATCACTTCATTCGCAATGAGTTTTTAAGAGCCTCTTAACGGAAAATAAAAATAGTTATGGTTTCCCGTGCATTTGCAGTGATTAATCAATGCCCCTTGAACCTTTCTCATCAAGAATAAGAGATTCAAAACTGCTCTGTGGCAAAGCTCCCAGGATCAGGGTGCAGCAGGGAGTTGCTGGAAAATACGCATAGTTCTGTTAATAAATGAAGGGAAAAGGGTTTGACCCGAATGTAACTGTTTTTAAAAGACAGTATTTCTCTAGATCAAGTTTGCTGCCAGTTTTCATGCCGTAGGAGACCCCTCCCCTCTCTTTGATTTGTATTAAATTATGGTTAAAGCTGAATGAAACAATTGTTGGGACACTTGGGGACAGAAAGCGGGAAACACAACACCTGACAATTCGGCAAATAAAGTTGTTATAAAGGGCAGAGGTAGAATGGCTACTCATACGACATTTCTGGTCTAGGGCTCATGGGGAAAAAAACGATCACCATTTCCAAGACATGTGGAGTGAACCACACAACAAACTGTTAGGTTAGGTCATTTTGTATTTTAAATGACGTTTCTTAATTTCTGGAACAGAAGATCCAGTCTGCTCTTTGTTAGCATGTTGCTACAGAAGCTACAGAAGAACAGCAGTGAGAGATGATGTCAGGTCGCTGGCATTACCTGCAACTTCTGCAGCTGCATGGTTTTGAGTTCTGGGCAATCCTTTGCAGGAGCACCCTCTTCAGCATCTTAAGTTTCTGAATGCCCACTGACTGATTCTCTCCTTTACTGACAAGACATTTGCTTTGTCTCAAATTGTGTACTCTTACATTTGCTGTTTTGAGTACATAAGTGCACCCCAATGCAAAGTATGGCAAAAAAAGGTTGAGTGTGGAACGCTGGACACTGAAAGACCACCATCTTGGCGACATACCAGGACCAGCTGCTAATGCGGTTGCTCTGATGAACACAGCACTGTACAAATAAAAGTATCCATCTTTTGTTCCATTATTTAATAAACACAACACTATACAGTTGTCAATAAGAAGCCAGCATTTATTATACAGATGTAGTGCTTCATTTCAGACAGTTTGAAACGCGAGGGCCGTGATTGGTACGTGATCTGCCCTCGCTCAAGGGAAAAGCTCCAGCTTGACTTGAGACCTCCCCCGTGATAAATAAATGTAATTATTATGAAGCCAGCTGCAATGAAATCATTGAAAAATTCTACTTTCTGATTCTGGATTGTTAAGACTTCATGTATGTGGGAATGTCTTCTAAAATCAATGATCATGGCTTATGTTCAGTTGTAGATAGGATTCCTCACACCACCTGACAACGTCGTCATACTTGACCAGAATTTGTAGCAAAAAAAGCCAGAAATGCTTAGACATTTTCTGTTTTCTGATGTTAGTTGGAGATTTTCCTAGAAAAAAATACATTTTTAAGAAACTTTCACTTAAAAATATGCCTTGTCTAAAAACAAGACTTAAAGGGGACCTATCATGCAAAATGCACTTTGTGATGTCTTTCATATACATAAATATATCCCCGGTGCATCGAAGAACTCACGCAGCGTCAGAAAATAAAACCCTTTCTCTTTTCCTCCGTACCCAAATCTCTAAAAACGGGGGTACAACGAGCGGATACAGATTTGCTGCCGATATGATGTAATTTCGGATGGTGGACCCACAGAGAGTTGCTATCAGAAACAATGCCTGACGTGTTTTGGACGTAATATGGTCTTTGTTTACATTAGCAAGCCTCGCTAACACTCAGAGCTAACGTGCTGCTGGAGAGCATGTGTTTAAAAAGCAGGAAATAAAAAAAGGAACTCATCTTGTGATAAACCCGCAAGAGAAAAAGCTTTTGAGCTCCATACTGTTTCAGAGATAATCCTTGATGTGGTTTAGAACAGGATGGCATTTTATCAAAGCAGAATTTTACTTTATCTCCGGTAGAATTCTGATCAGGCATTAGCTCTGCCTCCTCTTTTATTTTTTTCAAGCTAAGGACCCAAAATCAGCGTTTCTCTAACGGGGCTGAAATAGAGGGATATGAGGGATTTCTAAAATGCATGATCTGTTTGGTATTTTGAGCAAAACACATATATATTTGTATATATCACTCATAATATATGCCTTAAAATAGCATGATGGTGACCTTTAAGTTATCAAGTCTTATATCAAGTGTAACAACATACTCTGACTAGAAATTAGACAAATATACTTGGCAAGATTTTACATTTTTGCCGTGTTCAGGTTTTTCCGCATGCCTAAACCCATTTGCATATCAAATGTTCAGCTCTACATATTTTCTCTTTTTAATTTTCCCAGAGGCCCATACGCCTCCCTGAAACAGACTGCTGATGCTTTCCATAGAGGTCCCATTGTTTCATGCTGAGGATACATTCATATTTATATCCACACTGAAGCAGTGTTAAATTGATAAACAACAATATTACTGACTATATAAACAAATTATCTACTTAATTACAGATCCAAAAAACGGGGGGGAAGAAGTTTACACTTATTTAATCACACCCCTTCTGCCAAAAACTAAATTACTAACATATATATATATATAGCTTCTACTGAAGCCTTCCCAGGAAATCGCCAGATGCGCCGACACCTCCTCATCTCACCGCTCCCATGTTTTCTTTTGCGTTGCCATAACTTGGTCTATTGGTGCGCTGGGCTAATGCCAATCATGCTAATGCGAACAAATAAAATGTCAGTTTCACAAAACTTTTCTGAGTTTTACGGGGCGTGGTTTGCAATTCGCCCAGCCAATCAGAAATAGGAACTTTTTTCTCCCAGGAAAGTACCATAGGGCGACTGTGGCTGCGAGGGAGTCTTTCCACCAGAAGGTTGTGGGTTCGATCCCAGCCCATGCAGTCAAACATGTCGATGTATCCTTGGGCAAGATACTTAACCCTGAGTTGCTCCCGATGGCATGGCCAACGGTGTGTGAATGTGTATGTGTGTTAGTTCCTAGAGTGATATACACTGCTCTGTATGAATGGGTGTGAATGGGTGAACGACATGTAGTATGTAAAGCGCTTTGAGGGGTCTTAAAGACTGGATAAAGCGCTATATGAGTACAGTCCATTTACCACCTCTCTAGCAGGGACTAAAAAGGGGGTAAGTTCTAGTTCCAGATATTTTTGGTGTGAACGCAAAATCCCAAGAACTATCGGAACTATTCCTGGGAAAGTTACTCCGGTGTGAAAGCGCCTAATTAACGTTTTATCATACATCAATAACAAAGTGTTACAATTAACAGGTGTGTCATCACCATGTCACACTTTGAAGACACATGTTATGAACAAAAACCTTCAAAATGCACGATGTTGTAATCGGCCTGAGCCGTAATTGGTTTTAAGTGCTTCCTATGTTTTGCCTAAGTGATCCAATAAAAGACGTGAGGGATGAGGAAAGCTTCAGCGCTGTTGCATCATGGTGGCAAAAGCAAGACATCAGAGCCATTGAGACTCAAGAGGTCACCAGATGTTATGTCAATCCCTACATGGTTGTCAAGGTTATCCAATAAAGACAAAAGTGACCAAATATACCCTTGGCAAGTTTACCCAACCATTATTATACAAGACTCTGCTGTTCTGACTGAGTAGGGGGAGAAGAAAGACCTCCCACTCTGTTTTAAATTACAGGAACCTCAACTAAAAAAAGGAAATGGTGTTTGTTCTGAATTCATGTTAAAGAGTTGCATAACTGAACAAAAAAACAACAACACAACTCTGGACATTTGTTTAACTTCTTCCTTTGTTTACTTCTTTGTTGTCTTGAACATTTAATTATTTTGTTTATTATTATTAAAGTTTTAGAAAAAAGGAAGGTGAGAAACAAAAAAGCCAAAGTGTCGATAAAAAAACTGAAAAAATACAATATATGATAAAATATTAAACAACTTAATATTCTGAAATGCTTATAATGCAATAATTCACATTGCCTACTTTTATATCTGAATAACCTGTGAATGTATTTGTTGTATTATATTTTAATTCTGTCCTCTGTGGGTTTTGTCTAATGTTTGGTGTTTGCTGAAATACCTGCTATTTGAAAAATGAGAAAGTATGTCTGTTGTTCTTTATGTAATACATCATAAGGAAGACCAGGATGTTATTTAACATTAAAAAACTGGACACGTTATTGTTCCCAAATTGGGCAAATCGTTTGTTATAGCAGTAATGTGTTCAGGTATTAAACTATTTAAAAGGTGGAAAAAGGTGTAAACATAATAGACAGATAGATAGAAAGATAGATATATATATAGATAGATAGATAGATAGATAGATAGACAGATAGATAGATAGATAGATAGATAGATAGATAGATAGTTAGATAATTATAGATATATATATATATATATATGGATAGATAGATAGTTAGTTAGATAGATAGATAGATAGATAGATAGATAGATAGATAGATAGATAGATATATAGTTAGTAGATATATAGATAGATAGATAGATAGATAGGTAGATAGATAGATAGATAGATAGATAGATAGATAGTTAGATAATTATAGATATATATATATATATATATATATATGGATAGATAGATAGTTAGTTAGATAGATAGATAGATAGATAGATAGATAGATAGATATATAGATAGATAGATAGATATATAGTTAGTTAGATATATAGATAGATAGATAGATAGATAGGTAGATAGATAGATAGATAGATAGATAGATAGATAGTTAGATAATTATAGATATATATATATATATATATATATGGATAGATAGATAGTTAGTTAGATAGATAGGTAGATATATATAGATGGATGGACGGATATATATATAAATATATGTATATATATATACAGATATATATATATATATATATATATATATATATATATATAGATGGATAGATAGATGGATAGTCCCGCATATCCTACAAAGTCCTCCTCCTTACCTACAAGTCCCTCCATAACTTGCCCCCAGTACCTATCGGACATCCCCGCATGCCCCACCCCGGAACCTGCGGTCTTCAGACTCTGGCCTGCTCACCACCCCCCGCACCAAACTGAGAACCTTCGGGGACAGAGCCTTCAGCGTGGCAGCCCCCACCCTCTGGAACGCTCTCCCTGCGGAGATTCGCAACATCCCCACAATCTACGCCCTCAAGTCCCATCTGTTTGTTTTGGCTTTCGGCCCCTAAATCGATCTGTTGTTTTGTCCGTCTGACTTTTGTTTTGTTATGTTTGTGGTTGCTCTATTACTTGTAAAGCGACCTTGGGTCCCTTGAAAGGCGCTATATAAATCCAAGCTATTATTATTATTATTATTATTATTATTATTATTATTATTATTATTATTATTATTATTATTATTATTATTATAGATCGATAGATAGATGCATGGATAGATAGAAACTATATTGATCCAAAATAAAAAATATTTTGTTACAGAAGAAGCATCAGTGTGTTCAGACATAAAATAAAAAATATTTAAAAAGTGGAAAAGAGAATTAACAACTAAAAATGTAAAGTACAAATATATTTCCTTATATATATTATAAATATTAGATCAAATATAAACAATATAACAATTCTGGAGGTAATTAAAACATAAACAGCAAATATATCCATATCTACAGTAGAAAATACATATAATTTAATCTAACTGTTAAACTGCTAAATTATATCATTGTAAATCATATTATATTAACATGTATATAGACTTATTGCACTATTTTTTATTTGTATTTTTGTATTTTATTAAATAACATTGCATTGTTGGAGGAGCTCAGGTCATAAGAATGTCATTGCCATTTCTATATATATCCTTTATTTAACCAGGTTTCTAAACTGTAGCTTTAAAACATGACATTAAAACCTTTTAATTAAATCTTGAACGACAGCAACATATGTTTCAAGTTTCAAGGCTTTATCATCACGTGCACAGCAGCTACAGTACAGTGTAGATATGGCAATGGAAAACTGAAGTCCCAGGCTCCTCCAACAGAGCAACATGAATATAGGACAAACAGATCAAATAGTGCAAGAGAATGTTTTGAGACGTGCACGTAGATACAAATAAAATAGAAATAGTGCATGAAGAGTCTATATACACAATGTATACAAAGGATATTATATAAATTACAGTTGTAATAAATTATAGCCTATAATATACAGATTGGAATGTATGGGTTTTAGGAGGATATACTTTAAGGGTTTGAGTTGCATCAAATTGCAGTTTTAATAGATTATATAATAAACATATTGGTATTTATTTTTCATATTGGGTTTATATTGATAGGTTAAGTGTTTGTGTTGCATCAAATTGCCGAGTCATTGTGACCAATAGACTGAAATAAAGCTTAGTAAAAAAAAGAGAATCTAACACCACTGCAAAAAAAGGAAAAACGTCCATCCTGTGAACATTAGGCGATCTATGTTTGTCTGACGACATCGCGTCGGTGGGCGGGGCGAAGCCAAGAGCTCGTCGCTGATTGGTCGGGGGCCGGACTCATGTAACATTAATGTAGCGGTATATAATCTGTGTGTGTGCAGCTCTGAGCACGGTTTGGGTCGCACATGTTAAATGGAAAACACCCAGTAAAGCGAGGGGAACAAAAGCTACTTGAAATGAGAGAGTGAGCAGAAGAATAGACACAAAACTAGACCTCCTTCTTGAAAGACCTTCTGAGAGCTGGAGGAGGACACATCGTAATCTGTGAGTAACCTTCATCTTGAGCTGATATTAAGCTACAGGACATGTGTTACTAAAGGGTCGCTGGTGTGTTATTAGCTTTGTTTATATGGAAAATGTGTGTTAATGGTGAGGGGTTCCCGTGTCCTCCGCTCACTCTAACACGATGTGAGTCATTCAGTTCAGAGCAGGGTGGGTGGGTGGTCTCTGCACACTCAGGCTGTATACCTATCAACTTCACTCATAATGCCCCTCTGTCGGTTAATCGACTAAATGGTTCATTGCTCTCGGCCCACTTGGATTTATTTGGTTATAAATCCGTATTTTTACGGTTTTTTTCATACAAAATAACTGATTTAAAAAAAACAAAACGATATAAAGTGGTGTTTTTGCATTATTCAGATTCAGACTAGTTTATTATCCATTACATTTACATATAATTAGTATTTGTCATGTCTTGTATAAATTAAAAATCAAATTAGTGTTATTTGACTTGGATCACAAGTCTGTTTTTTGACGCTTTTTTTCATGCAAAATAACTGATTTAAAAAAAAATTATGATTTAAAGTGGTGCCTTTTTGCATAATTCAGAATACAATTATTATTTTGTATGTCTTATATATGTTTTATATTTATTTATTTAATATTTTATTCCAACTCAAATGTGTGTTATTTGACTTGGATTTATCTGGTTATTAGTCCGTTTTAATTATGTAATTATTCGAGTTAATAGTTTCTATAAAATATCATATACAAAGAGAAGTTACAAATCCTCATGAATGCTTTGTATTACAATGTATGTACAATTTAAATAATTGATTGACTTCAAGATACTACGATTTAAAGTGGGGCTTTTCATGTCTTGTAATTAATGAAGTGTGTGTGTGTGTGTGTGACCATTGACCAATGACAGTCCTACCGTATACAGTGGGGTGACATTAATATCACTGTGTAGAAATACTTTGAAAAATTGCTCCACTAAATATAAAAAAAACACCATCAAAGAAGCCCTTTTTTGCATAATGTACTTCTCAGTAGTTAAGTAGGATTTTGAATGTACTTTATCCTGTACATTTGTATCATGTGGTATTACTACTGTATTAGTGAACTATGACTCCAGTACATGCTCCAGTACAATCACCAGTGGTGCGATAAATACTCTGAAGCCAAAGTCTTGTAGTTTCAAATCTTAAAGGTGGGGTAGGTAATTTTGGAGAAACCGGCTCGAGTGCGCTAGAATTTGAAAATGCACAGCCAGAACAAATCTGCCACTTCCTCACAGAGCCCCTCCTCCAACGCACACGAACGCGCACATGACTAATGAGGGCACGAGATAAGTTTGTGCACAGATGGAAGGCTGACAGGCAGGGTAGGCCATCCAGTTACTTTAGAGATGATTGGTCGTGTTTTTTACAGCGCCACGTCTTCCACAGATGAGATATCTTTATGGATTTTTTTGTTTCTCAAACGTACCTACCCCACCTTTAAGTTAAAAAGCAGAACAGATCAGAGAAGCCATTTATTGCATAACAAGTAGCTTTTAATACCTAAAGTACAAGTAGGATTAATGCAGTACTTTGACTTGTAATGGAGTATTTTTATAGAGTGCATTAATAATAATAATAGATTTAATTTGTTAGCGCTTTTACAGGTGCTCAAAGACGCTTTACAGATATAGTGAAGATAAAATAAAATAAAGGAACGACAAATAAATAAAGTTCAATTCAAATAATACAAAAACAATCACACATTAAAAGCCAGATTGAAGAGGTGAGTGCTTTGAAGGTGGTGAGGTCAGGTCTCTGATGGGTTGGGGGAGTGAGTTCCAGAGGGAGGGGGCAGCGACGGAGAGGCTCTGTCCCCCCAGCTCCGGTGATTGGTGCGGGTGGGGATGGATAGGCGGTTGGCTTTTGATGAGCGTCTGAATACCATTGTTGGACAGTGGGTGATCAAAGTGATGAACACAATAACGCATCAATAATTATAACTCTGTAATATAACGCTTATTATTATTATTATGAAAAGGGGAGTTTTGGTACTTCCAGATTGTATATTTTTGATGGTGCAAATACTTGTCTTTTGAACACTGGGTGTGTTTTATAAAAGCATTTCAAGTCAATCCTGTTCAGACACAAAGCAACCTTTACATTTCTTCAGTCTACTTTATTCCAAATCCCACACAACCTGATATGTGAAGATGCTTGGAGGGTTAGAGGTAATGAGGAAGTATAATGCACTCAGTATAATACAACCACATATGTAAGTGCTAGTGTCAACACAAAGAGTTCATGATACGTAGTTTATAACGATTACGTGCGTTATTGATTACTAGTCCTTTGGTTTATTAAGAAAACGTTATACAATCATATAGAAGGGAAGTTACAAATCCTCATGATTGATTTGTAATGCATTTTATGTATAATTTAATGTCCTTTAATTAAGTAATCGACCTTCCTTATTTAAGTGCTAGTACCTTAAAAGGCTGTCTTTGTTAAAGGGCTCTACTTGAGCGAATGTACGGGTTCCTCCACAAATGAAATCAGGTTTTATTTATATAGCACATTTTAAAAACGATTTTTGGTCGAGCCAAAGTGCTGTACATTCAAATAATAAATAACACATGACTACAATCACAAACAGAAGACAATAAATTACAACAGCAAATATAAAATCAAACACAGGGAAATGTCATGGGTCGTGCTCCGCTCTGACTAGAAGGACAGGGAGAAGAAGTGTTGATTTAACCCCTAGGGTCTGGGCCGACCTCACGTGGAGAGGCAGAGCGACCCAGAGCCTGGGGCCCGCTGCTGCGAAGGCTCGGTGCCCTCGGGGTTTGAGCCTGGTCTTGGGCACTATCAGCAGCAGCTGGTCAGCAGACCTTAAAGCTCTGCCTGGGGTGTAGCGCTGGAGGAGTTCAGCTATATAGGTTATGCATAGTTACTTTAGATCCTGTTTTCTAAAAATGTGATCATACAGTTCTTGGAAATAATCCGTGTGTGTGTGTTACCTGTCGTGTGTGTGTGTGTGTTACCTGTCGTGTGTGTGTGTGTTACCTGTCGTGTGTGTGTGTGTGTTACCTGTCGTGTGTGTGTGTGTTACCTGTCGTGTGTGTGTGTTACCTGTCGTGTGTGTGTGTGTTACCTGTCGTGTGTGTGTTACCTGTCTGATATGTGTGTTACCTGTTTTGTGTGTGTATGTGTGTGTGTGTGTGTGTGTGTGTGTGTTAGGGCTGCAACAAACAACTAATTTGATAGTCGATTAATCTATCGATTAATGAAACGATTAATCGACTATTCGGACTATTATGCCTTGCACAATTTCTCAAGCGCTCTGATTTAGCCATCAACTTTTAGATGTAGCTTGAGGTTGTTTTAGGCATGTGGAAACTAACAATGAAGACAATAAAGATGAATACTTGATTCAAAAATATATATATTATTAAATTAACTAAACAAATTGTTTACAAAATGAACATTGCTTTTCATTTAAATTAAATAAATAATATTTCACATCAAAAGAAACAACAGTGTTTGAGAAAATAATAAATAATCTGATGACAGAACTGTAAACAGAATAGCTGAAACTTTAACAAACTAACTAACTCAGTTTCCTCTAATCATTACCCCATGTTTATATAATGTAGTTAACTCCATGTGTTGCTGCTAGCATACAGAACACCTGACGTGGAAACGTTCCTCTGGACGGGGCTGCAGAGCTGCTGGAGAGGCAGTGGAACCCGCTGCTTCCTCCGTCTGGATGTGGAGCGCTTTTGATAAATGTTTAGACAAATTGCTCGTGTTACTTATTGCACTTTTGGCAACGAGCATCGAGATGGGTAAAGTGTAACCACACCTCGGAGCGGCGTTCTCTCCGCCACCTCCGCAGTGTGTTGCTGCATGTAGCAGCCACGTGTGTGTCAACTGCCCCGCCCTCTCCCACACAGACCAGGGAGAGAGATCTCGTCTGATCGAAAATACATCATAGACGCATTTGTTTGTCTTTTTACATATTATAAACGAGCTGGCGACACTAAGACTGCGATATAATGTTTTTGTATCAATAATACATGACATATATTTTTTAAATGTCTCCAGTACCAATAACGTTGGAGCTTAACGGCGCGTAAAACGCACGTGATGACGTCACCGAATCGACGACTGAATTAGTCGGCAACTATTTGGTAATCGATTTTAATCGATTACCAAATTAGTTGTTGCACCCCTAGTGTATGTATGTGTTACCTGTCGTGTGTATGTGTTACCTGTCTTACACTGAACACAAATATAAACGCAACACTTTTGTTTTTGCTCCCATTTTTCATGAGATGAACTCAAAAGATCTAAAATATTTTCTATAAACACAAAATAACCATTTCTCTCAAATCTGAAAGAATGTGTGATAGTGAGCACTTCTCCTCTGCAGAGATAATCCATCCACCTCACAGGCGTGGCATATCAAGATGCTGATTAGACGGCATGATTATTGCACAGGTGTGCTTTAGGCTGGCCACAATAAAAGGCCACTCTGAAACGTGCAGTTTTGCTTTATTGGGGGGGTCTGGGGGGGTCCGAAAACCAGGCAGGATCTGGTGTGAGGGGTAGGGGTAGGGTTAGGGTAATGTTGTGAATCGAGTGGCCTGTTTTCATCGTCCATAACATACGCCTGCCCAGACCATAACCCCACCACCACCATGGGCCACTCGATTCACAACATTACCCTACCCCTACCCCAACCCCTAAAAAATGGGAGCAAAAACAAAAGTGTTGCGTTTATATTTTTGTTCAGTGTATGTGTGTGTGTGTGTTACCTGTCTTATATATGTGTGTGTGTTACCTGCCTTATGTATGTGTGTGTGTGTGTGTGTGTTACCTGTCTTATATATGTGTGTGTGTCTTACCTGTCTTATGTGTGTGCGTGTGTGTGTCTTACCTGTCTTATGTATGTGTGTGTGTGTTACCTGTCTTATGTATGTGTGTGTGTGTGTGGTGTGTGTGTGTGTTACCTGTTCTTTTCCCGTGTATGTAACATGTCCTGTGCTAATGAATGCTACCTGTCATATGTGTGTTAGTGTGTGTGTGTGTGTTACCTGTCTTATATATGTGTGTGTGTGTGTGTGTGTGTGTTACCTGTCATATGTGTGTTAGTGTGTGAGTGTGTGTGTGTGTGTTACCTGTCTTATATATATGTGTGTGTGTGTGTGAGTGTGTGTGTGTGTGACCTGTCTTATATATATGTGTGTGTGTGTGTGTGTGTGTGTGTGTGTGTGTGTGTGTGACCTGTCTTATATATGTGTGTGTGTGTGTGTGTGACCTGTCTTATATATGTGTGTGTGTGTGTGTGTGTGTGTGACCTGTCTTATATATGTGTGTGTGTGTGTGTGTGTGACCTGTCTTATATATGTGTGTGTGTGTGAGTGTGACCTGTCTTATATATGTGTGTGTGTGTGTGTGTGTTACCCGTCTTATATATGTGTGTGACCTGTCGTATGTGTGGTTAAACTGGGTCACAGAACCAGTAACGGTGAAACAAAGTGACTTTCAAACCAGTGCTTCTTCATTACAACAAAGCGCACCATGAGCCTAGTCAGTACTAACTCATAGATCATAATAAACAGAAGGTTGGCCGCCGCTACTCTGTCAGTCGGTCTGTATTACCGCGCAGCAGTTATTATCTTCATAGCTGCACTTTTAGAGGGCGTTTTCTCATCAGTGCGGAAATCTTTAAAGTGTCACTGACTCGAGGTGCCGATGGCAGACGGGAGACTCGCCTCAGGCTCACTTCAGAGACATGCAGCCTTTCCGAAGTGATAGAGGCTGAAGCTCAGAGTGTGTCGCCTTAAAAATAACATATGACTCGGATAAAGCAGGTGGATCAGAGCTGGCCATATTTGCAGCAGAGGAACATGAGTCCTGTTAGTGACATATTTAAACCAAAGGATCTTCTTGTTATTTCAAGTTAATTTAGTGGTTTTGTTAGGACCTTTTTAAAAGTGCACCAAAGTAAGGGAGGCTCGCTTTCTTTATTTCATTTTCGAAACGCCTTGTTTGTGCCATCCCACCAAAGATATACAAAAATACATGTTTACTGATCATTGTATATAGGTTATGTCAGAAAACGCTATTTCCCGCCTCTCAGAAATGGAGATAATGATATGATATTCAAAATAAAGTCAATATTCGTGAGATTTGGGGAACCAAAACAACACATTTTAAGACATTAGCCTGGATTTTAAAAAACTGGAATGGACATTTTTCACTTTTTACTGACGTATTATAGCCCAAGTAATAAAATGAGAAAACAAATAGCAAGATTATTTAAAATGTGAATCTTAAATTGCAGCCCTAGAAAACAGTATCATTTTACCTCTGCTCTGATTGGTTAGCTGGCTGGCTCTGTTGTGATTGGTCAACCGCTTACAGATGTCCCGCCCCTTAGCCTATCATGTAAAACAGTACCTTACTTTAATACATTTTAGCAAAAACAAAGATAGATAGATTTTTAATGTGCAAGTCTTTGGTAAACTGAAAAAGATCCAATTGAATTGAATTTTTTTTTATGGTAGAACATGTTGTTGTGTCTGCTGATTCTTTGATTATGTGAGAGACAGATTAAAAACCTGTCAAGCAGGAGCAGAAGCTCGACTTTAAAGCAACCCAACGGAAGTTTCATGTAAGTTTAGTTCTTTCAGTCTTAGCTCGTGCTGCTAGAGACGGGAGCACGTTGATGCGACCTTCCTAGCCGGACATATGGCCGCATTTTAAAATAAACTTCCGTTGGGTCGCTTAAAAACAAATATCGCAAATCGAATCGCAATATCTGTCAGAAAAATCTCAATTAGATTTTTTTCCCCCAGAATCGTGCAGCCCTACAGGAGAGGACTCTTTAAAGTAGAGACACTACATACTGATGTACACCTGAACATCAACAGGAGAGGACTCTTTAAAGTAGAGACACTACATACTGATGTACACCTGAACATCAGCAGGTGAGGACTCTTTAAAGTAGAGACACTACATACTGATATACACCTGAACATCAGCAGGAGAGGACTCTTTAAAGTAGAGACACTACATACTGATATACACCTGAACATCAGCAGGAGAGGACTCTTTAAAGTAGAGACACTACACACTGATATACACCTGAACATCAGCAGGAGAGGACTCTTTAAAGTAGAGACACTACACACTGATATACACCTGAACATCAGCAGGAGAGGACTCTTTAAAGTAGAGACACTACACACTGATATACACCTGAACATCAGCAGGAGAGGACTCTTTAAAGTAGATACACTACACACTGATATACACCTGAGCATCAGCAGGAGAGGACTCTTTAAAGTAGAGAAATGATATACTGATATACACCTGCACATCAGCAGGAGAGGACTCTTTAAAGTAGAGACACTACATACTGATACACACCTGCACATCAGCAGGAGAGGACTCTTTAAAGTAGAGACACTACATACTGATACACACCTGCACATCAGCATGAGAGGACTCTTTAAAGTAGAGACATACTGATATACACCTGCACATCAGCATGAGAGGACTCTTTAAAGTAGAGACATACTGATATACACCTGAACATCAGCAGGAGAGGACTCTTTAAAGTAGAGACACTACATACTGATATACACCTGAACATCAGCATGAGAGGACTCTTTAAAGTAGAGACATACTGATATACACCTGCACATCAGCAGGAGAGGACTCTTTAAAGTAGAGACATACTGATATACACCTGCACATCAGCAGGAGAGGACTCTTTAAAGTAGAGACACTACATACTGATATACACCTGAACATCAGCAGGAGAGGACTCTTTAAAGTAGAGACATTACATACTGATATACACCTGCACATCAGCATGAGAGGACTCTTTAAAGTAGAGACATACTGATATACACCTGCACATCAGCAGGAGAGGACTCTTTAAAGTAGAGACATACTGATATACACCTGCACATCAGCAGGAGAGGACTCTTTAAAGTAGACTCATGTTAAAAGTTAACTTATGTGTATCGCAAATAAAACACAGACATCACGTCACGTGGTAACTGCAAAGTGGAATTACAGATTCTTGGTTTAATAAATAATAAACTGCTGATGTGCCAGATTTGATAGTTAATGGATACACTTGGGAACAATGGGCTCCAGTGTGTGTGACTGTAGCTCAAGGCGTTAGTCAACTCTTCTTGGCAAACAAACGTTACATTCTGGCAAAGAAAAACAAATCACACTGACACATCAGTTCCACAAGGAAGTTGGTGTGTGTGTGTGTGTGTGTGTGTGTGTGTGTGTGTGTGTGTGTGTGTACAGTAAACTCTGAAACACAGGGCTTGCACTGCTCATGTAATGTCTTTATCTCCAAACTTCTCTCCATATTTCTCTCTCTCTGTGTGGTTTATTCTTCCCTCTTTTTATCTTTCCTCCTCTCCCTCTTTTTATTTCACACGTCTCCCTCTGACTTCATGCTTCACTTTCTACCTGGCTGTGTAAGCATGACTCTGCAGATTGTCTCACCGCGCTCAGTCTCTGCAAGAGTGGACACGTGGGAGATTAAGGTTGATATCATCTGTTTGTAAACTCGTTGAACCCTTCCATATTCTAACCCCTCGTGCCACAAAAACATACTTTTATAATCCATTATTAACCCTTTATGCAGACATGAAAGAAAATTACGTTTGATTTTAAGGTGGGGCATGTAAGTTGTATTTTTTGTCAAAGCACTTCAGATATTCATTGCTATCGGGATGTTAAGAGCCTTCCATAGAATATAACAACAAGTGTATCTCGAGCCGGTTTCTCAAGCTTACCTACCCCACCTATAAAGCAGTTTACCATGCTACCAGCTTACTTCCTGGTTTCAGGACGCTTCACTGGCTGCACCTCTCAATATGATGCCAATATAAACAAGGTCTTCTGTCGGCTCTGTACATCAATGCCGACCTATGCTGACAGCAAGTGAAGAGTAGAACATATAAAGGTATTGGCGAAATGTCCCAGCTGTTTAGGATAATGAAGGTTCTAATCTAATCTATAGCCGTTACATGTCTAACTCCTGATGACAGGAAGGCAGAAAGTGCATTATACAAATAATAATACTCATAATTAATAATAGCAGACATTTGTTAACAATGACCACAATATCATTATTTTAAACCAAATATATGGAAGGGTTCAACGAGTTTACAAACAGATGATATCAACCTTAATCTCACTCGTGTCCACTCTTGCAGAGACTGAGCGCGGTGAGACAATCTGCAGAGTCATGCTTACACAGCCGGGCAGAAAGTGAAGCATGAAGTCAGAGGGAGACGTGTGAAATAAAAACACCAAATATGAACAATTGAGGAAAATTAGGAAGAACTGATTGTTCAAATGTTGTAGTACAAGTAGTAATGTAGTTGGTGCATAAATGTGGCTACTATTGCAACAAATGTGTTCATTTTCTTCATTATTAGTCGATTTGTTTTGGACGAATGCTCCGGGCCAGTGGTTACAATGGTGGGGCCAGTGACAATACACATTTACCCTTAATGTCTACCCCTGAGTGGACTCACCCACAGCTAAGGAAATGCACTGTGCATTTTCTATTCCATCACAAAGCTGATTAATCAAATCACCAGCCAGTGTTTACGTTCTTCTGGTTGCTGTGGAATCTGAGAGGGGCATTTGCTTGATCTAACCTGTTATTTCCTCTTTGTGTTTGCCTTCAACATGGTCTCCATCACTTCTGTCATGCATTCTTTTATACTTCAGTTATTATCCAGTGGAAAGTCCTTACCTACTGGCCTAGTTCAATCAAAGTGGTTACTTTTTTTTGGCTGGGCAGTGAAGTTCTACACACCGTCTTATTTGACTTTCTCAGGACTTAAAATAGTTTTTTGGGGGCAGACCCCCACAAAGAAAAAAATATATTTACACACGTAAGGTCATCATCTTAATAGTTTTGTACGCTCATCCGTGAGCAGAGCATTACGTTTACATGTCTATTACGGCTGAATGCGGCGATTGCCATTTTGTTCAGCAAAACGCCTCACAGACTGATTAAGATCAACAGCTTTAGTGCGTTTTGATTCAATGCTGAGTACAGCCAGACTGACAGTCTCTTCTCTGTCAGTGCAGACCACAAATACCTCATTCCTTCAGTGCTTGGGTCGGAATGCTTCTCGTTTTGCGTCGT
Source organism: Champsocephalus esox (assembly GCA_036324585.1). Taxonomy (NCBI): domain Eukaryota; kingdom Metazoa; phylum Chordata; class Actinopteri; order Perciformes; family Channichthyidae; genus Champsocephalus; species Champsocephalus esox. The sequence goes on from CM070495.1 coordinate 44,267,790, forward strand.
CCCGTTCAAATGAAATCGCCGCCAATCAAATGTCCACGCTCGCGCCAGGACCGGGGGAGGGGTTACATGACGTGCATCTTGTGCTGCATTCACTTGCACTCGGACATTAGAGATTTTCTCTCATAAATGTCCGATGAGCCACAACTTTTCTTTCAAAACAAAGCTGCCAACTGGGGTGGCAGCTGGGCTGGCAAGGCCCCAAGTCCTCAAATGTAGCAAAAAACAAATAAAAAAATCTCTTTTCAGTGATAAACGCTGCATTTTAATCAAAAAGTAAAAGCTCTACATCTTAACGTCAGATATAAGTTTCTCTGCTGCAGCGGTTTTATTCAGCTCCAGCTGCTTTTTTAATGCATGGTCAAAAGCACCTTTTAGAGGCGCCTATGTGCAATGAGATCTCCCTGCAGCGCTCGCTATCCGGTATCAGCTGAATAAACGGTGCTCTGTGGCAAAGAATAATCATGTGACGCCTCGAAGAAGTTACTAATGTTATTGTTTTACAAAAGAAACCTTCCAACATCCTCATCAGGAGCTCCTTATGTCGAGAAAGAGACTCAAAGATTTCTAAATTTGACAACAATTATGTAAAATAAATCCTTAATTGTAGAATTATTTGAGCAGTTTCTACAGTATTTTGCAGGTTACCAATCATGTATCCCGCATTTCGGGAAAATACGCTGAATTAAATGTTTGTTTTCAGCCCTACAGCTGTGTTGTCATATTTAAACAACACATTTTATTGTTTACATTGTCCACTTATGAATTTGACTTTATACGAACAGCTATCAGCCATCGTATCTCGTTTAATACTTCCTGTATCTGTAGACCTATAGGAACAGACATTGTGTTTGTTGCATCAATAACGTTCATTTCTACTTAAGGTCTCACACACACTCTGTGGTTGAAGTGTGTGTTTACCCGAGGACATGTTGCTCTGTTAAAACTGTGTGTGTGTGTGAGGTCAGTGGAAATGTACTGACCATAGAGACCTGACTGAGCAATGATTAACCTTCTCACCCTGACTATTAATGGACCAAAACCTGTTAAAGTACTAATGAAGTAAAGTACCTTGAAACTGTGCTTTGGTTCATGTACTTATTAATCAGATAACTCACATTTGATTTGTGCGGCTTCTTGCAGTGAATATATTTAGTCTGTTGTGCGTGTATTAAGGTAGTGAACAAAAACTCAATTGTAATGAAAATAATAATAATCCAAAAATAATAATAATCAGAATAATACAAAATAATAATTGTTATATAATAATAATAATAATAATAATAATAATAATAATAATAATAATAAGAATACATTTAATAATAATACAATAAGTTAAATAATACAAAATGAACTAAATAATAATACAAGTAAATTAAATAATAAAACAGAATCAACTAAATAATAATAATAAATATATTAAATAACAATAATAATAACAAATAATTCAATAATAATCAATACATATTGTATTATAATAAAAAATACATTTCATAATAATAATAATAATAATAATGTCTTTTCTCTCCTAGGTCGAAATGGATTTTCAAGATAAAGAAATTATCCCTGGAGAGATTCTGCCTGTAGTGATCATCGGTAAGAAAAACCCACACACACACACTTTCCATCATACGAATGGAGAGCCTTAGAGCGGACGCAGCTTCGCACTGACTGACTTTGCTTCGCTGCGTATGTGTAATTTGTAGCTCAATATGAAACGGCACAATTCCCCTTTTTCCTACCTTCTCCAAAGCGCCTGAACGCAGCGCAAAGTCTCAGCTGCATTCCCAGGTAACATTGAAGAACACACCTTAAGTGTTTAAAAATAAGAGACGACTGTGCTAAACATCATATTGATCCGTCCAAAATGATAAAAGCAGTGTACAGATGTAGCACTCCAGATCAGACTCAAATGGGTGTGTCCCAGTCAAAAACCCAGCGGATGCCAGTGGCTGGGGGTGTTGCCAAATTGCTAGAGGGAGTTGCCCAATTTCCCCATTTGTTCAATTACAGGATTTAACCATGAGATGGCGCTTCATTCACAAAATACACAATGGGCGTTGTAGAAACATCAATATTTTAGATCAAATAAAGTATATAGTTTGCTTTATGCAGTATATTTCTTGTAATATTGTACAGTAGATTGAAGTAAATCAACTTATACATTAAGATAAGATAAGATGGACCTTTATTAATCCCGTGGGGAAATTCAGTAGTTCAAACAGCAACAGGGTGAGAGTGAAAAACAGGACAGCACAGATTCACACAGATTAATAAAATCAAAAATAAAATGAGCGATAAAAATAATAAAAATGAGAAACTATGAAATAAGAAATTAATAAAACTAAAATGTAATTATCATATCATATATTATAATGTATTGTATTATTAAGTAATATCATACATTAACCCCATTATAGCAGATGCCACATTAAATGGATGAACACATGTATGCATCAATAATTACAACAGAGTATTTCTAAATACAAGTTGTAAAAATACTTATATGTATTTAATATTAACCCTTTGGAGTCGACCGCCACGCCAGCGTGATCAGATCACATGACCTGTTCAAGCCGGTGCCGCATAAAAACAACAGTCCGGACAACATTGCCGTATGTTTCTGTCGAAAGTACTGGCTTGAGACTATATACCAGTCTTTGTTTCATGCAAAAAGACCCAGTAAACACGGAGATACGATGATATAAAGTTACTACATTTCAAAAGTATGAAATATGGAAGCACATATTCGAATATCTTCGCCGTATTTGATCATTTTACGAAACGGAAAATACTGGAAACTGTAGATTCTGCTCAACAGGATGTATATGTGTATTTCTGTCGAAAGTACTGGCTTGAAACAACTATATGCCAGTCTTTGTTTCATGCAAAAATACCCAATAAACACGGACATACGATGATATAAAGTGAATACAGATATATTTCAGAAGTATGAATAATGGAAGCACATATTTTAATATCTTCGCCGTATTTTATCATTTTACGAAACGGAAAATACTGAAAACTGTAGATTCTGCTCAACAGGATGTATTTACCATGGGAGGGGGTGAGGTAATCAGTTAAACGGAGTGATACGAAACGAGACGAAAAGAGACGAAGAGGGACGGCGGGAACCGAAGAGAGACGGCGGGAAATGGAGAGAGACGAAGATATACGAAGACAGGCGGCGGGAAATGGAGAGAGACGAAGATATACGAAGACAGGCGGCGGGAGACGAAGAGAGGCTGCGGGAGACTGCGATTGAAGTAAAGTGACAGACAAACATTGATAATTTAGATAGATTTAGAGTTTTGAAGATTCAACTATGATGAAGAGAACTCTGAACATGAGTCAAGCTTTAAGCTTGTTTTTTGACATGGAGGAGGAGGAATCTGTGATGTTGCCCTCTGTGTCGTAGTTGACAGAAACCGCTTTGAAGCGTGGCACAGATAAAGACAGAAAAAACAGATTGTTGTACATAATGTGTATATATATATATATATATATATATATTTGTATTATATTTATAATAACACTTTTGCCTTATCAGAATGAAATCCCATGCTACCTCAATTAAACTTTCACATTATCATAGTCACATCCCATGTATATATTTCCAGCTTTTAAATGGTTTCGTTGTGTATGTTTGTGTTATGAAAAATAAAATCATTTTCAAAATCTGTTTTTACGTTTTTTTTTGTGATTTTGGGTCCAAAATGTTCATATAGTAGAAGATCACTGCTCTAAACAAAGTCAAAAATCCTACATCCAAACGAAATAAATATAATTAATCATGATGAATACGTTACATACATTTTCACTCTTACACACGGATATTCTCCTTTTGCTCTCATGAGAAATCTACTAAAACAAAGTATGTCATGTATATTTCGTTTTCGTTGATGAGACGAGACGGACTAAGGTGTTAATGATGGACTATCGGACATTCAAAATGCAGCATATTTCCCCCAAGTGTCTGTCAAAATGCATTTTACGTTTCTAACTTGCAATATCATTATTTCCGCTCTCTTCAGAAGAGCGATCTCCCATGTGTGCGGGGGATCACAGGAGGGGGGAGGAGAGCTGTGGAATGTGACACACATTCCGATGGCCAATTAGTTTTAAACAAAGGGTCCCCAACATACATAGGCCACATGGGGGGGTTGGGCTGGTGAACGGGCAGCACATCACAGAGGCATTTAAAAAGTGAAGACAATACATTCTGGAAATGTTCACATCAGGCACCTTCAAGTTAAACAATACTACTGTACAGTAAACAATTAGCACAGTAAATTATGTGGATTAAATCACATTTATTTCGTTAAAAATAAACGAAATGACTCGGTTTGCATTCATAAAGAATGCACAAACGTGTTTAATCGTTAATGTCAGATATGTACTAAGTAAATAGCCTACATTAGTTCCTGCTCAAGATTAGATTCAACTTTATTGTTATTGCACATATTACAGGTACTGAGACAACGAAATGCAGTTTAGCTTCTAACCAGGTGCAACAAGCAGTAAAGTGAAAAGTAATGTACACAATCTACAGAATAAAATATAGAATGAATTCAATGATGAATAAACAGTGAGAGGTATGAATACACTAGATATCAGCCTGTGAGCAGTATGAACAGTGTGTTAATCGTTAATGTCAGATATGTACTAAGTAAATAGCCTACATTAATTTCATGATGGATTAAAACACATTTATTTCGTTAAAAATAAACAAAATGATTAAATGTAGGGTGAATTGCCCTAATGTGGAACATTTTGCATTTCAGACTTCGGGAATATATTGCGACATGAAGCCGATAAAATAAATCAAAATCCAGTAACATTCTGAAATCCCCAGGATGTGTCCTAATCAAACCAAAAGAGAACATGCAGATATTAAACTCATACAAAATAATGGTAGACATATTAGTACTCTTAGTGCCAAGTTGTCTCAGACAATCTGTTTTCCTAATGTGGGACAGTTCTGTGCAAAATGTGGGACACTGACAAGTCTATATTAAAAAGCCTCAGTCACCTTCATTCATGTAATAAAAAAATCTCAGGCCAGTAACACTCAAAGCTACAGTAAATGTGCAATACCATGCTATGTTACTATTTATAATGTTATTGTTGTTACAACAGAAGATGTTTTTATTTAAATTGAAGTTAAATGCATCAATCTGGTGCACTGAGGGCAAAATTAGTAGATTTGTGGATACGGCTCTCAAAACTCATATGAAACAGAACTGTTCTTACAATGTGTGTTGGAAGGTATTAAATTTACTATGCATATTTTATTGTGTAAACACACAGCTGATCACCTGAGAGCTGCCGTTTCATTCAGAGCGTTTAAAAAAAACAACAGTCTGATTTCAACAACTCAATGTGTGATTATTATAGCAGTAATATTAGACACTAATAATACAGTAAACTATTAACACTGTACATATTATTGTTTGCCCGTGGATAGGGTGATCGGTAGTGAGAGCCGCTGCATTTTCCTCCGGTCGGATGTGATATAAAAACAAAGCGATTATTTTTGTTGTTGTAAACTCACGTGGATTAAATGTAGTGCATTCATTTCAACTCGCGAACATATGATACATTAAATGAATGCGAGGATGACGATCGAAAATCGTTTGTTTGACCCTGGATGCATTTCCTGATCTAAAAACATAGCGATGGTTTTGTACTTACGCCTACGTGAATTAAACATTATTTTGTTAAATAAAAACATGGTGATGTTTAGTAAATTATTACATGTCTCTTACTTAAGCACAGAATATGATCCTATCCGTGACATATGGATCTTAACAAATATCCGCTATATCAGAAACCTGTCGATCAGCTGTTTATTTCACATGAGTTCCAGTGTGGCAGCTTTTCACGGCTCCCCCTGGTGGATCCATGATCCATTGCAGCTGGTTTCATTATAATTAAATGTATTTATCAAGGGGGCGTTTCAAATCCTGCGGGGGGGTTTTCCTTATCAGCAGGGGCCCACCCCGTGCCGATCACGGACCCGCACGGGTAGGCGTCTGAAACGAAGCGCTACATCTGTAGTAGCATGGGATAGTTTCAGAAAAGTCATTGAATTAATTTGTTTAAAATAACATATGAGGCAGATGTCGATGTTGTTTAATGGACCTGCTCATAAACTGACTATTTCCCTTTGTAATTGATTTCTATAAATACTTTATTTTTAATAATTGTCTCCTTTTCTGTCTGTAAATGGGTTTTTTATTTTCACTGCTTTGTTGCGTCTGAGCTTCTGCTGAGTCGTTGCACAGGTGAATGTGAGTCATGCTGTCGCTCCGATGACTTTCATAACGAGGTTATTCAGTGACAGCGCTTACACAACCCGAACACGGGGTTCGTACGGGTGCTTGAAATCCTTGAAAATGCGTGAAATTTGACGTGGTGTTTTCAAGGTTGGAAAGTGCTTGAAATTGAGATAAAGTGCTTGAAAATGTAAATGCTTTACTTTTACAAAAAATTGCTGTCTGACTGAATAGTTCGCTTTTTAGATTAAAAGAAAATAATTGCTTCGCTTCTACATAAAACAGCTCCGCTGCGGCCTATGCGCGCGACCTGCAAATGTTTGTGTTACTGTGACCTGGGCATTCTGATGAGAGATAGGTGACTGTGTGCCAGGAGGTTGCCGTTTCAACGAGCGTTGGCTAGCAGAAGACAAATGCAAGCCATGGCTAAGACGAGGGTCAAGCCCACGAGTAGCCTCCTGCAAAGTGTGCAACATAACGATGCGAGAGTCTGCGCTGACGAGCCATGAAAGGTACGCCGTAGAAGAGCATTTTAGATTAGGCTAATGTTGCATGTTACGTTTGTTTAAGCTAACGTTAGCTAGCTGAATAGCGAACTCCATGAGGGATATTAATAATTGCAAGGGACAATCATTTCAGAGGAGCGTACCTATATTATGTGCGTTACAGTTGCCATCGTGTGGTGTTCAGAGGACGAAGTACTCACGGCATTTCGTGTTATAGTCATGAAATATAATCTATTGATTCGACACAGAGCGATTTTGAAAGCAATGTATTTCTACTGGTAGTATGTTTCGTGCCTAAACCAAATGTGACTTGCTCTATCGAAACCAGTCGCATTGACCCGAAGACACGTTTTCGTTTGTATTACTGGTCTGGGGGAAGCTCGCAAGAAACACCGGCTGTTGTTCTGCCTGCTGTGACGTTACGTTACTCCGTTCTCTGCTTGTAATTATGCCGAAGCTTCAAAGTTGTATTTAACAAGTTTAATATTCTGAAAGCCAATACTTTGTTGATTTGAAAACAGATGAAAACAAACTGTCTTTTATATAAAATGTAAGTATTATACAAGTAAAACTACATTTTCGCTTTAATGCCATGTAATTGTAGAATGAACACGGTCTTCCTTTGTATAAGTCAGGAGTCTTGAGTAGTCAGCATTACCTAAAATCATTGGATCATTAGTAAATATTATGATCCACTTGTTACCATTGTGAGTCTTTTGTTATGCAGCTCTGCAGGATTTTGTGGGTACAATTCAGGCTAATACACTACCAGAGGTGGAATAAGTACTCAGATCTTGTACTTGAGTAAAAGTAGAAGTACTCAGATCTTGTACTTGAGTAAAAGTAGAAGTACTCAGATCTTGTACTTGAGTAAAAGTAGAAGTACTCAGATCTTGTACTTGAGTAAAAGTAGAAGTACTCTGATCTTGTAGAAAAGTAGAAGTACTCAGATCTTGTACTTGAGTAAAAGTAGAAATACTCAGATATTGTAATTGAGTAAAAGTAGAAGTACTCAGATATTGTACTTGAGTAAAAGTAGAAGTACCAGAGTGAATACTCTGTCACAGTAAAAGTCCTGCATTCAAAATGTTCCTCAAGTGAAAGTAGAAAGTATTCTCATCTAAATATAGTAAAGACAGTGAAAGTATTCGTTGTGCAGATTGGTCCATTTCAGAATAATATATATGATATGTTTTATAATGATTGATCATGAAAGTGTTCTCAGAGCTGGTGGAGGAGCAGCTAGTCTGAAGTACTTTGTAGACTGCAGGGTAGCTGGTGAAGGTGCAGCTAGTCTGAAGTACTTTGTAGACTGCAGGGTAGCTGGTGAAGGTGCAGCTAGTCTGAAGTACTTTGTAGACTGCAGGGTAGCTGGTGGAGGTGAAGCTAGTCTGAAGTACTTTGTAGACTGCAGGGTAGCTGGTGGAGGTGCAGCTAGTCTGAAGTACTTTGTAGACTGCAGGGTAGCTGGTGAAGGTGCAGCTAGTCTGAAGTACTTTGTAGACTGCAGGGTAGCTGGAGGAGGTGCAGCTAGTCTGAAGTACTTTGTAGACTGCAGGGTAGCTGGTGGAGGTGAAGCTAGTCTGAAGTACTTTGTAGACTGCAGGGTAGCTGGTGGAGGTGCAGCTAGTCTGAAGTACTTTGTAGACTGCAGGGTAGCTGGTGGAGGAGCAGCTAGTCTGAAGTACTTTGTAGACTGCAGGGTAGCTGGTGAAGGTGCAGCTAGTCTGAAGTACTTTGTAGACTGCAGGGTAGCTGGTGGAGGTGAAGCTAGTCTGAAGTACTTTGTAGACTGCAGGGTAGCTGGTGGAGGTGCAGCTAGTCTGAAGTACTTTGTAGACTGCAGGGTAGCTGGTGAAGGTGCAGCTAGTCTGAAGTACTTTGTAGACTGCAGGGTAGCTGGTGGAGGAGCAGCTAGTCTGAAGTACTTTGTAGACTGCAGGGTAGCTGGTGAAGGTGCAGCTAGTCTGAAGTACTTTGTAGACTGCAGGGTAGCTGGTGGAGGAGCAGCTAGTCTGAAGTACTTTGTAGACTGCAGGGTAGCTGGTGGAGGAGCAGCTAGTCTGAAGTACTTTGTAGACTGCAGGGTAGCTGGTGGAGGTGCAGCTAGTCTGAAGTACTTTGTAGACTGCAGGGTAGCTGGTGGATTCACTCCAGGTGGAACTAAAGTCTGATTCAACACTTGATTATATTTCACATCCTTCATCCAGATCTGTGAAGTCACTAAAGGTGTTGAATACATGTAGTGGAGTAGAAGTACACCATGTACCTCTGACTTGTGTTTACTGCCAACCTAAAAGTAGCTCAAAAATAGTAATCAATAATGTATTGAAAAGGTATTTGGCTGATTGTTTTATATCGGCTCAGACAGGTTATATGAGATGCCCAGTCTACGTACAGATCACTCATTTTGAAATATTAAACTTAGTTTTCTTTACTTTAATTGTTCATCCTTGTGTAGAAGGCTATCACGTAACACACATGTGGTTGGTCATAGCATAAAGAACATCTGATTTAATGTGAGGTATGGAAATAATCATTTGAGTATGTGTATATAAATATGTAATTTACAACAGCTGTAAGATGCTTGAAAAGTGCTTGAATTTAACTTTGGAAAAGGTGTAAGAACCCTGCAAAGCTGTGTGCGTGTGTGTGCGTGTGTGTGTGGCCTAGCATTACTATACTTGTGGGGACCTAAATCTGTCTACACAGTCACTTGTGGGGACTCGCTTCCCTTATGGGGACAAATTGGAGGTCCCCATAAGGGGAATCATTAATTTTAGGGTGAAGACTTGGTTAGGGTTAGGCATGTGTTGGTTATGGTTAAGGTTCGGATAAGTCTCCAGGAAATGCATGTAAGTCAATGTGATGTCCCCTGAAGTGGTGTGTGTGTGTAGAGAGTTCATACAACTGATTTGTGGAACAATTATAAATGGAAATATGTATTGCTCATAATAACAACATCATAAAAGGGAGAAAAAAATTCCAATACAAATGTTATTCCTTAAAATAATAAAAAGGGATAAAACGTCTTGTGTTAACACATTTTATATTTGCTAATAATAATATAGATAAAAAGCAGCGTTAAGATGTCTTACAGAGACAGGTTTCTTACTTATTATTATTATTATTATTATTATTATTATTATTATTATTATTATTATTATAATGACATTTAATACAATAAAATGTTACTGAAAGTGTCTTAAATCCACAAATGTAAAGCTTATTATAAAACAAAATGAATCATGATTACATCTAGAAAAGCGGTTTAAAGTGTTAATTGTGACCGCAGCATCAGGTCTAAGACTATTGTTTCATGTGGAACCTATATGCTGCAGGTCTCCCTTGAAAAAGAGACATATGATCTCAATGGGACCAATCTGAAGAAATAAAGGTTTGAAATGAAATGAAATGAAACAGGACGCATTTCATCCCACAGGCCACAAGACGATTCAACACCTGCACTCTTGAGAGAACATCCATAACATTCATCTGTTTAACTTACTAGTTATTTATCTATTATATAATATTGCAATTACTATATTATCTGTGTTATTGTGTTGCCCTGTTGGAAGAGCCTGTGACCTCAGATCTTCATTGACATAACCACGCTGTAGCTCCACATGACAATAACAGCCTTGAACCTTGAAGCCTGCTGCTGTGTCTCTGAACTCTGAGGTTCAAAGTGTTAAATCTCTCTCTCTCTCTCTCTCTCTCTCTCTCTCTCTCTCTCTCTCTCTCTCTCTCTCTCTCTCTCTCTCTCTCTCTCTCTCTCTCTCTCAGGTAACGGCCCCTCAGGGATCTGCCTCTCCTACCTACTGTCGGGTCGGACCCCCTACCTGTCGCCGGAGGTATCGCACCCAAACCCCCTGCTGAGCAGCAAACTGGGGGAACAGCCACATCTGTCACTGCTGGAGCAGGTAACACACACACAAACACACACGCACACACGCACGCACGCACAGGACATCGGCTAAACTGTTGTTCTTAAAATTGGTAAACATAACATCTGCAAAATGTAACGTTTGTTTCCAACTCTACAGCTTTGTTGTTATTGTTATAATACATATGTTATTGTTTACATTGTGTAGTTGTGAATTGGACTTTATACAAACAGTCACCAGCTATCAAATCTCTTTAGAATCTTTCATGTAAATATTTCCTTTATCTGCTGACTTATAGAGCAATATATCGTGTGTGTGTGTGTGTGTGTGTGTGTGTGTGTGTAGGACCTGGAGTACCTGTGCGAGGGTCTGGAGGGCCGCTCCTCTAACCCTGTGGCGGTGCTTTTTGATTCGCTGCTGCTCCCTGACAGCGACTTTGGTCTGGACCACTCGTCTCCTCTGGACTGGAGATACGAGCCTGAGAGATCAGTCCCTCACCTGGTGCTGGGGAGGGGCCCGCCGGGGGGCGCCTGGCACGTACGTTACTCTCAGTATCAAAAATATATATTAGACTATTCCAATATTATTTTCAGCAGCAAATAATAACAACAATATTAATTAAAATGAATAAAAGCGTACGTTACTCTCAGTATCTATTACAAATATAACTTGTACTATTTCAATATTCTTTGAAGCAGCAAATAATAATAAACAATATACAAAATTGAATAAAAGCGACAAAAAAAAGTCTTGAATTTTAATCTAAATTGATAATAATAATAGTACTATAGGCAGCATAAAAAGACAAGGCATTGTACAAAAGAGAAATTAAAACTAGACTAGAAATAAAATAGCATTAAAAAAAATATACATGAGGAAATACAAATTCTTGCATTAGCTATTTCGTGCTTATAATAGCAAAAATAATAATAATAAAATGATAACAACTCCAACAGGGAAGAGAAGTGTCGCTTTGAAATATTTATTAAAGACAATTATAATACAATGAATTCAAAGAAAAGGGGTAAAATTGTCTTCAATAAAAAGATCATGCTTGAAAAATTATAATAAAATAATGACAAGAGATTAAAAATGTCTGGTTTTGAAATAATAAATGTGTATGTGATAATACAATAAGGGTAAAAAGTATTGCTTTGAATATGCAATACAGGAAGTATAGAAAAAAAAACTTGATAACATGATACGAAATAAATCAAATCCTATACCTTTTGTTTTGAAACGGCAGACATATCTTTCAAACATTTCCTGACGAGCTAAAACCTAATTTCACAGCAGGGTCTTTGTCCCTGAGACGCGGCACAGGATATGGAAATGTGTGCAAATATTCTTTGTGTCGACATGCAGCCGCTTATTTGCACAAACTGCAGAGAGCACATGATGCAAGGGATGCAGCTTGTAAACACACAGTTTATTGAGACTGGACTTGTTTGTATAATAGACATTAACATCATGTTAATATTGTGTGTGTGTGTGTGTGTGTGTGTGTGTGTGTGTGTGTGTGTGTGTGTGTGTGTGTGTGTGTGTGTGTGTGTGTGTGTTGTTCCAGGCTATGGAGTGCTCCATGCTAACGCTCAGTCTGGCAAACTGGATGGAGCTTCCTGGACTCAAACTCAAAGACTGGATGAGGGAGAAACGCAGGTCTGTGCACAGGAAACAGTATTTATATAGACGTAGGCCTATAACACTGATATTTGAGTATTGAGTGGTTATTACAGAACACATATAATATTGATTTAACCCTTCATTTGCCTCAGAAAGTATTAGTATATGCTGGATTTAAAGGTAGGTAGGTAGGTAGGTAGGTAGGTAGGTAGGTAGGTAGGTAGGTAGGTAGGTAGGTAGGTAGGTAGGTAGATAGGTAGGTAGGTGACTTTAAGATCCTACACATATTTAGGAGGGACTTCATGCGATCAGTGTTAACCTCGGCAGGAGTTTGAATGGTTCTTACTGGTTTTTATCAAGAGCTATCCTCCACTTTGACCACCAGAGAGCGACATTGCAATCTTAATTGTGCCTTTTGGAATGAGTTTAATAGTGATGTCTGCATGAGACGCAGAGCATTGAGTTTGTGTTGATGAATACAATTTGTGTTAAATGTCACCGCACCTTTTTGTTTGTCTTTGTCTAAGTTGATTTTTATCTTCCAGGAACCTCTATACTTCCTGTTCAACTCTTTTAGACTTTAACTTAGAGCAGGGGTGCCCAACCAGTCGATCCAGATCGACCGGTCGATCGCGGGGAGATTCCCAGTCGATCGCGAGATGTGTCTAAAAATAGGACAACAACATTCAGTTGTATCGTTAATGTCCTGTAACATAATCTTCCTGTGCCAGAATAATGCACTTTAACGCATCAAAGCTTTGTGATTGGCCGGCGAGACCCCATGTGTCGGGGCGTGACTGGTGGGCATTGGGCAGTATTTCGCTGACGTTGTCCGTGTCAACAGAAGTGACAGTCCGCACACACACAAGACCACAATTACGGCAGAAGGAGTGGGAGGATGATTATTTTTGTATCTATTCCAATTCAAAGTCCATCTGTCTCATCTGCAATGCGAGCGTGGCTTTATCGAAGAAGGGTAATTTAGGAGCGGCATTTCAAAACAGTGCACAAACGCTACGAGACGGAATTCCCTCTTAATTCTGCTCCCAAAAGGGGAGGGGCCTGAAAGCACAGCTAAATGCACAGCAGTCCATTTTCACGTTCTTGCGAAACACATGAAGTCTTTCAAAGACGGCGAAGTTGTGAAAGAAGCTTTCCTGGAGGCTGCCGACGCGCTTTTGGGGGACAGTAAAAATAACAGAAGCATTTCAACAGGTTTTTGATATAATAAAAACTCAAGTTAGATACCGTTATTAATCAGCTGTAAGTTTTAGTTTGTTTGAACTTATTCATTATTGTACAAAATGGTATAAGAATGCAAACATTAAGATCTGTTCTGTTTAAATTGATTATAGTCTATCATCAATTCAGGTTAAGAAACTAGTGTTGCTTGCATGCATTTTAAAAAGGCATTTATTTTTATACTCTACTAAAATGCAACAAAAAAGGGTTTGATTCTATTAATGTTGTCTTTTTTTATTGCACTGTTGCAGCAGATTCCTGTGTAGCTTCAGATCTGAGTTGTCTTATTAGTGAGCCTCATTTATACTTTTGTAGCAACACTATTTTTATATAATGGCAAAGAAAGGGTTCAGAGTCTTTTCTTTTTGCCCTGTGTCACACATGTGGCAGCACTGTTCAATGCTTCTTGAACACATTACCCACTGTAGTGATGTGTGAATAAACTCCAACTCTGTATCAACAACACTGTTGTGTAACTTCAGTTAAATACTTGAGAGGTAAGATAAAGGATCTGCGGTATTTTATGAAGTATTCATCGTAAAAAAGGTCAATTTTATACAAGTAGAAGTGTGTATTTACCTGGCAGCAGGCTGTCAGTAATGGCTACGCCTCTCTATTTGGACTGGTAGATCTGGGCAGACTGGCAACTTTAAAAGTAGCTCTCGGTTCAAAAAAGGTTGGGCACCCCTGACTTAGAGTATTCCCACTAACATTACCTTTTCTAAATTGTTGTTTCAGTGTTTCAAATAGTAAAACCACTTCTTAAATTCAAGTAAATATGTATTAAGCCTGTGTGTGTTAATGATGAATTAAAATCTGTGAATGTATCTTGTTTTTAAATATATTTCCTTGTTTATTTTTCCCGCAGAAATGTCCGTAATGACCGAGCCACTCCCGCAGAAATCGCCTCTTACTACCAGCACTACGTTTCCCAGATGTCATTGGAGCAGAACTTCGCCTGTGGGACAACCGTAACCGGGGTAACCAGGCAGCCTAGTAACAAGGAGGGATCGCCGCCCTGCTGGAGGGTGACGGGACTGCAGCGGCGCGAAGGGGAGGAGCTGGGAGGTAATAATAATAATAATAATGTGATTTATATTGCGCTTTTCCTGGTGCTCAAAGCGCTTAAAGTACAGTTTTATAAATTTAATAAAACCCGCTGCGATGTCTTTAAAAATATGTAATATATTTAGAATATTTTAAGCTTTTAGACATTAAATATTCACTTATTTTTAAAGCTGTTTTCTGTATCATGCCCCCTTCCTAAACTTCTTTAAATTAGGCTATATTCATATTTTCGCATGACGTTGATTAAATAATTGTGTAATAATATATATTGTTTTTATATTTTGTAAGTTCTCCCTGTTGGATGAAAAGTCCCCTGAATCAAACTGCTTTAAAAATATGATATGATAACATTATTTTCCATTGACATAAGGGTTATAAAGAGTCTCATATTAACCCTCCACTTCCTGTGTCCTCCCTCCACTTCCTGTCAGATGGTTCCACTGTTTCCGACGAGGTTCCGTTCTCGCTGCTGGCTCATAACGTGGTTTTGGCGACGGGCACCCACGACATCCCAGCCCGACTGGGAGTTGAGGGCGAGTCGCTGCCCCATGTTTGCCACTCCTTCTGGGAGCTGGAGGCCGCCATCTCCCGCGGAGAGCTCGACCAATCATCGGACCCCGTGCTGGTGGTGGGGGCGGGGCTTACTGCGGCAGACGCTGTTCTGGCAGCCCATCACCTGAACACGCCGGTGTACCACGTCTTCAGACGCTCCGTCAACGACCCGGGGCTCATCTTCAACCAGCTGCCCAAACTGCTCTACCCAGAGTACCACAAGGTACCCCACTAAGACATCCACATTTTCTGACCACATGTCTGATTCGAAGCATTTTTATTCAGATTTAAAGAATAAAAAGGGCTTGTATACAAATATTTTATATTCACAATATTGTGCACTACATTACATTTGACATTACATTACATTTTAAATGGGTTCAAATAGCCGATGCAAATATTTGGAGAGCAGGGACACAAATTGCAGATATATTGATTTTAATGAATGTTTGATAAAATATGACAATTTAACAATAGAAAATAAACAAATTGCTCTACACGGAGTACCACAAGGTACCCCACTAAGACATCAACATTTCCTGACAACATCTCTGATTTGAAGCATTTTTATTTTGTGTTCAATGTCAGATTTAAAGAAAAAAAGAGGATATTATATATACATAATATTATCCACTTGCCGAGTTAAATTGCAACTCAACATCACTCTTAAAATGTTTATTTTAAGACTTTTAAGAAAAACGTTTTTTTTTGTATAAATAGCCGATGCGGAGATGTATAGATTAGGGCCGCCAACTGCAGATATATTGCTCTACCCGAGTAGCAAAAAGTAAGGAGGTTTCATAATATGTAGGAACTTATCATAAAGACATGTGATGCATCGAGTATAAGAGTATACTCTGAAAGGAGAGAATTAAAGCCAGTTATGCAACTCGTCTAAATACAACTTAAAGAAAAACACCAAAAATGTACTAAAACATCATCAACAGAATTTGAAGAAGTTACCATGTTGGTGTGTTGCTCACAGCATGCTCACTTCCTGTCCTGTAACACCACTTGTTCCTCTAATGGAGTCAATGGTTTGAGTCCAGATGGAGAAGTCCAGTTTTTAAAATGCATGTTTCTCCAACCTGCTTTTTTTGTTAGACTGACTATAGAGAAATTCCTCTTTCACTTCAAACCATCCATTTTCCTTCTTTGCTTTGTGGTTATTAAACCAGATTTATAAGTTTCTCCCATCTGCCTTTTCTGTAGTTATTAGACTGACTATGGATCGATCCCCTTTTTCAACATCACTTCAAAACCATACATTTTCCTTCTTTGCTTTGTGGTATTAAAACCTGTTTGATGTCTTCCACTCACTTCCTGTCTCTTCCTGCAGATTCACCAGATGATGACTCAGCAGCAGTACCAGGCCCCGCCTCCCCCTCAAAGCCACGCCCACAATCTGCAAACCTCCCCCTCTTCTTCCTCTTCCTCCCTTCCCCCTGCCTCTTCTTCCTCCTCTTACTCGGGATACCTCAGTTTCCCGCGATACAAAGTAGTGGCGTTCAGACCCGACAAGAAGTGCGTCCTTGAGTCGGATTCTGGCGAACGCACAGTTTTGCAGATCTCCAAAGCGCTGGTTCTGATTGGAGCTCATCCAAACCTCTCCTTCTTGCGGGAAAATGGCCGAGGGCTGGGAAGCTACCCGGAGGAACCCATTACTTGCCGAAGGAACCCCATAGACGTGGATCCGTTCACCAACAAGGTTCTGGGGGCGGAGGGGCCCGGTTTGTACGCCATGGGGCCGCTGGTCGGAGAAAACTTCGTCCGGTTCCTGAAAGGTGGAGCGTTGGCGATAGCAAGTGATTTAGCAAAGAGACATCGAGGGGAAGAAGAGGAGGACGGAGAGAAATACCTGGCGATTGACAGATTTATGGACAGACAGAAGAGGATGAAAAATGAGGTTCGGGAGTCGTAGCGCGGCACCAAACACATTTTAAAACGAAAACACAGAAGAAAGGAAATCGAACTCGCTGCTAAAAGATTTTAAGACAGGACTTGAACTGGTTTTGGGAAAGAATAAAATAACGCCTGCTCTTGAGAAATGTGGGGGTGGGTGTGGGTTGGACTCTGGAGCGAAAGACGTGAAATTCTTTACATTTACATTTTTATTCTGGAAAGTCTTTACTTTACCAACTGGATAAAACCCTCTATCATCCACTGACGTTGGGCTCTGACAGACGACTAAATGACATTTGGACATTTGTTATATTTGTGTAGTCTGTGAAACACAAGAAACAAAAACACCTAAAGCCAAACTGGTCTACCTGCAATGGGAAAAGACACCTGTTTATCACTGTTTCAAAAAACCTGCATTTACGCACAAATTCACATGTTTACTACCTGGAAGTAGATCCTGGAGGTCGTGAACCCCACCCTCACTTTATGTGTTTTGATGATTGACTTTAGCCTCTTTCCCACTGGATAAATCACCCAGAACTGAGACTTCAACATATAATAAATAGACACATTTTTTATAATTTATGACCTTTTTAAAAGGCTTTTATTTGTTAATGTAATCTCCCTAAAGCCCCCAGAGTACACTGACAGAAAATGTTAACGCATATAAACCCACTTTTAAAAACTCTGTGACCCTAATCCTATTTCTATCGGGTGAATAAACATTTCTATAGAAAGGGTTATAGAGTCGGACAGGTCTGCATTTTGGACGATGATACGTATATCTGTATTACAACGCTCCGGTGTCCATATATTGGGCAATGCTGTTGTTACTTAAAGGCTCAATGAGTGGAATTTGTCCATTTATCTCATCAATTAATTAATAGTGTGTTAAATGGAAAATAAAACGTCCAATCTGACGTCTTCAAACATCTTGTTTTTATCAGTCCAAAACCAAAAGATACTCAATTGAATCCAAAATGTAGAAAAGCAGGACATCTCAAAATGTGAAAGGCTAAAAATATGTTTCTATATTTAGTTTTTTCATTAAATAATGACTTGAGTGATTTATTAATGATCAAAATAGTTAACTAATACTTTTAGTTTGATGAACTAATTGTTCCAGATTTATTGTGGGTCTATACATGTTTTGTTTTTTTTAAAGGGAAATCCTACTCATCGTGCCTTTTTTAAAAACAGTAAAACATGTTCTTTATACTCGGTCAGTGCCATCTGGTGGTCAAACAATGTAATGCAGACACCTCAAACACTCATCTGTAAATACAACATATAGTAAATATTGTAAATCCATTTCACTGTCAGGCAACACGTGACTTTTTAACATGTAAATATGACAATGTCTCACACTTTATTAGCTACTGAGGACGGACACAAACACAGGAAGAGGAGATGTTAAAAAAGTGTGGAAGCAAGGAAATAATAAAGGCAAGAAGTGAAGATTTAAAGACAAAGTAATTGATGTAAAGTGACTTTCTTCTCACTCACATGGAGCCTGAATCACTACAGCCACTTCCTGTTTTCCACTCAGCATCACACTCGACCAAAACAGCCTTTTTTATTTGTTTTAAATTATGTATAATTGGGATAATTAACATGTTTCTGTTGGAAAAGTGTTTCATTTGACACCATCTAAGGTGCTTTATTTTTCTATTTCCCACTCATGTCACCTGTACCTGCTTTAATAACCTGTCGTGTTTTTATCTTGAAAAGGTTTTATACTTCACAAAACAAAAGAGAATGTATTTTTTTTCATTGAAAATGCTGTAAAAAATAATAATATAAATCCGTTTTACCACTTCTCTAGTAATAACATACATTATTTGTTTTGGGTTTTAAAAATTCAAGAGGATAATAATGCAGACCAAATTGAGATCATGTTGATTTCAGCTATAAAAACATTTTCTCTGTTTTTGACTTTGATTCTTTGAATTCGTTATGCATCTTTTCATTTAAGTTGTATCACCAAGAAAAGGTTCTGGTTTGTTCAAACATTTGACGGTAATTCATAACTTATTCCTGCTAAATATAATACAAAATAAGGTTCATACTTTCTCTTATTTCATGGTTTAGTTGAATACTCGATTCTTATTGGTCAAGTCAGAACACGTGACACGTTGTTAATCCAGTAGTACATACCGCTGTCAAGGATTTATTGACCGTTGATAAGGACGCTCACATCTGCAGAAAAAAGTCCGGTCGATTTAACTGTATAGAGATCAACCCGACAAGAGGGACAAGAAAACAGCGGAGAAGCAACGGGGAAGAAACCCTCATCACGGAGCTGCAACTGCGGTCCTTTTTACGCAACGGTCCAGACATCAAACGGCACAGTTGCCAGTTACTTTGGCATTAGGGCAAGGATATCTAGATACTTTCCAAGGTTTGACCAGCGCCATATAGATAGATTATAGTTAGATATTATATGGGTCTGGGTTTGATATAATGAATTGTGCTACTTTTAAACCAAGCAGCGATGTTTTCAAATCTGTAATCAAAAAGCTCCGCAAAAACGCGATCGAAGCAGTTCCTGCCGTTGCTACGTTAGTTCAAACGGTAACAACGGACTATTTTTCTTAGCGGATGCATGTCATTTTAAATCAATAAAACTATTTTTTTAAATTAGTAAAAACATTTCAATTAATATTGGGAGTCATGACGTTACTTTGTTGAGAATGTGGCTTTGTAATAATCGGGATAATGTGCAGTGAGGCTGTCATGAAGAACAAGGAATAGTTTTCTCACAACATCACGTTTACGAGGCATTGCACATGAATAGGAAATATAGTAAAATGAACAGAAACAATACATATATAGCCTACTTATCAACAGTATAAATATCTGTATATAACACAAGTTAAAATGTACAGGATAACTACAAATACTACAAAAACAAAATCTATATAAACATAGGCAACTTAAAACTAGGGTAAAGTTGCAGATTGTTTTGTAAATACAATTTAATTGAGGTAGAGTTTGAAGACATAATGTGCAAATTAGTCAAATCCAGTGGCATAACAAGGTTGTGATTGGCCCCGGTGCAAATATTGTTTTGGCCCCCCCATCGCCCCAAACATAAGCGCACGCTGATAATAAAGAGTTACAATAATCCAGCCTTGAAGTAACAAATGCATGGACTAGTTTCTCTGCATCGTTTTGAGGCAAGATATGCCTGATTTTTGCAATGTTACGTAGATGGAAGTAGGCGGTCCTTGAAATTGATGTTATGTGGGCGTTAAAGGATAAATCCTGATGAAATATAACACCAAGATTCCTTACAGTCTCACTGCAGGCCAAATTAATGCCATCCATAGTTAGTATATCTTTAGATCATTTGTTTCGTAGATTCTTCGGGCCAAGTACAATAACTTCAGTTTTGGTCGTGTTTAACATCAAAAAGTTTAAGGTCATCCACGTTTTTAAGTCCTTAGCCGCGTTCACACTGCGGTACTTTTCCCACAAAGGTTCATGCAAACTTAGTTCATGCGAACTCTTTAGTTCGCATGAACTAAGTACAGATCGCGTTCACACCAGAAAAAGTCCCTGGGGGTGGATTAGGCAAATGAAGCCGCTGACGTCACTTCTTCTTCTTCTGCTTTGGGTTTACTGGCAGGCTGCAAACCACTTCACGGCGTATACTGCCGCCCAAAGTCCCCGGCCGGAAGTCCCCGGCCGGAAGTCCCCGGAGTTGGGGACTGGCTTCAGTAGAAGCTGCTGGGAGTCCCAGCAGCTTCTACTGAAGCCTTCCGAGTAAATCGCCAGAACGCCAACACCTCCTAATCTCCACCGCTCCCATGTTTTATTTTGTGTTGTCATAAGTTAGTCTCTCTGCGTTTCTGCGCTGGGCTAATGCTAATGCTAATAATGCTAATGCAAGGATCATAAAATGACGGCTTCACAAAACTTTTTGGGAGTTTTACGGGGCGTGGTTTGCAATTCGCCCAGCCAATCAGAAATATAGCTCTTTTCTCAAAAAAGAGCCGTTCGAAAGTCCCTGCTCTCTAGCAGGGACTTTCGAGGGGATTAAAAGGTTCGCATTAACTACTTTTAGTACCGGCTCTTTTTGGTGTGAACGCGAATGGTTCCACTGTTTCCGACGAGGTTCCGTTCTCGCTGCTGGCTCATAACGTGGTTCTTGCGACGGGCACCCACGACATCCCAGCCCGACTGGGAGTTGAGGGCGAGTCGCTGCCCCATGTCTGCCACTCCTTCTGGGAGCTGGAGGCCGCCATCTCCCGCGGAGAGCTCGACCAATCATCGGACCCGTGCTGGTGGTGGGGGCGGGGCTTACTGCGGCAGACGCTGTTCTGGCAGCCCATCACCTGAACACGCTGGTGTACCACGTCTTCAGACGCTCCGTCAACGACCCGGGGCTCATCTTCAACCAGCTGCCCAAACTGCTCTACCCAGAGTACCACAAGGTACCCCACTAAGACATCCACATTTCCTGACCACATGTCTGATTCGAAGCATTTTTATTCAGATTTAAAGAATAAAAAGGGCTTGTATACAAATATTTTATATTCACAATATTGTGCACTACATTACATTTGACATTACATTACATTTTAAATGGGTTCGAAATAGCCGATGCAATATTTGGAGAGCAGGGACACAAATTGCAGATATATTGATTTTTATGAATGTTTGATAAAATATGACAATTTAACAATAGAAAATAAACAAATTGCTCTACACGGAGTACCACAAGGTACCCCACTAAGACATCAACATTTCCTGACAACATCTCTGATTTGAAGCATTTTTATTTTGTGTTCAATGTCAGATTTAAAGAAAAAAAGAGGATATTATATATACATAATATTATCCACTTGCCGAGTTAAATTGCAACTCAACATCACTCTTAAAATGTTTATTTTAAGACTTTTAAGAAAAACGTTTTTTTTTGTATAAATAGCCGATGCGGAGATGTATAGATTTGGGCCGCCAACTGCAGATATATTGCTCTACCCGAGTAGCAAAAAGTAAGGAGGTTTCACAATATGTAGGAACTTATCATAAAGACATGTGATGCATCGAGTATAAGAGTATACTCTGAAAGGAGAGAATTAAAGCCAGTTATGCAACTCGTCTAAATACAACTTAAAGAAAAACACCAAAAATGTACTAAAACATCATCAACAGAATTTGAAGAAGTTACCATGTTGGTGTGTTGCTCACAGCATGCTCACTTCCTGTCCTGTAACACCACTTGTTCCTCTGATGGAGTCAATGGTTTGAGTCCAGATGGAGAAGTCCAGTTTTTAAAATGCATGTTTCTCCAACCTGCTTTTTTTGTTAGACTGACTATAGAGAAATTCCTCTTTCACTTCAAATCATCCATTTTCCTTCTTTGCTTTGTGGTTATTAAACCAGATTTATAAGTTTCTCCCACCTGCCTTTTCTGTAGTTATTAGACTGACTATGGATCGATCCCCTTTTTCAACATCACTTCAAAACCATACATTTTCCTTCTTTGCTTTGTGGTATTAAAACCTGTTTGATGTCTTCCACTCACTTCCTGTCTCTTCCTGCAGATTCACCAGATGATGACTCAGCAGCAGTACCAGGCCCCGCCTCCCCCTCAAAGCCACGCCCACAACCTGCAAACCTCCCCCTCTTCTTCCTCTTCCTCCCTTCCCCCTGCCTCCTCTTCCTCCTCTTACTCGGGATACCTCAGTTTCCCGCGATACAAAGTAGTGGCGTTCAGACCCGACAAGAAGTGCGTCCTTGAGTCGGATTCTGGCGAACGCACAGTTTTGCAGATCTCCAAAGCGCTGGTTCTGATTGGAGCTCATCCAAACCTCTCCTTCTTGCGGGAAAATGGCCGAGGGCTGGGAAGCTACCCGGAGGAACCCATTACTTGCCGAAGGAACCCCATAGACGTGGATCCGTTCACCAACAAGGTTCTGGGGGCGGAGGGGCCCGGTTTGTACGCCATGGGGCCGCTGGTCGGAGAAAACTTTGTCCGGTTCCTGAAAGGTGGAGCGTTGGCGATAGCAAGTGATTTAGCAAAGAGACATCGAGGGGAAGAAGAGGAGGACGGAGAGAAATACCTGGCGATTGACAGATTTATGGACAGACAGAAGAGGATGAAAAATGAGGTTCGGGAGTCGTAGCGCGGCACCAAACACATTTTAAAACGAAAACACAGAAGAAAGGAAATCGAACTCGCTGCTAAAAGATTTTAAGACGGGACTTGAACTGGTTTTGGGAAAGAATAAAATAACGCCTGCTCTTGAGAAACGTGGGGGTGGGTGTGGGTTTGGACTCTGGAGCGAAAGACGTGAAATTCTTTACATTTACATTTTTATTCTGGAAAGTCTTTACTTTACCAACTGGATAAAACCCTCTATCATCCACTGACGTTGGGCTCTGACAGACGACTAAATGACATTTGGACATTTGTTATATTTGTGTAGTCTGTGAAACACAAGAAACAAAAACACCTAAAGCCAAACTGGTCTACCTGCAATGGGAAAAGACACCTGTTTATCACTGTTTCAAAAAAACCTGCATTTACGCACAAATTCACATGTTTACTACCTGGAAGTAGATCCTGGAGGTCGTGAACCCCACCCTCACTTTATGTGTTTTGATGATTGACTTTAGCCTCTTTCCCACTGGATAAATCACCCAGAACTGAGACTTCAACATATAATAAATAGACACATTTTTTATAATTTATGACCTTTTTAAAAGGCTTTTATTTTGTTTAATGTAATCTCCCTAAAGCCCCCAGAGTACACTGACAGAAAATGTTACCGCATATAAACCCACTTTTAAAAACTCTGTGACCCTAATCCTATTTCTCTCGGGTGAATAAACATTTCTATAGAAAGGGTTATAGAGTCGGACAGGTCTGCATTTTGGACGATGATATGTATATCTGTATTACAACGCTCCGGTGTCCATATATTGGGCAATGCTGTTGTTACTTAAAGCCTCAATGAGTGGAATTTGTCCATTTATCTCATCAATTAATTAATAGTGTGTTAAATGGAAAATAAAACGTCCAATCTGACGTCTTCAAACATCTTGTTTGATCAGTCCAAAACCAAAAGATACTCAATTGAATCCAAAATGTAGAAAAGCAGGGCATCTCAAAATGTGAAAGGCTAAAAATATATGTTTCTATATTTAGTTTTTTCATTAAATAATGACTTGAGTGATTTATTAATTATCAAAATAGTTAACTAATACTTTTAGTTTGATGAACTAATTGTTCCAGATTTATTGTGGGTCTATACATGTTTTGTTTTTTTTAAAGGGAAATCCTACTCATCGTGCCTTTTTTAAAAACAGTAAAACATGTTCTTTATACTCGGTCAGTGCCATCTGGTGGTCAAACAATGTAATGCAGACACCTCAAACACTCATCTGTAAATACAACATATAGTAAATATTGTAAATCCATTTCACTGTCAGGCAACACGTGACTTTTTAACATGTAAATATGACAATGTCTCACACTTTATTAGCTACTGAGGACGGACACAAACACAGGAAGAGGAGATGTTAAAAAAGTGTGGAAGCAAGGAAATAATAAAGGCAAGAAGTGAAGATTTAAAGACAAAGTAATTGATGTAAAGTGACTTTCTTCTCACTCACATGGAGCCTGAATCACTACAGCCACTTCCTGTTTTCCACTCAGCATCACACTCGACCAAAACAGCCTTTTTTATTTGTTTTAAATTATGTATAATTGGGATAATTAACATGTTTCTGTTGGAAAAGTGTTTCATTTGACACCATCTAAGGTGCTTTATTTTTCTATTTCCCACTCATGTCACCTGTACCTGCTTTAATAACCTGTCGTGTTTTTATCTTGAAAAGGTTTTATACTTCACAAAACAAAAGAGAATGTATTTTTTTTCATTGAAAATGCTGTAAAAAATAATAATATAAATCAGTTTTACCACTTCTCTAGTAATAACATACATTATTTGTTTTGGGTTTTAAAAATTCAAGAGGATAATAATGCAGACCAAATTGAGATCATGTTGATTTCAGCTATAAAAACATTTTCTCTGTTTTTGACTTTGATTCTTTGAATTCGTTATGCATCTTTTCATTTAAGTTGTATCACCAAGAAAAGGTTCTGGTTTGTTCAAACATTTGACGGTAATTCATAACTTATTCCTGCTAAATATAATACAAAATAAGGTTCATACTTTCTCTTATTTCATGGTTTAGTTGAATACTCGATTCTTATTGGTCAAGTCAGAACACGTGACACGTTGTTAATCCAGTAGTACATACCGCTGTCAAGGATTTATTGACCGTTGATAAGGACGCTCACATCTGCAGAAAAAAGTCCGGTCGATTTAACTGTATAGAGATCAACCCGACAAGAGGGACAAGAAAACAGTGGAGAAGCAACGAGGGAAGAAACCCTCATCACGGAGCTGCAACTGCGGTCCTTTTTACGCAACGGTCCAGACATCAAACGGCACAGTTGCCAGTTACTTTGGCATTAGGGCAAAGGATATCTAGATACTTTCCAAGGTTTGACCAGCGCCATATAGATAGATTATAGTTAGATATTATATGGGTCTGGGTTTGATATAATGAATTGTGCTACTTTTAAACCAAGCAGCGATGTTTTCAAATCTGTAATCAAAAAGCTCCGCAAAAACGCTATCGAAGCAGTTCCTGCCGTTGCTACGTTAGTTCAAACGGTAACAACGGACTATTTTTCTTAGCGGATGCATGTCATTTTAAATCAATAAAACTATTTTTTTAAATCAGTAAAAACATTTCAATTAATATTGGGAGTCATGACGTTACTTTGTTGAGAATGTGGCTTTGTAATAATCGGGATAATGTGCAGTGAGGCTGTCATGAAGAACAAGGAATAGTTTTCTCACAACATCACGTTTACGAGGCATTGCACATGAATAGGAAATATAGTAAAATGAACAGAAACAATACATATATAGCCTACTTATCAACAGTATAAATATCTGTATATAACACAAGTTAAAATGTACAGGATAACTACAAATACTACAAAAACAAAATCTATATAAACATAGGCAACTTAAAACTAGGGTAAAGTTGCAGATTGTTTTGTAAATACAATTTAATTGAGGTAGAGTTTGAAGACATAATGTGCAAATTAGTCAAATCCAGTGGCGTAACAAGGTTGTGATTGGCCCCGGTGCAAATATTGTTTTCGCCCCAAACATAAGCGCACGCTGATAATAAAGAGTTACAATAATCCAGCCTTGAAGTAACAAATGTCGGTCGAAATTATTCGCCAGAGCTGCCGAATAATCGATTTTGATCATGGTCAGTTTCTGGCAACCCTATCCTTGAGGCAGTCTTGAATCATATTTAGATGATTAATTTCATCAGGCTTGATTGATAAATATAGTTGAGTATCATCCGCATAACAATGAAAATGTACAGAATGATTCCTTAAAATATTGCCTAACGGAAGCATATATAATGTGAACAAAATAGGTCCGAGCACTGAGCCCTGTGGCACTCCATGGCTAACTTTGGTTTGCGTGGAATATTCATCATTGACACGTACAAACTGAGAGCGTTCAGATAAATAGGACCTAAACCAGCCTAAAGCAGTTCCCTGTATGCCAACTAAGTGCTCTAGTCTTTGCAATAGGATAACATGATCGATAGTATCAAATGCAGCACTGAGATCGAGCAAAACAAGAATAGAGACAAGTCCCTTGTCTGAGGCTATTAGAATATCATTTGTGACTTTAACCAGAGCTGTCTCTGTGATATGATGTGTTCTAAAGCCAGACTAAAAATCTTCAAATAAATCATTGTTTTTTAAGTAATCACACAACTGTTTTGCGACCGCTTTCTCAAGAATCTTTTAGAGGAAGATTAGAAATGTCTATAATTGGCTAAAACCTCTGGATCGAGGTTGTGCTTTTTAAGAAGCGGTTTTATCACTGCTACTTTGAATGATTGTGGAACATAGCCTGATAATAAAGACATATTCATAATATTTAATAAAGAAGTGCTAATTAATGGAAAAACTTCCTTCAACAGCTTAGTTGGAATTGGGTCTAACATGCACGTTGATGGTTTAGAAGAGAGAATCATTGAATGTAATTGTTCAAGGTTTATGGCTGAAAAGCATTCTAGTTTACTATCTAGTGTAATATTAGAACTTACGTTTCCGGGAGCTGTTGATAACACTATACTGGTCAAAGGCAAGAGGTCATTAATTTTGTTTCTAAGAGTAACAATTTTATCGTTAAAAAAGCACATAAAATCATTACTACTGAGTGCTATGGGAATAGAAGGCTCAATCGAGCTGTGGCTCTCTGTCAGCCTGGCTACAGTGCTGAAAAGAAATCTAGCATTATTCTTATTCTCATCTATTAATGAAGAGTAGTAGGCTGCTCTCGCTTTACGCAGTGCTTTCTTATATTCATTGAGAGTAATATGCCAAATTATACGAGATTCTTCAAGTTTAGTGGAACGCCATAGTCTTTCAAGTTGTCTCGACTTTTGCGTTATTTTGCGGGTTTCTGCATTATGCCATGGAGCTAATCTATGTTGAAAGAACAAGGTTTATAACGCTGTGAGAATGGGTCTGCGGAGAGCATTTCTCCGCCATCTCAACTCGTCTATTAGCGTTCAGGGAGCTCTTTGCAAGTCAATGGGGCTCCGTGTTAGTTGAAAATTGACGCTAAAGGTCCCCCCACTGCGTTTGATAGTGACGCCAAGAGATCCTAAACACACAAGGGGACGGCTAATAACCAGAAAAGCATGACATAGGACCTTTAAATACTAAATAAAGGGTGAAAACTTCCAGGCGTTGTTGTTGTTTGTAGTGTTATGTCTGAATGTCTGAATGTGTTGCCTTAAGACACTGCAGTTTAAATCATGTAAAGTCTTTACAACACGTTTCCTGTTCGTACGGTTTGATTTATATCTGATTTATTAAATTACCTGGATCATGTCTGTGGGTTTGTCTGTGGGTTTCTATTAAAAGGATATCTGTCAGCCATTCTGTTGTTGTTTCTCTCTTTTCTGTGTGTTTGCTTCATATTTTATTATTAAAGAGACCCGATCTGCTTTTTGGGGGGTTTCCCTTGGCCCCTGGCCCTGGTTATTTTTGAGAATACTTCATCTGCAATATCATATATATAACATATATATATATATATATATATATATATATATCATAGGCGTCACTTTTGCAAATGGCCAATCTTGTCCCCACCACTTTGCGTTAGGATCATTTGTTTCAAATGATCTGAAAATAGCGTGCACAAAGAATCGTACATGTACAATCTGGAGAACTGGTCTCACTCTCTGGGTGTGTTTCTGGAAGCCCTGGTGGTGCAGTTTGGACCTGAGACACATCTAATATTAGTTTTCATTAAATAGAGAATAGTGAAGCTGTTGTTGTTGTTGTTGTTCATATTATTTAATAGTCTAAAATGTATTTTCTTGAGGTTTATATTATTTATATGTATTCTTAGTTAGTGTCATAAGTTAAAGTAGTTTATATGCTTTTATATTGAAGGCATGTTTTGGGCACTGGGTGATTAGAGCACCTGGTGTAATTGTATATATTGGAGACAGGTGGGTGGTGGGAGCCAGAGCACTAGTAGGCAAACGTTTTTTTTTCTCATGGTGTTCCAACCACAAGGAAGGAAGCCATAGGAAATGCTTAAAGGAACCAATCATAGGAAACCTGTTCATTGTCAATGATATTGGATCATAATAAATGCACAACGGAGAATCTTGTCTGGACCTGGATCATTGCCCTGCGTAAGATGCGCTAACTAGTAGTGATGGCGAGATGAAGCCTTATGAAGCTTTGAAGCTTTCCAGCCAATTGGTTCGCAAAAGGGTTCATCTCATGAGGCTTCATCATGGGCTTCATTTGAACACAAACCCCCTGCTGGTCAAAGTGTGTAAAACGGGCAGATTGGACATCTCAACAGTGTGCTCTATCTCATACCGAGTTCCCAATGAGTAAAGCCTTAGAATAACTCTAAACAACGAACATTAAATCATATTTTCATGTTAACAATATTGTTTTTATTCCATTTGAATGATTGTGATTGAAAAGCCTAAGAAGGCTGGTAAACATTGCAAAGAGGGATTTGTATTCCTTACTAATATTCATAAACGTAACCATGTTGTAGCCTGAGAAAGGCTAAACCATATCAAAGAATACATTTATGAACTACATTATCTCATTTACCTGTAGCTTTTATAAACAACAAAAAAGACGTATTGTTCAGTCGTTGAACCATGGGACCCTGCGTCATGAGTCAACTGCTTTCCAGCTGCGCCACAGCGCACACGCTGAATCTCCCTGAAAACACTGCAACGTATTTATTCCTGTATTTATTCATTCATGTTTTTTTTCCTACATTTATTTATGCTTGTATCTATTTATACTTATGACATGTTCCGACCTCTATATAAGTGAGGTTTTGAGCACTTTTAATTCCATCGTGTCACCGGGCCCGGGTACAGGAGGGGTAATATGGTTCTTATTATACACCCATGGGTAGTATGAGCGTTGTGGTTCAACGTTCAACCGATCTGAATCGCTTCCTGAAGCAGTCACGTGGTATCGACAGGCAGCGAGGCTTCGTTTGTCATTGATGACGTCACTGGCCCAAAACGATACAATCCTCGATCAGGCCTCGATACATGCTTCACAAAAAGGTTCGGGGATTACTCGACACGCGCTCCGAAGCCTCGGCGCAATACGTAACATCACTACTAACTAGTGCCTCAGCGGCTGAATTATTTTAAGTTAATTATCTGTTTTATTTCTATATGATTTTGGCCGCTACAATTTGTATGTATATTTGTATATATTATTTATTGTTTGCGGGGCGCTTAATGCAGTGGGTTTTCTCTTTATCTGAACAAAGTGACGCCATGTTGCTATATAGGTTTGAGTGCATGTAAATGGTCTGCAAAGGCTAAAATCCCAATATATATATATATATATATATATACATTTAAACATATTTAAAAAGATATGTATGTGGATTGATTGCAAATAATCCTGTCACACGGGAAGAACAACACTTTTTTCTATACTTATTTTGGGGAAATGCCATATTGATAAAAGGAGAGAGGCTGACTCCAAACCTAATTGTAAACAATTTTAACAAGAATTAACACAATATAGTAGCACAGTATGAATAACAAGGCAATCAATTGTGTATTTAACAAATATTTGTATCTTATATATATATATATATATATATATATATTTGTAGTCTAAATACTCTGTGTACAGTTCCTGCAAACATTAAGGCTACTGCTAAACTGCAAAACAAGATACACATCATACAGATTCTAACAACTTGATTTGACCTCATGTTTTACCCATGGTTTTACCTCTTTGTATTTACGTTCAGATTCAAATCTATATCACCACATGCTCAGCTGCTACAGTGTAGATATGTGACTGAAAAACTGAAGTCCAGGCTCCTCCAACACATGAATAGAGATATACAGATGTAGCACTCCAGATCAGACTCAAATGGGTGTGTCCCAGTCAAAAGCCCAGCGGATGCCAGTGGCTGGGGGTGTTGCCAAATTGCTAGAGGGCGTTGCCCAATTTCCCCATTTGTTCAATTACAGGATTTAACCATGAGATGGCGCTTCATTCACAAAATACACAATGGGTGTTGTAGAAACATCAATATTTTAGATCGAATAAAGTTTGCTTTATGCAGAATATTTCTTGTAATATTGTACAGTAGATTGAAGTAAATCAACTTATACATTAAGATAAGATAAGATGGACCTTTATTAATCCCGTGGGGATATTCAGTAGTTCAAACAGCAACAGGGTGAGAGTGAAAAACAGGACAGCACAGATTCACACAGATTAATAAAATCAAAAATAAGATGAGCGATAAAAATAATAATAATGATAAACTATGAAATAAGAAATGAATAAAACTAAAATGTAATTATCATATCATATATTATAATGTATTGTATTATTAAGTAATATCATACATTAACCCCATTATAGCAGATGCCACATTGAATGGATGAACACATGTATTTCTGAATACAAGTTGTAAAAATACTTATATGTATTTAAAATTAACCCTTTGGAGTCGACCGTCACGCCGGCGTGATCAGATCACATGACCTGTTCAAGCCGGTGCCGCATAAAAACAACAGTCCGGACAACATTGCCCTGTATTTCTGTCGAAAGTACTGGCTTGAAACTATATCCCAGTCTTTGTTTCATGCAAAAAGACCCAGTAAACACGGAGATACGATGATATAAAGTTAATACATTTCAAAAGTATGAAATATGGAAGCACATATTTGAATATCTTCGCCATATTTGATCATTTTACGAAACGTAAAATACTGGAAACTGTAGATCCTGCTCAACAGGATGTATATGTGTATTTCTGTCGAAAGTCCTGGCTTGAAACTATATGCCAGTCTTTGTTTCATGCAAAAATACCCAATAAACACGGACATACGATGATATAAAGTTAATACAGATATATTTCAGAAGTATGAATAATGGAAGCACATATTTTAATATCTTCGCCGTATTTTATCATTTTACGAAACGGAAAATACTGGAAACTGTAGATTCTGCTCAACAGGATGTATTTACCAGGGAGGGGGTGAGGTAATCAGGTAAACGGAGTGATACGAAACGAGACGAAGGGGGACGGCGGGAACCGAAGAGAGACGGCGGGAAATGGAGAGAGATGAAGATATACGAAGACAGGCGGCGGGAGATGAAGAGAGGCGGCGGGAGACTGCGATTGAAGTAAAGTGACAGACAAACATTGAGAATTTAGATATAGTTAGATAGATTTTGAGTTTTGAAGACTCAACTATGATGAAGAGAACTCTGAATGTGAGTCAAGCTTTAAGCTTGTTTTTTGACATGGAGGAGGAGGTTGCCCATGTGTCGTAGTTGACAGAAACCGCTTTGAAGCGTGGCACAGATAAAGACAGAAAAAACAGATTTTTGTACATAATGTGTGTATATATATATATTTGTATTATATTTATAATAACACTTTTGCCTTATCAGAATGAAATCCCATGCTACTCAATCAAACTTTCACATTATCATAGTCACATCCCATGTATATATTTCCAGCTTTTAAATGGTTTCGTTGTGTATGTTTGTGTTGTGAAAAATAAAATCATTTTCAAAATCTGTTTTTACGTTTTTGTTATGATTTTGGGTTCAAAATGTTCATATAGTAGAAGATCACCTACATCCAAACGAAATAAATATAATTAATTATGATGAATACGTTAAGTCTTGTTCATTGTTTTTCACTTTTATTAAATGTTTGAAATGGTGGACTATCGGACATTCAAAATGGAGCACATTTCCCCCAAGTGTCTGTCAAAATGCATTTTACGTTTCTAACTTGCAATATCAATATTTCAGCTCTCTTCACTCCAGAAAAGCGATCTCCCTGTGTGCGGGGGATCACAGGAGAGGGGGGGGGGAGAGCTGTGGAATGTGACTCCACACATTCCGATGGCCAATTAGTTTTAAACAAAGGGTCCCCAACATACATATATAGGAAACATGGGGGGGTTGGGGCATGGTCGGCGGTCACTCCTGATGAACCCACCAGGGCTGTTTCCTCAGAACGAGAGGAAAGTTTTTACCAGGACAGCTTTTTTAAGGGACAGCATCGCCCTGAGATCTATGCTGCTAATGTGTTCATGGCCATAACGCCATTTGTAACATAGGCTATGGGATTAAATGTAGTGCATTCATTTCAACTCGTGAACATATGATACATTAAATGAATGCGAGGATGACGATCGAAAATCGTTTGTTTGACCCTGGCTGCATTTCCTGATCTAAAAACATAGCGATGGTTTTGTACTTACGCCAACGTGAATTAAACATTATTTTGTTAAATAAAAACATGGTGATGTTTAGTAAATGATTACATGTCTCTTACTTAGCAAAGAATATGATCCTATCCGTGACATATGGATCTTAACAAATATCCGATATATCAGATACCTGTAGATCAGCTGTTTATTTCACATGAGTTTCAGTGTGGCAGCTTTTCACGGCTCCCCCTGGTGGATCCATGATCCATTGCAGCTGTTTCATTATAATTAAATGTATTTATCAAGGGGGCGTTTCAAGTCCTGCGGGGGGGGTTTTACTTTTCAGCAGGGGCCCACCCCGTGCCGATCACGGACCCGCACGGGCAGGCGTCTGAAACAAGCGCTACATCTGTACAACAGCACCTGGATCGGGAACCTGGTAATCTGGTTTCCTCACTCTACATGTTACTTTATCCCTTATCATTGCCTTAAACTGTTCTCTAGTGCTACACCACAGTTCTGGGGGCATGTCTTAAATGGTGTCGAGTGCCATTCTCACCCCCTCCGACGCCACTCGTCCGCACGGTACCGGTCCATTGGATATAACTCCCACGTTGAGTAAACTAAGGACACATAAGATACAATAATACAGTTAGATGAATCACATACTGAAGCTGGACAGTTAAAAGAAACAGTCTCTGATTTGTGATCAGGGAGGGAGACAATCCTCCTGATTCTTCCTCCTTTTCTTTCTCGTTGTGTCTCTCGCACCATACTGAATGTCTGTGTGGTGATTGGATACAACCTGTCCTTGTCGCTAGGCACTGATTTGCCCGTTGGTGTCATTTTGCCTTCAGGGTCTGGGCCCTGAGTGGTCAAGTCGTCTGCGCTCGTAGATAAGAGCACCTTATTTTCTTCCTCAGACGGGCGAGATCCCTCGCCACCTGTCGTTGGGATTTCCACAGCTCCATCTAGCAGGGTGACCTTGGCCAGGTACAGAAGACCCAGCATGACAATGATGATGACTGCCTCCACACGCCAGCATCCGGTAGAGGGGAGAGACGACATCTTGTAGCGTGAATCCACTCCGGTCTCCCTGGTACTCTCAGGGCTGTTCTGGTCACTATTAACACCTGGAAAGGACCTTTCCACCTGGGAGACAGAGCATCTTTTTCAAGAGATTTGATTAGTACATTATCACCAATCTGAAAGGGGTGGGTGGGCTCCTCTCCCGGCTGGGGGAGCCTGTCAGCCAGCTGCCTGTGAAACTTTCTCAACATGTCAGTTAGATATTTGACATAGTTAGTCATGTAATCCTCTGTCCACAAAAGAGTGAGTTTGTGGGGTGTTACTGGGGGGGCTAGATCCTGCGAACATTACCCTTCCCATCAATACCTCGTGTGGGCTAAGCCCTGTCGTTGCATTTGGTGAACTTCTGATGGAGCACAGAACTAGCGGCAGCGCGTCTACCCATTTTAGTCCTGTGGTCAACATTGTTTTATTGAGTTTCTCCTTTATAGTCAAGTTCATTCTCTCAACCTGGCTTGAGCTCTGTGGGTGATAGGGAACATGCAATTGCCATTTGAACCCTAACACTGTAGCTAGACTCTGGGTTATCTTAGAAATGAATGCTGGACCTCTGTCACTGTTAATTCCTGTGGGCACACCAAATCTAGGAATAACATCTTTGAGAAGACACTTTACAACTGTTCTAGCGTCTTCTTTTCTGGTAGGGTAGGCCTCTACCCATTTGGAGAACTGGCACACTATTACCAAAAGATATTTGAATCCTTGGCATGGTGGCATATGTGAAAAGTCAATTGGCATATTTACAAAGGGCCCCGAGAGGGGCGGTAAGTGTTCATGCTGAATTTCACCACTTCTTCGTCTTCTCTGCTGGCATATCATGCATCTATCTACCAGGGTCTGTGTAGCTAGTGTAATGCCTGGAGCAAACCATTGGGACTTTATAATCTCATTCATCCCTCCTTTTCCTACATGTGATTTGCCATGTGCAACATGTGCCAAAACATGGAGGAACGAACGTGGACAGACCATCCGTCCGTCTGGGTGGAGCCACAAGCTGGACTCAGCGTCAAGTGTACAACCTCGTCTTAGCCATAAATATTTCTCCCTAACATCAGCGCGGGCTTGCATGTCCGCGACATCATTAAAGGAAGGCAAAGAAATGGGTTCTGCGGGTTGTGTCAAGGGGCATTGGAGCACCATAGAAGAGGAGGAAACTGCTGCTTGTTTAGCCGCGGTGTCGGCTAACGCATTTCCACGCGAAATAGGATCATCAGAATTTGTGTGAGCAGGGCACTTAACCACTGCTAGCTGTGTAGGGAGCATGATAGTGTCTAATAGCTGTGCTACTAACGCATGATGTTGAATAGGCTTACCGGCCGATGTTAAGAAACCGCGCATTTTCCACAAGACACCAAAATCATGGCACAGACCAAATGCATACCTGGAGTCTGAGAAAATGGTTGCAACTCTATCTTTAGCCAAAATACACGCCCTCTGCAGAGCATACAACTCTGCAGCCTGAGCTGACGTGCCATTTGGCAAGGCCCGGCTTTCTAAAACTTCCCAGTCATTTACAACAGCATAGCCTGCTAAGTGTACTGTGTCAGACGGCCTGCTCGCAGACCTGTCTGTGTATAGAATCATATCTGAATTAGGGATAGGAGTTTGCAACATATCAGTTCTGGGGGAAGAAGATATGTCAATCGTTGTGACACAGTCATGTGTGATTTCAAAATCTGGAATCGGTACCAGCGTAGCTGGGTTTAGAGGGGGAGAGCGTTTAAGTTTGATGTGTGAGCTTGAAAGAATTATTGCTTCATAACCAGAGCGTCTTGCTGCTGTCATATGCTGAGTAGCAGAGGTGTTCAGAATATGCAAAACTGCATGTGGGACATGTACTACACAGTCACTGGCCAGTACAATGTGAGAGGATTGTTTGATAACAATTGCAACTGCGGCTACTGCTCGCAGACATGAAGGCATACCAAGTACCACAGGGGAGAGTCGAGATGAGTAGTATGCAACAGGCCGGAAATTAGAGCCATGCTTCCGCACCAAGATGCTCGTCGCAAAGCCCCCCTTCTCATGGACGTGCAGGTGAAACGGCTGATGGTAATCAGGGACCCCACTGGGCCGGAGCTGATGTCAGGGCTCGCTTTGAGTGCTGAAAAGCTGTGTGCATGTCCTCAGACCATTGAACAATGTTAGGAGCAGCCTTCAGAGTGGCAGCACGCAGGACAGAGTCCATAGCAGCGTACTCGTATATCCAGTGTCTGCAATAGTTAGCCATGCCCAAAAAAAGACAGCATGTCTTTCTTTGTGCGGGGTGGTGCCACTTTGTTCAAAAGGCAAATCCTTGCTGGCGAGAGGAGTCGGTGTCCATCCCTCAGAATGTGACCCAGGTATGTGACCTCAGTCTGGCAGTACTGCAACTTAGCCAGGGATGCTCTGTGTCCGCATTCAGAAAGTCTTTTCATGAGCAGAATGGAGTCGATGCGACATGCGTCCATGTTGGGAGAAGCTAACAACAGGTCATCTGCGTGCTGAAGCAAGGTACTGCCTCCTGTAAGGACCAAAGTGTCCAGATTTCTCTTAACCGCTGCTGCGTACACAGTAGGCGACTCAACGTACCCCTGTGGGAGGCGCGTGTATCTGATTTGTTTACCTTTAAAAGTAAATGCAAACAGATACTGGCTGTCTGGATGCAGAGGAACAGAGAAAAATGCTGAACACATATCGATTACCATGTAACATTTCGAATCTGACGGTAATGATGCAATAATTTAATTAGTGTCAGGCACTATAGGAGCTGTCGGAATGACAATAGCGTTAATAGCTTGCAAATCTTGGACAAAACGCCACTCATCAGGGCGATTGTGCTTGGGAATTGGCAAAATGGGCGTGTTACATGGACTACTTGTATATCTCAACACGCCCTGATCGAGCAGAGATTGGATGACTCCTTCAATTCCCAAAATGGCTCTATGGGGTAAATTGTACTGTCTGATAGCTGGCAATCTGGCATTGGCTTTAAGTGTGACTCTGTGTGGAGGGGCTGAGCAAACAAACCCCACATGATTTTTGTGTTTAGCCCATAATGTGGCAGGAACCTCGGAAAAATCTGAAGGTGGTCCATATTGTGTGAGTGCAGGTGGCTGTAGATGAAGAAATGTGCTTTGAGGGAGAGAAAGTTGCTCAGAGAGACACAGCATGTAATGCTGTTATCCGAGATTAATCAGATCGTGTGTGTGTGTGTGAGAAGCCTTTGTATCCCTCAGCAGAGCATGGCAGTGGGCTGCCATGACCTCCACTTCTTCAGGGTCACTTCCTGAAGTGACCGCTATTGCGAGGTGAGGAAATGTGTCTGCAGCATACAGAGCTTGTTGTGTGCTTTTGAGCCTCAGAGGCAATGCGCACCCCTGGGGTCCTAAAAATATAAAGTTTTCACATTCCAACTGATCTGAGCTGTTGCAAAAACCTCTTACTGATAGTGCATAGTCATCTGATGGGTTAAAAGCAGCTGTGCAGTGACAATTCAATACAGGCCGCATAAGGGACATTAAAGAAGCACACACAGGGGAAATGCTAGCAATTTTCTGAATTCCTGTTGTTGAGAAAACAGAAATCATGTTGAAATCTGGAAATGACCAACAATAAAGGTTGTCCTGAGATGATTGAATGAATTGGACAGCTTGATAGACTTTGCTGTCAGGAATAGTCAAGAACAATCCGTCTGGAGTGCAATGTATTGTTGCTTGTAATTTACAAAGCAAATCTCTGCCCATTAGATTAATAGGACTTCCATCTGAAATAATGAAAGAGTGTTGGACATGTGATCCTTCAATTGAAATATTAGTTTTCTCTGAAACGGGCTCTGACATAGGAATGCCAGAAACTCCCATTGTTGTGACAAAATTATTGGTTGCTTCACACACTTTTTCTTTCGTACGCACTGCTGATAATGTTGCTCCGCTGTCAATCAAAATGTCTACCGCTTTACCACTGAAAATCAACGGGCATAATCGGATCTTCACGCGGGTTATTGGAAAGGCGAATTGTTGCTGCTTGAATGGGGAAATGCTGTGAATTTGACCCTATTTCTTCATCATGGCACCTCTATCTTCTGATAAATTGACTTTGCTGACCGTTTTGCCCCTGTTGAGCCTGCCTATCGTATTGACTGTTCAGGGGAGGGGGGGGGGCAGTAATGCAGGGTGTTGGCGGGGGGGCTGGGGAAGAGCAGGAAAAGGTTGTGCATCCTGCTGTGCTCCCCAGCGTCGTCCGCATTGTCCTGCCCAGTGATCCATTGCGCCACAGACGTGACACGGCATCAACTTTCTGGGATTTTTATTCTGCTGCTGTCTCTTGTCTTGGTAATTGTGTGATGTCCCCTGATTTTGATACTGCTGTGTGCGGTGTTGTCCCTGAAACTGCTGGGAGTTATCCGCACTCTGATAAGCCTGTGTATTTTGAGGCAACTTTTGCGCAATTCTGGGGGTCAGAAATATCTGATTTTTGTGTAACGCGCGCATTACTGCGAGGGTTAATTTCCATGTTTTAGTTTGCCAATCTGGGGATAGTCATCATATACGCCTGAGCTGTTTCAGGGATTAAATTATGCAACAAAGTCTGTATGGCGAACAAATAATTGCCCTCTCTTTTAATGCCCGCATTATTATCCCACGCTGTCATGAAGCGCTGGAGAAATTCTGGACTATTTCTGTTGGGTTCTGTACGCAAGCCGTCACCAGTGAAAAATCTGTGTGAGTTTTGGCGCATGCTTTGATTGCAATAGCAGCTACAGTCTGGATCCACATATCACGCGTCTGTGTCGGAGGCCAGTCACCCGCAGCCGTACAAGCAGGGAATTTGAATTCCTCTTTACACGTGGGCCAATCTGCCTTATATGTTAGGATTATCAGCTGTTTAACATCATGAACCAAACAGTTATAAACTGAGCAGACATTAGTCAACCACGACAGATACTCATCTGGGCTTTTAGTCGGACTTGGAGCGTGATTAGTGACATCCATCACTTCAGCGGGTGTCCAAGGCTTAAACTGGAACCTCACTATCAGTATTTTCGGTGCTGTCACAGCTTCAGCAGAATTATTATCCTGAGATGTTTGCAGTCTTGTGATAATTCTATGAGGGACATAGTCCTTAAAACTGGTGCCGTACGGTGTTTTTGGAGTGTGTAACATTTTCGTTGCGAAGCCAGAGGCCGGCGTGTATAATGGGCTGCTATCTGGCGTATCCTCTCCACTGTCCGCTGCACTGTGTTCCTGCTGCTCACTTTCTCTATACTGTCCTTCCTGATATGTCAACCTATTTGTATTCATGATAGCTGCAGCTGACATTAATAAATCATCATCGGAGTTTCTTGCCCCGGAATTTGAGAGTCCTATCGCGGGAATTATTTGTGTGCAGAGAGATACTGCCTGTTTTTTTTCCAGGAGCCCAGCGCCTGTTAAAATGGAAATTAGCTGAGTTGTGCTGGGAGATTTGCCTTGTCTTTTCAGCCAATCGTACATGAATGATTTCGCAATGGCTGTGACATCCTTTCCGTGTCTTTCTTTAATTCTGGACATGTTTTCTGATTTAACATCAAAAGCAGCCTCTAGGCTAAGCAAATGACAACTAGCTGCGCATTTAGAAATTTGATCAATCAAAGCTTTGAGTTCAATGGAGCCTCGCTCGGTGCCAACTGACTTTTCATTTTTTCGCTCATCGTAACCTCTTTTTTCTGCAATAGTCATCCAAGCTTTAACGCAGTCCTTCATGTACGTTACATTCCAGGAGCAATTCGCCTCCTGTTCAATTAATTTGAATGCTTGCCACAACACGGCCATGTCAATGACAATTCCTGACGGCATATTAGGGGAAAAAATGTGCGTGTAATGGCTGTCTGTAATAGGATTTTTTGTAAGT
Organism: Champsocephalus esox; assembly: GCA_036324585.1. Taxonomy (NCBI): domain Eukaryota; kingdom Metazoa; phylum Chordata; class Actinopteri; order Perciformes; family Channichthyidae; genus Champsocephalus; species Champsocephalus esox. Next base: position 44,307,642 of record CM070495.1, read on the forward strand.
GTCTTGGTGCGTGAGTCATTCTCCCTCTTACCAACGGACCCGTTTGCGGAGACAGTATTACCCATGTTTAACGGTTAGTACAATAAAACAAACACTGCAATTAGACAAACAAACATAAAAACTCTCAACAACTCAGCTTGACAAAAACACTTCCAGCCTATTTTAATCCGAATTAGGGAGACTTTCAGAGGGGGTTTTTATTATGAGAGCCTTCTTTACTCATAATGTTGTGTTTCAGCAAACACAGCTAAATTCAGCAATTCATATAACATTCTCATACCACGCATTGACCAGTTTCTTTAGTTCAAAAATGGTAATAGTCACGGAAATAATGCTGTATGCTCCTCTCTCTGCATGCTATTCTCCACAGGGGGCGGAGAATCAGCACCTCCGCAGAAATGCTGTTGATTTAGGCTTTAATTATCCTCTGAAAACTCCTAAATTCGGTGATTCGTTTAAATACAAATCTTGCGACATTGCTTCTAATTCAGAAAATCCACTTTACTGGTGCATCTCTTAAAAGTTTCTCCGAATATTTGTTGTGTGTAATTGCCTGGTGATTTAATTCCAAGAATCACTCACAGAGGAAATCGATGAAATTCGATATTCCAAGGTTATTTATTAGCCCCAAATATTCTCATAGTTTTCACATCGGCCGTGATTGCTCGTAAACACATGTCCCAGCAACAACCACAGGGGAAATTGGCCAGGACAACGTCCTCTTGACACCGATTCCCGATGTTATAATTAGCCTCCAGATGTAAATGAGTAGAGAAAACCAAAAACGTGAAAAAAAATGCAGCAGCTCAGTTCTCTCAGGTAATTTTGATACACCGTTGATCTCAAACGCCAGTAAGACAATCTTAAAATAGATTTGAACTTACCAGCCTCTGAAAATCTGATGGTGTCCTGTCGTGACGCCAATCTGTGAGAGAGACTTTCTTTTCAGCAATGTTGATGGAAGAAATGGAGGCTGGAGTCCGCTTTATATCAAACACTGACTTTAATTAAGAGCCACAGCCGGAGCGAGCTCAAGGCATTTCCACAACATGCTCTGAGAAACCCCCTCATCTCACTAACCAATACACAGAAAACACAGGCAATTCTACCAGAGAATCCAGGAGGAGCCTCTGTTCGCGCCTCTTCTAATCATAATTAACAGCACATGGTTTCAGGGACAAAGAAAGTCTGTTAAAGTCATCTGCGCAGTAGGTCACACTCCCCCCAACAGGAAAGCATGTAGTTTCTCCCGCTGTGTCCAGAGCGTTCATGGATGTGTCGTAGTAGGAGATCTGAAGTGTGAGCATCTTTGGGCAGAATATAAGGGTGCTTGGTCTCATCATGCATTGCAGATCTGTGTAGGCGGCCGCCTACTCTCATGATGCCTTCATCCAGTATAGGGTCGAGCCTACAGATCTTACTGCTCTTCTGCACTCTAAATGGAGCGGTTTCCAGCGCTGCCATTTCCACTGGGAAGGATTGCTTTTGAACATAGGTGATGACTGACCTCTCTGCCTGTGAGAGGTCTTCCACTGTGAGGAGCTGTCCACCAAGTGTGGACCTGAAAGCGCTTAGGTCAGTGCTCACCTTTTGGCTGCTCGAGCGTCAACATAAAAGTTGCTTCGGATAGTTTCAGCTACTTGAGGTGGGAACCCATGTTCATTGTCTTCAGCCGTTTTTTGTAGCGCAAAATTTGCACAGCTTGGGGAGGACACAGCACCAAAAATGTGCACCAGCATGCGATATTCTTTTGGGGGCTTACTGGTATCACCTTGTGGCCACCATAGAAACCGCAAGTAGTCCACATGAGATTTATCCATTCTGACCTGATGGAACATTGATTTTATGTCGGCCATAAATCCAATTGGCTCTTTGCGAAATCTCATAATGACTCCCACAAGAGAATTATTCAGATCAGGTCCCTGCAGTAGCTCTGTGTTCAGGGACATGCCTTGGTAAGAGGCTGCACAGTCAAAAACCACTCTAAGCTTTTTCTTTTTGGGGTGGTACACCCCATGGTGTGGTATGTACCATTTGTGTCCGGGTGACTGCGTCAAATCTTCCTGTGGGACCTCCTCTGCATAGTTGTTCTCCAAGATGTCGTTGAGGAATGCAACGTATTCGTGCTTGTAGTGCTGGTCCCTCTTCATCTTCCTTTTTAAGCCCTGCAGGCGCTGTTCTGCAATTTGGCGGTTGTTAGGCATGCTGACATTGGCTTTCCTGAAAGGCAACTTTAGACTGTAATGTCCGTTTTGCAGGGTAGCCTCACTGGCTACTTTCAAAAACACTTTGTCCTCCACTGACATCTCTGGCTTTTCCTCAGATGACACTTCGTTGAAGTCCTGGTTGTACTGTGACATTAGAAGCTCTTCCAAACTTGTGGCAGATATCCTATTCACAGTCACTCTCGCCGTACTGCCCTCACCACCATTTCTGAGTGGCCCATTTACAACCCACCCCAATAGAGTTGTTACTGCGTAGGGAAGTTTGACTTTATTCAGGTACGCCCACTGCGTTAAGTCCTTCTGGTTGGGAATGCTACTGGAGGTGACTGGCATTTCTCTCTGGGTGAAAACGTCAGGAAGAGGTAAGAAGTTGTCGCTGTCCAGTGCTGAAACTTCAATTCCAGGTATGACGTGAGATGGCACCATTTTTTTCTGATTCATTGTGCTTAACAGAATATGTGTTTTTCTGCCTTTCAGATTGAGTTTAGACATCAGCGCTTCGGAGCAGAAGGTGGCGGTGGAACCAGGGTCCAGGAGGGCATAGACTTGAAAGACTTGACTGCCTTTTGCTGCCTTAACTTGCACTGGGACAATGGACAGCACATTCTGTTGTTCTCCGGCCCCTATGTGGCCACATAACTCTGCTGATGTTCTGCCTGCTACACCAGAGGGCCTTTCAGTCTGTTTAGTCGGACCATCTTTAACATAGTTGTGCAGTGTGGTGGTGGGGAGGGAAGGGCAGATGCTCCAGGAAACCTCCTCCTCGGGGGTGGGACGGGTCTGCCTGCTGAGACGGCCGGTGGTCGGGGCTCCTCTTTTATGCTCCGCCGGGGAAGCGAGAGCTGGACGGCTGCTTCCAGGTTGGCGGGGCGATGGCACTGGACCCAATTCGCCGTCGAAGATGACAGGCCAGCGATTAACTGCTCCAGCGCCACCTGCCCGACGACTTCCTCAGCGGAGCGCACCCCCGGCTGGAGCCAGTGGCTCGCTGCATCCAGGAGGTGCTGTGTGTAGGAGAAGGGCTGGTCAGCGTCCTCGAAGGGGAGGGCCCGGAACTGGCGGGGATGTCCCTCTGGCGTGCTGCCAAGCCGGTCCAGGATGGCCTTCCTCAGATGTTGGTACGCATGCAGAGAGGCCGCTGGCAAGCTAACTGTGCACCCCCAGATAGCAGAGGCAATAGCCGCGCTGCCCACTCCTCCTCTGGCCATCCGCACGCCGCCGCTGTGCCCTCAAAGATGTCCAGGAATGCCTCCGGATCGTCCTCTGCCGTCAATTTCTGGAGGGCAATCGAAGGCGGTCGGACCGGGTTGGTAGCGGGATCGGCCTCCCGGGCGGCCGGACGCTGCAGCAGCTCCCGTAGGAGAGCCCGGTCCTCGCGCTGGCTTGAGGCGATCCCGAGCAGAGCCTCGCTCTGCTGTCGCTGCAATGCTGTGGTGGTTTCCTGCATGTGGGCGAGACGTTGGAGGGCCTGACCCAGCGGGGTTTCTCCTTCCGACATGAGTGTCCCTGTTCAGGCGCCACTGTGAGCCTCTCCGCTCACACAGAGTTCAAAGAGGGACGGAAAGAGCAGGGTTTGAGTTGAACACAGGCGTTTATTAGCACCAAAACAAAGTATACAACACGGGTTGCAAAACGTTGCCCGTGTGGGAACATTCACAGGTCCTTTGGCGACCTTCCAGGATCCCGCCTACTGCAAGACAGCCCAGAACCAGGTTACAACATGCTTTTTATTCAGTCACTGATTACCTGATTCCGATCAGCTGTCTGGCCTCCGGCCGAGCCACTCCCTTCACTCCAGCAGCCGGAGCCCTAACCACACCCCGCTGCCACACCTGTGCTTCGGGATGATGGGTAGCTCTGATAGTCTCACAATGAAGTGAGACAGCAGAGCGATGTTGTTCGACGCTGCATACGCCTGGAAGGCACACTGATGCATCCGGTCAGTCTGGCGGACAACAACCTGGTCCCCGGGGGAGGAAAGCAAGGGACGCCGTGCAGCGACCGTGCTGGCCTGCTTCACCTCGAACAATGCCGTCAGGTTCGGCTCCAGGGGAGGTGCGGTCGTAAAACCAACATCTTGTTAACCCCTTAGTGAAGGGGACGTATGAGGACACCGGAGCCTTCAGGCTCCTATAGGGGCCGCCGCTCCTGACTTCCGGATGGCCGGGAAGCGCGGCCAGCTCTCCTGAGCCGGGGGAAACGAGGAGACCTCTCCAGACGGCTGCCTTTTCGATGATCTCCGGAAGTTCCTGCAGGATCTCGCCTATCGACGGCAGAGCCATGATGGCGGAAAGAGGGACCGCGGGTTCCGCAGCCGTGCCAGGCCGGCACCGGCTCCATCTCTGTCTCCTCTGTCCGGGGAAGAAACGGGATGATGGAGATGATTTCAGCCAACAGTGATGTTTAAAAGAGGCGTGACGCATGGCTGGACTTATGTCAACGAAGCACAGCTCTGCAAACTGTTCCCGTTGTGATTATAAGTAATTTAAGATGATCAAATGTGCATCAGACTTTCTGCCCTTTACCGTTTGTTTACTCACACATCTCCTCTTGATGTTCGACTATTTTTTTTAATACAACTGGTTTCATTCAGACGCAATGTTTAACAGAACAGCAATAATATATGTAAAAGGCCTACATTCCACACTTTATTTGTAGGCTTTAGGAGATATCTATAAACAGTAGATATTTTTCATGAAACCATATAGTGCTTCACATAATAAAATATACAACGGGCTGTAGCCTATTTGTTGTACAATGTGTAGGTGTGGTTGTGTATGTGTGTGTGTGTGTGTGTGTGTGTGTGTGTGTGTGAGAGTTGATGTGGCAGGCAAACTGGCAGGTGTCAGTCGGTTATCTGACATATATATGGTCAAAAATTCTACATTTTCCGTTAACCTACGAGCTCCCCGTTCGAGTGAAGGACTATTCCTTTCGCAATATAGCATGACATTGTATATGCGCTGAAGTTGTCGTGGATTGGAATTTTTTCGATCATTTCCGTAGGAGGAGTTCACAAGAATGTGCTTAAAATGCATGAAAAACGCACATTGTTGAATATCGCCAACTTCTTGGGGCAATTTAAAAAAAATGTATAGGCCACGCCCACATTTTGCATTTGTTGCTACACTTTAAATCTCAGTTTGTAGTCACCCCCAGAGTATGTGTAAAAAAAAGTAAAACATCCGTTCTTGAGTTATAAATTATTTTTTTTTGGTGCCTCCTATCGTAAATGAAAATTCATTGGTATGAATTTTCATTTTTATCTATCTATTCCCCAAGACAGACTGAACCTATACATCAAACATATGTGATGTTTGGATACATTGTTGATGAGTTATCAGCATTTCTTTCTAGACCCCGCCTTTTTGCGAGTACGTTTTGATTAATGGCAGCAATATTTATCGTTCGAACATGCTCATTTTCTACGGTAATGTGTCTGCCCCTCCAACAATGCTCCATTCTAAGTTTGGTGTGAAAAAAACAGAAATTGAAATGTAAGTGAATATTTTACTGTTTTGAACATTATGCTAATTAAAAATAAATAAAAGTAGGCGGAGTTTAACGGTCTAGGAGGATAATTTGTAGATCACGTCCCTGAAAAAAAATTATACAACTTTTGAAGCGTCCTAAAGCCCTCAAAAACAGGAAACGCCAGCACTATAATAATAATAATACCATCGATAACAATAGGTTTCCTCGCACTTCGTGCTAGGCCGCCGTCGGGTCCTAGCGCTCCGTGCTCGGGCCCTAATAAGAAGAATTCCTCCAATAACAATAGGTTCCTCGCACTTCGTGCTAGGACACTGTTGGGTCCTAGCGCTCCTTGCTCTGGCCATAATAAGATAAGCCAGCAGCCAAGTGACTACCGCACCGGCAGTCAGATGCGCTGTCCGGATGCAAGTGTTTTGCGAAACGGCTGCTATGCCAAACAATTCATTTAGGCCACGCCGTGCTCCAGCCACCAGCGAAGGAGTTGACAGGTGAGTCGCGAGCTATGCCACACCACTGTATTTATACTTCCGGCGCCGCCCAGTAGTGACAAATGCGCGGAGGCGCATGGCACAGTGCTGTGCAGCGGTACGGAGGGAGAAGAACTCCTGTCACATCCACCCCCAGCTTTTGCATCATCGACCCGATGATGGATTTCAAAAAGGTTGGAATCAACACCCTAGGCCTGAAAACTACAGACTGGGCATTTGACATGGCTTGCATGTGCACTGGTTGAATCGTCCTGAAGACCAAAAGGATGAGGAAGATGGTGGACATTAGAATGGTGGCCAGCAGTAGAGCGGACAGTTCTACGCAAAGCCTGCTGGCTAGTACTCGGCTGGTTGGTCGTGGATGTAGAAGGGACTGAGGGTGAGGAGACTCCATGCAGTGAGGCTTCCGGGACTGGTTGGGACTGGTACAAGGTTTCATCAGAGGGACCCGACGGACAAGAGGCCCTTGGAGCCACTGGAAGTTGTGGAATGTGGTTATCAGGGACCAAGAGCCAAAGGTCACTGTCGCTAGAGGAGTCAAGGTCTAATGCGGGCATGGCAGGTGGAGATGGCACGCTGGATGGAGGAGCGGCATTCTCAGGCTGGAGAACCGCCTTCATCATATCCCAATGTACATTCCGTACCCTCTTCGGGTCGTTGACAGGGGCAAAAGTATAAACTGTTCCTTCACCAGAGGGGGCCCGTACAACCTGGTAGACCACAGAGCTCTAGAGATCCTGTATTTTATGTCGACCTCTAACACCATGGTTCTTTAGGTACACCGTCCGATATATGGAGTAAGTGGGCTTGCATATGGTCCTGCTGTGCACTCAATAACTTAGCATGAACTGGCATTGATATATGGAGTAAGTGGGCTTGCATATGGTCCTGCTGTGCACTCAATAACTTAGCATGAACTGGCATTGATATATGGAGTAAGTGCGCTTGCATATGGTCCTGCTGTACACTCAATAACTTAGCATTAACTGGCTTTGATATATGGAGTAAGTGCGCTTGCATATGGTCCTGCTGTACACTCAATAACTTAGCATGAACTGGCATTGATATATGGAGTAAGTGCGCTTGCATATGGTCCTGCTGTACACTCAATAAGTTATTGAGAATATGGAAGCCCACTTCTCAATATTATTAATCATTCCAAAATAATAATAATAGTTTTTATAACTTGTAGATCCCACATCTCAATATGGAAGCCCACTTGCCTGGGGGGTTCCCACTTCAGGACTCCCACATCTCAATATGGAAGCCCACTTCTCAATATTATTAATAATTCCAAAATAATAATAGTTTTTATAACCATTAAATATGCACTTGGGTCAATTCATAAGTAGCGCTGTGGTGCAGTGAGCAGTGAAAGCTGGGTGAAAGTTATGTGAATGCAGCAGCAGCAGGCTGTGACACGGTGGTACACAACGATGTGTACACTTGGTCATTCAGAATGTGCTATTTCTGAATAAATAGCACATTCTGAACATATGTCAAACAGAGATTCCTATTAAAAGTTATCTATATATACCTATGGGGATTGGGGTGATGTCCCACATCTCAATATGGAAGCCCACTTCTCAATATTATTAATAATATAAAGAATTCAAGGAACTCAAGATTTGATTTGTACCCAGCTCTCACCACACCAAGGAGCGAGTCTCATTCCATTGCCCCACAAGTTGCGCTAAAAGCTTATTGAACAAAAGTATCATATATAGACTCCAATATAAAGTAAAAAGACATTTCTAAAAAAACACATCAAATCACATCTACAAATCAATACGAAGCTAATGAAACCACTTTCAGACTCCTAAACGCGTGTTTACAAGTTTTAAAATGTAGCAATGGCTTTTCACATCACACCATTGTGTGTTATATGATTCATATGATTAATATGATGAAACTAATGTGTATAATGTTTTTAAATGTTCCCAATGATTGTTCTTATAATGTTTCTGAAATGTTTTTGTCTACATTTATTTGTTCTTCTATACAATATGGAGAGTCTGACAGGAGTTTTGATCCCGTGTCACCCGTGTAGCGACCTGGATCGCCTCAAGCTTATAGCTGTGTCCCTTATTATAAACATTCTGAACGGCACATTTACCTATGTTTTCCACCATCAAAATGTACAAACGACACATCAAATCACATTTACAGATTAAGACGAAGCAAATGGAATTACTCACAGACTCCTAGTGTGTGGAAATTGAGACGTGAGATCTCTCACATTTCTGGGCTAACCAGAAATGTAAATAGTGCTCAAAAAGAATAACTAGACATGCTAGGAGTCTATGGAGTACTTCCATTCGCTTCGTCTTGATCTGTAGATGTCATTTGAGGCATCGTTTGTCCATTTTGATGGTGGAAAACAAAGGGAAATGTATTTTGCTCATTGAAATTGTTAAAGTGAAGCTGAAAGTGACGTCACTGTTGAGAAACGGAGAGAGCAGGGGAGAGAGATCTCACGTCTCGATTTATACACACTGAGTCTGGCAGTACGTCCATTCGCTTCGTTTTCATCTGAAGATGTGAATTGATGTGTCGTTTGTACATTTTACTGGTGGAAAACAAAAGCTAAATGTCTTGTTACTCTATTGACGAATCTATAAAGCACACTTATTCTCCATAAGCTCACTTGTGGGGCATTGAGATAAGCACTGCTCTTCGATCCGGTAGTTCCCGGGTTCGAAACCCACCCTTAACTGGTGGTCAAAATAGAATTATTATATATATATATTATATATATTATTGTGTGTGAAAGCTGGGCAAGATTGATGTGAATTTAGGGAAGATATGGGCATTTCATACACACCCGACGACTCAAGCACTCTGTACATTTCATTCACATTTGACGACGCGTCCAGGGTGACTTTGTTACCCCGGATTTAGTGTCTAAAAGCCGGGTAAGATTACTTTAAACACAGGGCGCACATGGCTGTAGTACCCAGCAATTAGTGTGTGAAAGCTGGGTAAGATTGATGTGAATTTAGGGAAGATATGGGCATTTCATACACACCCGACGACTCCCATCAAAAGTGATTGAAATGTACAGGAATCTGTCCATTTCATTAACATTTGACGACCCGCCCAGGGTGACTTTGTTACCCAGGAATTAGTGTCTGAAAGATGGATAAGATTACTTTAAATGCAGGGTGCACATGGCTGTATTACCCAGCAATTAGTGTGTGAAAGATGGGTAAGATTGATGTGAATTTAAGGGAGATATGGGCATTTCATACCTCACGACTCCCATACAAAGACTCTGTACATTTCATTCACATTTGTGACGACTCCCATACAAAGTGATTGAAATGTACAAAGACTCTGTCCATTTCATTCACAATTGACGACCCGTGCAGGGTGGCTTTCTTACCCATTAGGTACACCGACAAAGCCACCTCTTCGAGGCTTCACTTGCATCTGGTGAATAAGTACTTTTCTCTTCAGGGACTTCAGGATGGCAACTACTTCCCGTTTGATTAAAATCATGTCGTTTTGGCTGAGCCTGCTCCCCTTGCACGGTTTGTCGGCCATGTACTTGAGAAAGTGTGATATATTCTTGATGTAGAAGTCGGAGGTCTTGACCTGAAGGCTTGACTTGATCAGGCTCCGGGACCACCCGCGTATCCTCTTGAGATCCCTCAAAAAGAGCCAGTCAGACAGGCGATTGAAACCGTGAGCCATGAAACTGAGGAACGACTTCACTCTGCTTAGTTTGGAGACTGTGTTTTCCTGGAGCCTCACTGGTGGGTCGATACCTGCATAATGCTCCCGGTATCCTTGCAGATACTCCTCTGTGAAATATAAACAGTACTTTAATGACAACACGTGGTGTGTTACAGAGACTGCATTTGTCACATATTCAACACACTTACCCATGATCCGTGGGAATGTGATGTCTCTCATTATATTTCCCCGGCCCCTGCCGCGGAACCAGGGGGAATGTATGGGAGGGGAGGTTGACGAGGCCTCGGTATGCATGGATGCAGGCTCTGAGGAGCTGGATGAATGTGTGTGAGAGCCAGTGGGGGACTTGCTGCAGGCGGGAATTGGAGACTTGCTGCAGGCGGGAATGGGAGACTTGCTGCAGGAGGGACCTTTCGACTCGGACAGCCTCGTTGGTGTCGACTCTGTTCGGGGCCGTTTGTTTAGAATGACCCGCTCTCGTTCCTCCCCATCGAACGCGGGCATGTCCCCGGCCCGCTGATCAATCCTCTATCGCTTGTGTTTTATCCTCTGTTGCAACTTGCAGCGAAGCGATTTCACCTCAAAAGCATATCTGTCCCGCTGAGCCCTCACTGTATTTGCCTCCATCCTCCATTCTTTGCAGTCCGGGTTGTCACATTCATTCACCGGGGACAAGGGTGGAGATTGTGACAGTATGTCGTTGTCGTCCTCCATGTCAACAGCCCAAGCAGTAATCATTTCTATGGTGGGGTTTATCATTCGGAGTGCATAAAGCTCCTTCTTGGCCACTGTCATTTTCAGTTTATTTTTAACCACATGTATGTCCTCCCGGGCCAGCTCAACATGGTCTCTGGCCAAGTGGCGATCCAGCCTTGTGCCGAGGTACTCGCATCCCAGAATGGTACAGGGATGGAGCCTAATGTTGGTCCGTCCGTTGGCCAACAACAGCAGAATTTTTCTTTCATCCAAGTTACGCACACCATGGTGCCTCTGCAGGTGCTTGCTCAGGGCACGGTAGGAGCTATTGCAGATTGGACAATGGACCGCCATCCGACCTGTATTCTTGAGCATTTCGGTACCGGGAAATGTCACCAGAATCGTGGGTAAAAAAGAAGGAAGCGTGAAAAGACTCACGAAAAATGCACTCAGATTATTTTCAAATCAGTGTTTGTTTTCATTTGCATCATGGTGCGGTGTCCCATTTAGGCACTTGTTAGGCGGGCAGAGATCCCTGTAATCTCCCCTCACGTTCCTCCAGAGTCTGGTTCTCACAAAGGATACCCGACAGTTTCAGGGTACGACAACGTGGGGATAACAGTATCCTCCGCGGAGGCATTGCACCCCTCTCACCTGCCCCCGGAGGAGGCAGGGGAGTCAGGTACCCAGAGGGCGCACGGTGGACGGCCAGGGAGAGGCCGCCACACCACGCTGGAGTCAGTGTCCCGGTGGAGCGCAGGACCCGGCAGTAGCCTCCAGCAGACCCCCGATGTCCCTCGTCCCTCGGAAGAGGTGGAGAGGCGGGTGTTTCCATCTGCTGGCGGGTTGCCGGGATAACAGTATCCTCCGCGGAGGCATTGCACCCCTCTCACCTGCCCCCGGAGGAGGCAGGACCCGGCAGTAGCCTCCAGCAGACCCCCGATGTCCCTCGTCCCTCGGAAGAGGTGGAGAGGCGGGTGTTTCCATCTGCTGGCGGGTTGCCGGGATAACAGTATCCTCCGCGGAGGCATTGCACCCCTCTCACCTGCCCCCGGAGGAGGCAGGACCCGGCAGTAGCCTCCAGCAGACCCCCGATGTCCCTCGTCCCTCGGAAGAGGTGGAGAGGCGGGTGTTTCCATCTGCTGGCGGGTTGCCGGGGAGAACGCCCTTAACGTTTTGTGAGAACCATGATTGGGGGTCATACAGGCAACCATTTTAGCCAAAAATAGTGTCTCGTTATTCCATGAAAACTCCCCTTGAATTCGTCCAGAGACCAGTTTCACAACTTAAGGTTTTGTGAGAACCATGATTGGGGGTCATACAGGCAACCAGTTTAGCCGAATATAGTGTCTGGTTATTCCGTGAAAACTCCCCTTGAATTCGTCCAGAGACCAGTTTCACAACTTAAAGTTTTGTGAGAACCATGATTGGGGGTCCTCTAGGCAACCATTTTCGCCGAAAATAGTGTCTCGTTATTCCGTGACAACTTACATTGCATTCCTCCAGAGTCGGAAAAAGTACAACTCAACTTTTGGAAGAACCAGAGAAAAGGGTGAAAATGGATAAATTGTATCCGAAAATAGTGTTCCAAAAGGCGGGTAGAGTCCCCTGGCAACTCCCCCTACCTTTCTCCGGAGTCGGAAAAAGTCTAAGTTAACTTTTTGGAAGAACCAGTAAAAGGGGTTAAAATGGATAAATTGTATCCGAAAATAGTGTTCCAAAAGGCGGGTAGAGTCCCCTGGCAACTCCCCCTACCTTTCTCCAGAGTCGGAAAAAGTCTAAGTTAACTTTTTGGAAGAACCAGAAAAAGGGGTGAAAATGGATAAAATGTATCCGAAAATAGTGCCTCTTGAGGCGGATAGAGTCCCCTGACAACTCCCCTTGCATTCCTCCAGAGACCAGTTCAAAAACCTTAAGTTTTGTGAGAACCATGATTGGGGGTCCTCCAGGCAACAATTTGATCCGATCCAAAGTGCTTATGAGGCGGATACATTCCTCCATGATTTCCCCATCATGTGATTATAGCTCGTTTTTTTCTAAGTGCTCTCAAAAACCGGGTTTCCGATTTCGTGCAGATGGTAGCTTGGAAAAGATGAATTAATTTTTTGGACGGAGGAGGGGAGGTCTCGTTTCCCCTCTCCTTTGTAAATTGCAACGGGGGAGTGCAAAAGACTTGACCCCCTCCCCCGTTGGCACTTAGCCGTTTTTCCAGAATTTTCAAAAACTTCCTTTTTGATTATTTTAACATATAATTGACCGTTTTCTTTACTTTTTTTTGCTTTCCACGGGTGGGGGCGCATGGCAGGCCGCCTATGAGCTTCCAAATTTGGCCTGGAACCTCCGGGAATTATGGGATAAGCTCGATATACTGAGGACTCCCATCAAAAGTGATTGAAATGTACAGGAATCTGTCCATTTCATTCACATTTGACGACCCGAGCAGGGTGACTTTCTTACCCAGGAATTAGTGTCTAAAAGCTGGGTAAGATTACTTTAAACACAGGGTGCACATGGCTGTGTTACCCATGAATTAGTGTGTGAAAGCTGGGTAAGATTGATGTGAATTTAGGGAAGATATGGCCATTTCATCCACACCAGAATACTCCCATCAAAAGTGATTGAAATGTACAGGAATCTGTCCATTTCATTCACATTTGACGACGCGTCCAGTGTGACTTTGTTACCCAGGAATTAGTGTCTAAAAGCTGGGTAAGATTACTTTAAAAACAGGGTGCACATGGCTGTGTTACCCATGAATTAGTGTGTGAAAGCTGGGTAAGATTGATGTGAATTTAGGGAAGATATGGCCCTTTCATCCACACCTGACGACTCCCATCAAAACTGATTGAAATGTACAGGAATCTGTCCATTTCATTCACATTTGACGACCCGAGCAGGGTGACTTTGTTACCCAGGAATTAGTGTCTAAAAGCCGGGTAAGATTACTCAGGGTATACAGGACTTTCACCCTCCCCCGTTGGCACTTAGCCGTTTTTCGAGAATTTCATCCATACTTCCATAATATGAGACCCCAGACCCCCGGAATTAAGCACTCCCCAACGGACTAAACCCAGATGTTCACACCCTCCAGAACTGCATGCCCCTGGTGAGTCAGAAAAGAGGTGTATTTTGCGGTGCTTTATCGTCCGCTCATCGGCACCCATAGTCGGCCTTCTTCACAGCAGCAGCACCCACCCTCCAGTGGAGGGTATTCGCGTGCCCCTGGCAACACTGGTAAACATTGGTAACATTTATCCAGCCGCTGGCAGGGACTTGACATTGGAATTTGACATCGCATTTCCATTGAGCGGACACGCGTACATTTGAAGGGCAAGTCCCACGGTACCTCTGTCCATAAGGCTGACATTTGCCTTACATTCGTCCAGAGTCAGAAAAATGTCTAAGTTAACTTTTGGAAGAACCATAGAAAAGGGGTGAAAATGGAAAAAATGTATCCGAAAATAGTGCCTCATATGCGGGTAGAGTCCCCTGACAACTCCCCTTACATTCCTCCAGAGTCAGAAAAAGTATGTTAACTTTTGGAAGAACCAGAGGAAGGGGTAGAAATTGATTAAATGTGTCCGAAAATAGTGCCTCATATGCGGGTAGAGCCCCCTGACAACTCCACTTTCCTCACATTCCTCCAGAGACCAGTTCAAAAACGTAAAGTTTTTGAAGAACCATACTGGGGGGTCTCCAGGCAACACATGTACCGGGGCCAGAGTGCACATGGAGCGGGGAGACATTCCTCCATGAAGTGAGGCAGCCGAGTCCTTTCAAAAACCGACTTCCGGTTTCCGATTTCGTGCAGACAGTAGTCTTTTACACTATCAAAATGGACAAACGATGAATCGAATGACATCTACAGATCGAGACGAAGCAACCGAAGTACTCACAGACTTCTAGCGTGTGAAAAACGTGTGCAAACGGACCAGTGACTGTGATGCTAGCTTTGCTGCTAGCGGTTAGCATCTTCAATGGAAAAATACATTGAAATGGCTGCCGTTAGCTTAGCGACTAGCGGTTAGCATAATATTAGTATTTCACACATTCACTGTTCACCCTGACATACATTATAATGTAACCCATTATACCCTCTCTTAATTCAACATAATTGTTTTATATTTAATAATTCCATAAAAACTAAACCTATAATAATTAACTTAAAAGTATCCCTCTCTCAATTCAACGCATTTTAAATAATTTTCACATTTTCATCAAAAGGTATCAGGTGGGTATCGTACCTGGGTCGCCCAGAGGAAAGACTAACGCTTATCTCAGTAAGACACAGGGCCGCTGAAAGATAACAGGGAAAAAAGTCTACTATATACGAATATATTTCTCAGTATGTATATCAACGGGACATTTTCATATCTTTTCCGCCTTCAAAATGTATAAACGACACATCAAATCACATCTACAGACCAAGACGAAGCAAATGGAAGTACCGCCAGCATGTGAAAAACGTGTGTTTTACATTTAATAGTTACAAAAAGGAATAAACCTATTATACTAACTACCCTAAAATACTATAACACTAACTATACAATAATCAACTTCAAATATGGAGAGTCTGAAAAGACAACTTTCCACATATAATTATCTCTTGACTAAAAATAAAAATGTTTGCATGCATGCCATAGCATGGATTCGAACTCGCGACCATCCGCACCAATGAGCAACGCTGATATCACTGCAACTGCACTGCTTAGAATCTGCCAGCCTTCTGTTTCCACACAAGTGCAACAACACACTCTCAAAGGCTCGGAGCGCCAAGCACATTTTTTTAATTTTTTTAAATTTGCTCATTCTTCTCCAGCAAAACCCTGTCTGATTCTACGAGTAAATCAGGATTTTGTGAGAAAGTTTGCCATTTGATTGAAAAAAGGTTCTGGGTGTTCTAGGGTTCCCATACTTCAGATCCCTGATCTGGGCCCTATTTAGGCCCTTTTTGAAACAATTATCTATTTATATCTCTTTTAGGGTTTCACGTTTTTTAATTAAAAATATCTTATAGGAGTGAACGGTAGCAGCTGGATCCCTGAAATTCTACACCAGTGTACTACATATAGCGGGGAACATTTGCTGTGAATATCAATTGCGTCACTCAAATGCTTGATTTTATATCAATATTATTCCAATGAAAAGCTAATTTGTCCGATCGTGCTACTAATTCGTATCTTTTGATAACAATGTCTGATCGGTTCGGGCTCAATGGATATTCCCCACCTTTAATTATTCCGCATCCAATGGTACCCTCCGTGAGTCTCTAGGACCTCAGGGGGCGGAGCTAGGGCAGTCAGACGCCAATGGCAGTAATGCATGATGGCATTTGATTGAAAAAAGGTTCTGGGTGGGCTAGGGTGCCCATATTTCAGATTCCTGAGCTGGGCCCTATTTAGAGGCCCCCTGTGAAAAAATTATCTCTTTAGCCTTTTTCAAAGTACTTTAAATACTCACGGAGCACTGCGGCTTCTCAAAAGGCCTTAACGGAAGGTTTTGTTACATTTTAAGCCGTAACCTTTAACATTTAGTCGCACCAAAGGCATCCATCTGCATCTGCTCTTCGAGACGGTTAAAATGACATCAAGCTCAAAGCGGTCGGACCTTCCTTTGTGCTATAAAGGGCACCGTAGGCATGAAGGCGTGACCTTTGACCTTTGGAGCTTTGTTACATTTCAAGCCGTAACCGTTGACATTAGGAGCAGCGGAGGCATCAATCTGCATGTACTCTTCAAGCCGGTTCTAATGAGAGCAAGCTCAAGGCGGTCGGACCTTCCTTTCCGCCGTAAAGGGCACAGTACCGCATGAAAACGTGACCTCTGACCTCAGTTTTGACCTTGTGGAAGGTCGCAGGGTCCCCATATTTTGCAATCGGGTTCCACACAAGCTAAACAACACACTCTCAAATGCTCGGAGCGCCAAGCACATTTTTGGAATTTTTTTCAATTTGCTCATTCTTCTCCAGCACTAGCCTCTCAGACTATTCACGTAAGTCAGTATTATGTGAGAAATGTTCAATGCTATTGAAAAAAAAATGATGGGTGGGTTTAAGTTTCCATACTTCAGATTCCCAGACACCCCCCCCTCCCCATAAGTATAAGTACATGGTAAACATATGGGGGACCCCATATTGAGTTGACGGACACCCCCCCACAACATTACGAATTTTGGTAAGTGGGACCCCATAATGACTTTCTGCAGTACAAGTACAACCCCTATTA
Organism: Champsocephalus esox; assembly: GCA_036324585.1. Taxonomy (NCBI): domain Eukaryota; kingdom Metazoa; phylum Chordata; class Actinopteri; order Perciformes; family Channichthyidae; genus Champsocephalus; species Champsocephalus esox. The sequence continues at coordinate 44,324,469 of CM070495.1, forward strand.
GAAGACCGCCACCTAGGGTCCAATAACATGCACCACACGCATATGTTGTGTCCGGCACAAATATGGTGGCGACAGGACTGCAAATTCAGTGGACCATCCCTTGGCCCCAATATTTGGACGGTGCTGCTATATCCCTATGGGAGAATTGTCCAAGCCGGCACTATAGTGCTTCCCGATAAAACTTTGGCTCTGATGCGGCTGTTTCTCTGGCTGCAGTCACCACTCTGTGTACACGAGCAATGTCCCGCCCACAGCGCTATCTGATGAACAAAGAGGAGAATGACCAAACACCAGAGCCACTGAGGTTCATGCCAGCCAGGGTCCCAGTGCCAGCGTTGGACACCACTGCATCATGGTCTCCCCTTCAGCTTTTCAGACTATTTTTTAGCACTGCCATGGTTCATACAATCATTGACAACACAAACACAAAGGCCCTGAATAGATTGCAGGGTTGAAAGAAGTATCCTTGGAAAGTGCTGACTTTCAAGGATTTTTATATTTTCTGTCCATCATAATATTCCAAGGCCTAGTTCACGTTCACAACCAGCAGACTACTGGAAGAAAACATTTCCATTTGACTTCAAATTCAAAGGTGATACGATGTCCCGGGACCGCTTCCAAGCCATCATGTGGTCATTGCACATGAGCGACCCTAAAGAAGACGAAGAAATTGACCGCAAAAGGAACACCGCAGAGTATGACAGACTTTTCAAAATAAAGCCCCTGTACACTGAAATCACTGCTGCCTGCAAAGCACATTTCCAGCCCTATCAAAACATTTCAATCGATGAAAGGATGGTCGCCTCCAAAGCCTGCATCAGCATGAAACAGTACATGAAAGATAAACCAACGAAGTGGGGATACAAACTGTTTGTGCTGGCAGATTCCTCCACGGCATACACATGGAACTTCTTTGTGTACACAGGGAAGATTGAGTTCCTCTCATGCCAGGGACTCAGCTACTCCTCAGTGATTGACCTCCTGCCTTTCCCTCTGCTAGGTGGGGGCTACATCCTCTTTGAGGATTTGTTCGCAAAAAACATTGGCTGTTGTGGGACCATTCAAAAAAATCGCGTTGGTTTTCCAAAGACTGAGTTGAACGACCTTCCGAAAAAGGCTGAAAGGGGAGATCTGCGTTGGATAAGGAGAAGCAAGCTCCTGTTTGTAAAGTGGATGGACAGCCGTGAAGTGACCATGTGCTCCACAGTGCATGCAGCCTTCAGTGGACAGACTGTCATGCGGAAAGTGAAACGAGCTGGTGTGTGGCAGACTAACATTGTTACCGTTCCTGACGCTGTGGTGGACTACAACAAAAGCATGGGTGGCGTGGATGTGTCTGATGCTTTGATTGGGTACTACAGCGTTCACCACAAAACCATGACATGGTACAAGACTTTTTTCTTTCATTTTCTGGACATTGCAGTGGTGAACAGCTTCCTTCTCTACAAGGAGCTGCACAAGATGAGGGGTGATCCCGGCAGGACGAAGCCACACACCCAGAAGTCCTTCAGGGAGCATCTGGCTGAAGACATGAGGGTTGAAGTCCCTGCAGCACCACCACCACTCCCCTCATCTTCACTCGTATGCGTTTCCCACGTATTATGGGGAAGATGACACCACGCTCAGGAGGTACTGCAGGAGGTGCTCTGATGCTGGCAACAAAACGGTGAAGACACCTATCTACTGCACTAAGTGCCTGGTCCCTCTGTGCCTCAATTCCAAAAAGAACTGTTTCAAGGCGTGGCACACCTCTGACTAAAAACTTCTTTGTTTATCTTTTTTGCCAGTGTTGAAAAAATGCTTGTGGTGTTATTATACTTGTGCGTGTTATTTTTGAAATAAATCTGCTCCTGTTGGAGACAAATGTATCCTATGTTTCCTAATTGTTATTGTGTAAGTAAACCTTCCTATAAGTGTTATTCGGGTGATAAACATGTAAGGACTGTGGCAAAGTCCACACACGGACACACACACACCATTTACACCATTTTTAGAAAAACACTTGTATTTGGATGGAATGATTACCTATAGTGATAATACAATTATTTTTACAGTATGGTACCTGAAAAAGGTCAAATGGCACTGATGGTATCCAAATGTGCCAAAATGTGCCCAAAGGTCATGTCTGGACTTTTTTTTGCGAAACCTCTCTAAAAAAGGTCAAACGTCAATTGTTTTTCCTCAATCTTGATACAGAGTACTTACTATATGTTATACTTTGGATTCCTAAAGCTTGTTCCATCTGAATTTACTCTGACACAGAAACATCCAACTCACAGATGTAACCTTGCTTTGATAAAAGAGATTATTCATATAACCCTTTTAGAAGTTAAGTTATCGTCATTTGTTTTGGGCATAGCATTTTCGAGCCTGAAACCTGAAAAACAGGCTCAGGGCTTAAGAGGTTAAGGCTGTCTTGAATTGTATTTAGATGATTAAGTTCATCAGGCTTGATTGATAAATATATTTGAGTATCATCCGCATAACAATGAAAGTTTACAGAATGATTCCTTATAATATTGCTTAACGGAAGCATATATAATGTGAACAAAATAGGTCCGAGCACTGAGCCCTGTGGCACTCCATGGCTAACTTTGGTGTGCGTGGAAGATTCATCGTTAACACGTACAAACTGAGAGCGTTCAAATAGATAGGACCTAAACCAGCCTAAAGCAGTTCCCTGTATGCCAACTAAGTGCTCTAGTCTTTGCAATAAGATATCATGATCAATAGTATCAAATGCAGCACTGAGATCGAGCAAAACAAGAATAGAGACAAGTCCCTTGTCTGAGGCTATTAGAATGTCATTTGTGACTTTAACCAGAGCTGTCTCTGTGCTATGATGTGTTCTAAAGCCAGACTGAACATCTTTAAATAAATCATTGTTTTTTAAGTAATCACACAGCTGTTTTGCGACCGCTTTCTCCAGAATTTTTGAGAGGAACGGAAGATTAGAAATAGGTCTATAGTTGGCTACAACCTCTGGATCGAGGTTGTGCTTTTTAAGAAGCGGTTTTATCACTGCTACTTTCAATGATTGTGGAACATAGCCTGATAATAAAGACATATTCATAATATGTAATAAAGAAGTGCTAATTAATGGAAAAACTTCCTTCAACACCTTAGTTGGAATTTGGTCTAACATGCACGTTGATGGTTTAGAAGAGAGAATCATTGAATGTAATTGTTCAAGGTTTATGGCTGAAAAGCATTCTAGTTTAATTATCTAGTGTAATATTAGAACTTATGTTTCCAGGAGCTGTTGATAATATTATACTGGTCAAAGGCAAGAGGTCATTAATTTTGTTTCTAAGAGTAACAATTTTATCGATAAAAAAGCACATAAATCAATCGAGCTGTGGCTCTCTGTTAGGCTGGCTACAGTGCTGAAAAGAAATCTTGCATTACTCATCTATTAATGAAGAGTAGTAGGCTGCTCTCGCTGTACGCAGTGCTTTCTTATATTCATTGAGAGTAATATGCCAAATTAAACGAGATTCTTCAAGTTTTGTGGAACGCCATATCCCTTCAAGTTATCTAGACTTTTGTTTTATTTTGTGGGTTTCGGCATTATGCCATGGAGCTAATCTCTGTTGTTCTATTTTCTTCTTTTTCAAAGGAGCAACAGAGTCTAATTGTATTCGCAGCGCATCTGTAGCACTATCAACAACATGATCAATTTGGGGTGGTGTACATTTTGTATAAGTTTCCTCCCCTACATGCAGGCATGCTATCGAGTTAAGTATTGGTGGAATCTCTTCCTTAAATTTGGCTATAGCACTAACAGATAAGCAAGAGCTTTTGACTAATGCTTGGTAGTCTCGTAATAGTACTTCAAAAGTTACTAAAAAATGGTCGGATAAAGCAGGATTATGTAGTTCAACTAATAGTTGCTCAATTTCAATACCATAAGTCAGAAAAAGGTCGAGAGTGTGATTATAGCAGTGGTAGGTTTATGTACACTCTGACAGAAACCAACATAATCTAATATAGAGTTAAATGCAACAGTAAGGCTATTTTTATCATCGTCAACATGAATATTAAAGTCACCTATGATAATTACTTTATCTGTTTTAAGAACCAAAGTTGATAAAAACTCAGATAATTCTGATAAGAATTCTGAATAAGGACCTGGTGCACGATACACTGTAACAAATAAGATTGGCTGCAAAGTGTTCCAGGTCGGATGCGTAAGACTAAAAACGAGGCTTTCAAAGGAGGTATAATTTAATTTTGGTTTAGTATCGATAAGTAATCTCGAGTCAAAGATTGCTGCAACTCCACCTCCTCTGCCCATGCCTTGAGCAATATGAGTGTTGATATGGCTGGGTGGAGTGGCCTCATTTATGCTGACATATTCTTCATGTCTCAACCAAGTTTCCGTGAGACAGCATATATCAATATTATAATCTGATATTAAATAATTTACCAATATTGCTTTAGATGCTAGATATCTTGTGTTTAAGAGACCACATTTAATCTTCCTGTTTTGTTGCACTGTAGCAGTTGTTACATTTACTTTTATTAGGTTATTATGTATGTTCTTGGGCAGACACACACATCGCTAATATTGGGTATTTTATTGGTATTTTTATTGTCTCAACCAAGTTTCCGTGAGACAGCATATATCAATATTATAATCTGATATTAAATAATTTACCAATATTGCTTTAGATGCTAGATATCTTATGTTTAAGAGACCACATTTAATCTTCCTGTTTTGTTGCACTGTAGCAGTTGTTACATTTACTTTTATTAGGTTATTATGTATGTTCTTGGGCAGACACACACATCGCTAATATTGGGTATTTTATTGGGTTCGGGATTCCTATGGATGACTGCCTAGGAGAGAGCGCAGAGAAGCGTGTAAGACTGCGACTCCGCCTCCTGGTCTCAACTCCAGTTTGTCATGGATTAAGTCCACCAAGCCCTGAAATGTTTGCCGAAATGAGATCTACACCTTCCAAAGTAGGATGAATGCCATCTCTCTTAATCAGACCAGGTTTTCCCCAGAAGGCTGTCCAACTATTTACGAAGCCCACATTGTTTGCTGGGCACCACCAAGACAACCAGCGCTGAAATGATGACATGCGGCTATACATGTCATCATTGATCAGATTGGGGAGGGGACCAGAGAAGATTACGGTGTCCGACATTGTTTTAGCATAACTACACACCGACTCCACATTAAGTTTGGTGCATTCTGATTGGCGTAAACGAACATCATTACCACCGACGTGAATAACAATCCTACTGTGGGTTTGCTATCCTGGCCCCAAAATGGTGGAATGAGCTCCCCATTGAAATCAGGACCGCAGAAAGCTTACACACCTGCCGGCGAAGACTGAAAACTCATCTCTTTCGACTCCACTTCGAGCGATAGAATGACTAACAAAGAACTACTAACAGAGCACTTATATACTAATAAAGGTCTGGCTTATCTACAGCCAGTTGAGTAGCACTTGAAACAATTGGCTCTTTGAAACCTGATGTACTTATATGATTCTGTTTTCTTCAAGGTTGTGTCTTCCTGGTCGAATGTACTTATTGTAAGTCGCTTTGGATAAAAGCGTCAGCTAAATGCAATGTAATGTAATGTAATGTACTGTATTTACGTTTATTTTTAGCCAGCCGTTTAAGATGCGCCTCAACGTCGCCCGCTCTGGCCCCCGAATGCATGTGACTGTGGAGGCTTCGGTCTCTAAATTCACGTGTCTCATAATAGAGCTACCAATAACCAGAGTTGGCTTCTCAGCGGGTGTCTCGCTGAGTGGGGAATATCTGTTAGATACGTGAACGGGTTGGTGGGGACCTGCAGGTTTCGCGTTATGCCCCTTCTGGACAGTCACCCAGTCTCCCTGCTGCTCGGGAGTTGCCGGGGGACGGCTAAGAGGAGCTACCTTTTGCCGGTCCGCACTGGCTAACATGGGCTTTACTGTAGCTGAGTTACTTTCTAAGATGCGGAGCCGGGCTTCTATGGCTATGATTCCCGCCTCCAACCTAACAACTATACTACATTTAACACATGTATCCTTACCAGTAAAGGAGGCCGGGAAGTAATCAAACATGAGACAGGAAGAGCAGGAAATAACACCCGAGGGTGGGGAAAGAGCCATGGCTAGCTATCAAGCTAAAGTAGCTACCGTTAGCAAGCCCGAAAAGAGTGTAGGCAACTGTGGAGTTACAGTCGCTAAGAGAAGGAGAGTTGTGAGTGCTTAAGCTATAGTAACGTGTGATTACAACGTCAGGCAGTTGCCGTGATCAAGAGTTTTAAAACGATCAATTAAGTTAAGTTAATAAGCTATCAGCAACAGAACAGGCACACGGGATACCCGGAGATGACAACAACAACAACAACCGGAAGTTACAACATGCTTACCGCAATAGTGGTCCGCCATGCTGTTGATGCAGCTGGGTTAAGGTCTCCGGTTTGAGAACTGCAGGCAAAATGAGTAGGAGAGACTCTTCCCCCCATCAGAGTGGAACACCAGTCGAAAAAGTATGCCATCTTTCTCCAGCAGGCTGTCCCATTGGCGTAAAATTGCCATGACTGGCCGCTGAAGTTGCCGCTTCTCGGCTGAGGTAGGTGGGGTTTTACGTAGCCAAAACACCAACACCTCCTTTAGGAGGGAATACTGAGATCTGAGAGGACTGAGATCAAGGACTGAGATCAAGGACTGAGACACAGGCACCACAGAACCTGAAGGTGAGTTGTGGTAAAGGCCATGAGTTATCTCAGTGGGTCTCAAACAAATATGTGTTTACAAATTATGTAAACACATATTTCCAAGGCACTCCTTTATAATTATTAGGATAAATAAAAACAGGTTTTAAATCATTCCAATGTATACTATAGGACAGTAAACCAAAAATATCGTTTAAAGTTGGAGAGATACAAAGATATGCATAAATAAATAAATGTTAACTAGGTAATATAAGATATGAATGAACAACAACAATAAAATAAGTTACATTTACTTGTTATTGGCTATGATCTGACAAAATAATCTAGATTTCCTAAATATCTTCAATAATAAACAATACTGACCCTCATTTGACTGGTTCCTGCTTAATCTTGGCCTCGAATATATTATGTTTCCATCGATGTCTCTCTTTGTCCACCTTATGGTTGGTTCAGGTGTCTGGACTGGTGCTGCTACTTCCTCATCGTGAAGCTCACCAATCAAGTCATTAAGACTTTCCATCTCATTTTTGAGTTCTTCATTATCAAGAAGATCATCAAGGCTCTTAAATGGATCTTGGTGCTCTGAATCACTCAAGGTGACAAAAAAAAACACAGAAAGGGACTAACAACAGAAAGATGGACGGATAAGACACATACACAGACAGAGATACACAGACAGCAACAAAGATAGGACAATTTCACAACAGCAAGGCTAGGGAAACGAAGGGGACGTGGCTCTTAAAAGTGCCTTTGTTTTTATGCTATTATAGCTTGTAATGGAGTTTGGCTTTCAGAATAACTTAGAAGAATCTGTTGAGAGAAGAAAAAACAATTAGGAATTGAACACCTTACATTTTAAAGTGGCGTTATATTTGTCAAAGAATGAACAATATCAACATAGCATGATTACAAAAAGACAGTTTTGAGCTATGGTAACATAGGTAACTGGAAATACATTATTAATTGTAGTGGCCAAAATCCCGTAAGGTTTTTCTTGTAACCTGGCTCAACAGTTCATGTTCTTGGCCACATGTAGAGCTTGGGCCTCGGAAGCAGTGTCAGACTCGCAGTACACCAAACCACTGCACGTTTCTGTTGCTCTTGCAGGTTTATTTACAGGTAAAACATAAAACAAAATACGAAAACAATATTGACCATAAACCTAAACATCAGATCCTAATAATCTGTTTCTAAACATTTCAGCATAAGGTTGCGTCTGGTGTCAATGACGGTATTGCTGCTGCCTGCCGCCCTGCCGTCACACACCGCACCTCCAATTTATGGCTTTAGCCCCGCCCCCTTCACCTGAGCCCTGCTGCCCTCTCACTGAAACAGAAACATGTATTAATCAAGGTTCCAAATAAATCAAAACAAAATAAACTTAAATGCGGCTCCTACATTAATGGAAACCATACAATTCCCTATTACTGTAACCTGTAAGATCATATCTGACAAATAAAGGTCACCTAATATTTAAGGGGCTTGGCATGAGTGGGACACCTGTCATGAAAATGAAGGAATATTTCTGAAATGTTATGATTATTTTAATTGTTTTACTGTTGTGTCATTCATTAAATCAACTCTAACTCCATTAAAAACACATAACTGACACATAATAACTTCATTCATAAACAATCACAAATATTATTTCATGTGATAACATGTGTCAGTCGTTTGCCACCTCTTAAATAAAGTTAAACTTCAAAGGCAACACCTTCTGTGCTAGCTAATAGCCAGTAGCAGCTAGCTATTATTCAGCACATTAGTAAGTTATATTACATTACATTACATTGCATTTAGCTGACGCTTTTATCCAAAGCGACTTACAATAAGTACATTCGACCAGGAAGACACAACCTTGAGGAAAACAGAATCATATAAGTACATCAGGTTTCATAGAGCCAATCATTTCAAGTGCTACTCAACTGGCTTTAGATAAGCCAGTCGTTTATACTTTTCTTAATGTCTTAAAATGATTTACAGGCAAAAAAGGCTCCCCTGCACTTGCAAATGTTCCAACAATGACTTAATGCTTCGACATAAGGCTGTTTGTGCTGAATATTGAATGATTTTCTTGATTTCAGTCACATGTTCACGGTGATTCTTACCTGGTGGAAATCGCAATGGGCTTTAACATCGTCGCATAGATGACGTCACACATGCATGCCGAACCCTTTATTTACAGACGCTACGATTACATTAATTTCTATAAAAGCCGGCCAAAAAAAGTTTCAGGAAGACTGATCATCTGTACAAAAGTTATACTACGTCTTGCCATGTTAAATGTGATGAATTGAAAAATCAGACACAATTTTAGAACATTTTTTGGCTATATTACGTACGTCCACGTAAATAATTCATTTCCCAGCATGCATCATCTCAACTTCACATAAGAGAAAAAAATGCCTATAAGCCTATTATGTTGCCTAACTGTCGCCGAGGCCTATCATAGAGTATGAAAATTACAATTTTGTCAGTTTTTAAAAACTATATATAAAGAGCATAATGTGTTGCAATGACGTCTCGCACCATACGCTTCAGCTGAGAACAGAATGCGCTCGTTGAATTTCGATGCAGCGTCTATTATCAACGCTATGGGAGGTCTATAAAGGTCAATGGGACGCCCTGCCCGTTGAAAACCGACGCTCAAGGGGTACCCTGTGCGTAATAGAGTGACGGGGAGGGGCCCTGACCGACCGTCAACATGTGACGGGTTGGGAGTGAGAACGTGTTGGTTTTTTTGTGCTTTAAAACATTTATTTAAAGGTTTCAGGGCTGATCCACCAAAGAGAATTCACAGGTGTGTGTTTGTGTGTGATCCATCTAATGTTTCAAACGTACCTGGGCCTGTTTGTGTATTTGCTTGTTCTATGTTCCTCAGAATGTTTTTATTTTTAGACCTATTTAATGCACAGATTCATAATTCTATTATTATCATTTGAGCATCCGTCATCTTGGAGATCTTCTCACCAGCACTTCATTTGTCACTGTTTTTACAACTAAACCAAGCAGTGGTCTCACTCCTTGACTGGTTTGTTTTTGTATTAGATGTATGTAGATTATACTTCTCTAATTTTATAAATATATATCAGTTTGATGAACTGCAGATGACATGTATGAGAACACTACAACTGTAGTAACTCACAGAAATCTAATAAATCTATCACAAAACCAAAGTGCTGCTGTGGTGTGTTCATTACGAACCTGTATGTGATGTTGAAGGGATCAAATCGATCTGAATCGTCTGTTGAGTTTAAAACGTGTTAATGTTGCTGCAGGATCAAAACAAACTCCCTTTACGGGTTATTAAAGTATATCATATCCTATAATCACCTGAAACATTGATTATTGTGTTGTCTTGTTTGCGCAGGTTTAGCCTTCGGTGCATTGCGTCCCTGGGCGATTACAGCAGCACAATGTAAACAAGCAAACAGGTCAGTGTGTTAATGAGGTCATCTGGGAGCAGCTCGTTAACAGCTCTCATTAAGGCCGGAGCTCGTTAGTCCACAGCGTCCAAGCTGCAGCTCATTAACCACAAACATAATTTCATCATCTGCAGGATGTTTTTACCACCCTGACCTTTGCCCTGCAGGCTTCTCACTTTATATGAGTGATATCTCAGTTCTTTGGTATGTACGTGTACTGTCTGAGAGCATGAGGGACAATATGTAGTATGTTAAAATGCACTCTCAGTACTGGATGGTGCATCATACCGGTCAAACAGTTGAGAGTAAACGGCAGACACATCTCACTAACAACAGCATCTCGGCTACGACACTGAAGCCACGCAACAAAGTGCGATTGCGGATCCTCTCGTGAACCTAGCACCACACAAAGCTATACATGTGGGGTGGTTTCTATATTCAAATACTCAGTGTTTCTGTTAGCCGGTATTTGACCGTAAAAAAAAATTGTAAATATAAATCTCTCAGGTCATACATTATTCATCATATTGTACAGTAGAGCACCCTGAACGCTGGTAAGTCGTCTGTTACCAACGTTCAGGGAGCTCTATGCAAGTCAATGGGACTCCCTGATAGTTGAAACTCAACACTAAAGGGAACCCCTTGCATTGGAAAGTGACGACAGGGACCCTGACATAACGTCAACATAGGCCGAGTTGGGAGTGAGAATGTGTTGGTTTTATTCATAATGAGTAATATTGCACAATGACCAAGAAAGACGGATGATTGAAATACAATAAAATATCTCTGAGGATCATGTCCATCCCGAATAAGTGAAAGATTGTGTTTTTTTGGTTAATTACATTTGTGCTCTTTCATGAATGTTAATTGTCTGTCAGTCACACTGGATGTGCTCATGAAGTGAACAGATGCTAACCAGCGGCCCACAGCGCTGCACGTTTTTTTTTACCGCCCTGACCTTTGCCCTGCAGGCTTCTCACTTTATGCGAGTAACATCTCAGTACTTTTGTATGTACGCGTACTGTCTGAGAGCATGAGGGACATGTTAAAATGCACTCTCAGTACTGGATGGTGCATCATACCGGTCAAACAGTTGAGAGTAGACGGCAGACACATCTCACTATCTGCATCTCGGCTACGACACTGAAGCTACGCAAAAAAGTGCGATTGCGGATCCTCTTGTGAACCTAGCACCACACAAAGCTATACATGTGGGGTGGTTTCGATATTCAAATACTCAGTGTTTCTGTTAGGAAACACTGTTCAAGGAGTTCAAGTATCTCGGGGTCTTGTTCTCGAGTGAGGGATCAATGGAGCGTGAGATGGGCCGGAGAATCGGAGCAGCGGGAGCGGTATTGCAGTCGCTTTACCGCACCGTTGTGACGAAAAGGGAGCTGAGCTGGAAGGCAAAGCTCTCTGTCTACCGGGCCATTTTCGTTACTACCCTTACCTACGGTCATGAAGGATGGGTCATGACCGAAAGAACGAGATCGCGGATACAAGCGGCCGAGATGGGTTTCCTCCGCCGGGTGGCTGGTGTCTCCCTTAGAGATAAGGTGAGAAGTTCGGTCATCAGGGAGGGACTCGGAGTTGAGCCGCTCCTCCTTCGCGTCGAAAGAAGCCAGTTGAGGTGGTTCGGGCACCTAGTTAGGATGCCACCTGGGCGCCTCCCTAGGGAGGTGTTCCAGGCACAACCAGCTGGGAAGAGACCAAGGGGTAGACCTAGGACAAAGTGGAGGGATTATATCTCTTCACTGGCCTGGGAGCGCCTTGGGATCCCCCAGTCAGAGCTGGTTGATGTCGCCAGGGAAAAGAAAGTTTGGGGCTCTCTGCTGGAACTGCTACCCCCGCGGCCCGACCACGGATAAGCGGGAGAAGATGGATGGATGGATGGATCAACAGCCCCACCAAAAATATTTTCCATCAGCCGCCACTGCTCTCCGGTCATGTTGTACAGTCAAAATTAATTAGCTGTAAGCACAATTGAAAGTGTATCAAAAATACTTTTAATAGACAAGTCAGCGCCTACACCTACGCACCAAGTTTATGTTAAACAAATGTTTATAATTCTTATATGTTTAGTTCAGCAGGATAATCTCCACATATTAACACCTCTTTATGATTTCTAAAGTAAAAAGCTTATTAAATCAGTGGAATTGTTGTCTTTGTCCAGCACAGTGATTGAGAGAGGGGGTTAAGCTGCCAGTCAGATTACATTAAAGGCCGTAACGAGGACACAACGGGTATTTTCCCAGCCGGACACGAAGAGCTGTCTCCTGGTGTGTGTTTGTTTTTATTCATAATTATAATAAATTATATTTATATAACGCCTTTCAAGGGACCCAAGGTCGCTGTACATGGTGGACAAAAAAAACAGACAGACAATCAAAGGGCAAACAAAAAAATAAAGGAAGCCGGGAGACCAAGAAAGGGCTTTGGCCCGAAGGCCAGGGTGAACAACTGTGTTTTTAATGATGATTTGATGATGTCCAGGGAGGCAGCATTACGGATCTCGGCAGGAAGTGCATGCCAGAGGGCGGGGGTCGCAACACTGAACGCCCCCCCATAATGAGTAATATTGCACAATGACCAAGAAAGGCGGATGAAATATAATCAAATGTCTCTGAGGATCATGTCCATCCCAAATAAGTGAAAGATTGGGTTTTTTTGGTTAATTAAATGTGTGCTCTTTCATCAATGTTAATTGGATGTCAGTCACACTGGATGTGCTCATGAAGTGAACAGATGCTAACCAGCGGCCCACAGCGCTGCACATGTTCCTCCTTTAACACGTTTAGACTCAAAACCAAACATCATCCAGCAAATGGATGGATAATGACACAATAGATGTTTTTGCATCCATTCCCAGACAGTTTGAACCTTTCTATGCGGCGCGTGGTCCAGGATCTCTTTATTTTGACCTTAAGGGCTATGTATGAGGCCCTAAAGACACTGCTCCTGTATCACATACACACATTGATGCCACCAAATAAGACAATACAAATAGAAAGTATTACAAACAGAACCGTCTTCTTAATAGTTACATTTAACTGGAATTAACACACACACACATTTAGGCACCGTGTTACAGGACGGGTGGTTTGCAGACTCTTTCCACGGAGTTGCAAAAAAATGAAGTCAACACATATCGACCCTAAATCTAAGTCTATGTTAAGAATGAGAAACGTTTTAACATATATGTAGTTAAATATGTGAGGGTGACGAAGTCAGAGCATCGTCCTATGAGCCGTGGCCCAATGTAACCCCTGTGTGTATCTGATACATGAACATATTACTAAAACAAAGTACTGAATTAATCGAAGGAACGCTTTAAATATTTACTATTTTAAGATGTTTATGTCTATTTTACATTAAGTTGACATTACCTTCTCAGGACCTGCCATTCCAAACAACATATTTGTGATTGGCAGATGACCTTTAATGAATATATAATGAGCGCCACGGAGGACGAAGGATGGTGATAAAAGCAGCTTCACAGCTTCATGTTCACTGAGATGCTGCCTCTGTCTGTACGTGCTTCATCATATCTACATTAATGCTATAATAATGTTTTACCAGCTGGATTCAGGTCAGTTTCTCCTCATGTTCACTGATATGCTGTCTCTGTCTGTACGTGCTTCATCATATCTACATTAATGCTATAATAATGTTTTACCAGCTGGATTCAGGTCAGTTTCTCCTCATGTTCACTGAGATGCTGTCTCTGTCTGTACGTGCTTCATCATATCTACATTATGCTATATGTTTTACCAGCTGATTCAGTCTGTTTCTCCTCATGTTCACTGTGATCTGTCTCTGTCTGTACGTGCTTCATCATATCTACATTAATGCTATATTAATGTTTTACCAGCTGGATTCAGGTCAGTTTCTCCTCATGTTCACTGTGATGCTGTCTCTGTCTGTACGTGCTTCATCATATCTACATTAATGCTATATTAATGTTTACCAGCTGGATTCAGGTCTGTTTCTCCTCATGTTCACTGAGATGCTGTCTCTGTCTGTACGTGCTTCATCATATCTACATTAATGCTATATTAATGTTTTACCAGCTGGTCTCAGGTCTCTTTCTCCTCATGTTCACCGTGATGCTGTCTCTGCCTGTTAATGACTTATTTCACAAATATTAGTGTTATTTGTTGCTGTCATATATATAGATGTTCTTATGTCATTGCTATATATTCATGCTTTTGTTTTTTGGTATGTTTCTCACGTGTCCTGTTCCTTGTGACACTGTTTCTGACTGTTATCATTATTTCACGAAATGAATGTGATATATTAATGCTCTTTATATTGTTGTTGCATATACATGACTGCTATCAGGTCATGTTTGAACAGCTGGATTCAGGTCTGTTTCTCATGTTTCGTGTTCACATCCAGTCTATTGTTCACGATGAGGATGTTTCTGCCTAATGTTTAACCAGGTGGACTCTGGTCTGTTTCTCCTCATGTTAACCGTGATGATTGTTCTGTATGTTCGTGATTAATTGTATACATATTAACAGTCTTAAAGATCTATGTTATAATAACATTAATATTGTTATGTTACTGTTGTATATTAACATGATCGTTTAAACAGGTGGAGTCACATCTCTTTCTCACGTTTTGTGTGACACTGCATTATTTCACGAAATGAATCTGATATATTAATGTTCTTAATATTGTTGTTATATTTACATGACCGCTATCACGTCATATTCAAACAGGTGGATACAGGTCTGTATCTCCTCACCTTTCTCATGTTTCGTGTTCACATCCAGATTTTTGTGTGTGTTCTTGATTAATTGTATAGACCAAACAGATTCAGTTAGAGCTGTTTGTCCTTGTGTTTCATGTTGATTGTGAGATGATTAATTTTATATTGTTTTTAAAATGTCTTGAATTGTCATGTTGATTAATAATACAAGTAAAGGCTATTTACATTCATATTTTATAAATTAATCTTTATATGGTATATATCTTTAACGGGTGTATTCACTTCTGTGGTTTTGTGTTCCCATCTTTTTTCTCCAAATATTTTATCATAACCTTTTTCTGAGTCTTTATTATATATATGTTTATAATATTTATATTACTGTTATTTATTGATTGTTAAACTACATGAACATCAGTGTGTAAACAGGTGGATTCAGCTCTGACTCATTTCACTTTTTAATCTGGTGGTTAAACTCAAGTTGTTATAGTTTCTGGATTACTTTACAAATATCAACCTTTTATAAGTATATGTCTTACATATGAAAGTTTAACAAATGGGTGTTTTAAGGTTGTATATTAATGGAATTACAACCAAGGTTATATTCATTAATGTAATGTTACTTTTTAAACAGGTTGTTATAGTTCTGACATTTTATTCCTGCAGTTGATCTGAAGTCAGTTTGTAGTGTTTCTGTCTGATTCATATATCCAATACTGTTATATATTAATGTTATATCCATTCATGGGAAATGTTTAAACAGGCCTTTTCAGTTTTGACTGAATGACATTTACACTTATTGTTACTGTTGTTGTTGTTGTTGTTGTTGTTGTTGTTGTTGTTGTTGTTGTTGTTGTTGACCTGAGGTCACAGTGTGTTGTTTGTTGGGGTCTCCTCATGACATCAGCAGGGTTTAACGTGACCTCGTCCCTGACACTGGTCGGTTTCTCCTCGCTGTCTGGCCACAGCTCGCTCTTATTTTTCGTGTTTTTGTTGCTGTACCTCTTCGTGTTGTTCAGTAACTCTCTGGTGATTTATATCATCTGTTCGCAGCGAGCTCTTCACCGGCCCATGTTTACCTTCGTGGCATCAGTTCTGCTGAACTCTCTCACAGCCAGCACACTGATTTATCCTAAAATTCTGTCAGATCTGTTGCTGTCCGGCGCCGGCTTGGTGCAGGTGTCCCAGACTTTGTGTCTGTGCCAGGGTTTCTTTGTTTCCTCTCTTGGTGCATCTAGCTTCATGCTGTTGTCGGCCATGGCCTTTGACCGCTACCTGTCCATCTGCCACCCGATGCACTACGCTGTGCTGGTAACTCCTGACAAGGTGGTGCTGATGCTGCTTCTCTGCTGGGTGCTGCCTGCTATTCTAGTGGGAGCCTCAACGATGCTGGCTAGCCGCTTACCGCTCTGCAGGGTGCAGCTCAACAGGGCCTACTGCGACATCTCCAGCCTTGTGAGCCTGAGCTGCAGTGGTGCTAAAGCGCAGCTGAGTGGATTATACAGTCTGATAATCGCAACAGCCACAGTCTTCCTGCCTGCCGCCTTTGTGCTCTTCTCCTACGCTAGGATCCTCTTCATCTGTCTATGGCGCTCACGTAGCTTCAGCAGCAAAGCTCTACAAACCTGTCTTCCTCACCTGCTCGTCCTCCTCATCCATTCAATCGGCATTATCGTGGACTTGCTGCTCCGCCGCCTGCAGGGCGATGGAGAATCTGACTCCACCCTCATCATCTCCATCCTGATGATGATAGTAGCCACTGTGCTGAAACCCGTGGTGTACGGACTGCAGTTAAAGGATGTGTTAACGCATGTGAAGAGGCTGCTGAGCTGCCGCAGAGACAGCTGATCCCAACACTGTTTGATTGCACTACACAAAGATTCATGCAGCCAGAAGCATTTGTTGCACATCAGGAGAAACAGTGCGGCCCATATTCAGTTGCCCGCATCACCACAAACATAACTGAGAGCAGGAAAACATTTCTAGGCCTCCTTCTCGGCTCCACGTCACCATGGGCCATCCTCAAGAGGGTCCCGTCTCCGTCCTCCCCTAGAGGGTCCTGTCAAATATGAATAGGTGACATAAAAGAAAAGTACCAAAATGCATTAACAAATACAAGAACTAGAAAATAAAAAGTATGAATACGTAAACAAAATATTAAGAAAACGTTCAATACCGTTCCGGTGCATAATATGTTTAAGGTACTAGAAGATTTGAGGTTTGCATTTCTAAGGAAAAGGTTCCCAGATGTCTTCAAACATATTTAGTCTGTTCCTCAAATATTTGTACAGACAGTGATATTCCCCACTAGGGGTATTCCAGCGTGTGAGGTGGTCATAGGGGCCATGGTGGTTGTACAGTCTGACCGCTGCAGGAAGCTGTGGTATCTCTCTGTGAAACACTGTGGTGCAGACGCCTCACTGAAGGAGCTGTGGTATCTCTTTGTGCAGACAGGGTGTCCAGCAGGGAGGACAGCTCAGCCATGTGACGGTTATTCTGGTTTAGCACTAGCAGCTTTGTAAATAGTGAGTTGTATTAGAGATCATTCAAAGCTACACTGAGGTGATCGGATGGTTTTACAGCAGTGGTCACCAACCAGTCGATCGTGCAGGTAGATGGCGCTCCGTTTAAACAATTAAAAAAGGTTACAAAAGAAAAGGAACAAATCAATTAAAAAAGAATAATATTATGTTAATATATTTTTAGATGTAAGCCTATCATCCACCACCCTGCTAGCAGGTGCCACTTGATCGACGTGTCTTTGAGACATTCCCTGTCACTCCCGAAAATAATAGACTGACTTCAAGTGATGCTGCATATTTTTTAACTCACTGCACTTATGGTAGATACCAACTACAACAACATTAACATATTTTACCGTGATTTAATTGTAATACACGTTTCAAAATGATGCCGGAATAACTACATACTGAAACCGGTTAGTGAATGAATGCTTTGACAAGTCTTCAGACAAGACTGCAAGAGAAAAACCTTTTAAAATGCGTGTTTTCTGAATGGAGATCGGATCGATCAGGCTAAACTAACGTAGTATAATATATGCTCTGTCCACACTCATAACAACATGATACAGACACAGATACAACAGTGACTGTATTCGCCATTACACAGACAGTCTGTGGTCTGTACTTGTTTAACTTTTGTCCAGTTTCTGAACAGATATGAGGAGCTGTGAGGAGTTGATTAAAGAGACACACACACACACACACACCACACACACACACTTTTGCATTTCAAAGTATTGCTTGTTCATACAGTTGAATGTTGGAGCTTCACTGTGCACTGCTGAATGATGTATGTGCAGAGTTTGACCCTTGAAGGCTGGTTCTTCTGCTCTGAAATGGAATATATTTGTTATATTTAGGGTTGGGTATCGTTTGAATTTCCACGATTCTGATTCCGATTCTACTTTTCGATTCCGGTTCTTAACGGTTCTCAATTCCGATTTTTTGAGGGGCAGGGTAAAAAAATGATACATGCTTCTTCCACCAAAAAAATTCAATTTATTCGAGAAACTTTTACACAGGTTAGTTTACAGTAATATTCACATTACTCAGTGTGTTTATATTCACTGCTATGTAACTGTAACCTGAGAACCACTGAAGCTACAACAGTCCAACTTTTAAAGGAACCCCCCCCCCATTTAAAAACAGTTCTTGTTGAGAAAAACAAGCATATCTGCCTTCTCGGGCATACCGGGAAGAAATGTTTGAACATTTTAAAGTAAAATGCTTCATCTGGTGCACTTACAGCAGAATTACTAGAGACTAGATCTAGGGGGTACAACTCCAAACACCCATATGAAAAAGATTTGTTTACCTTTTAATAATCAAATAAGTATGTGAACATAACCAGTAACCTACCATAGCCAATAACAAATACATGTAACGTATTTTATTTTTATTGTTCATTCATATCTTATTTTACTATTTTATTTATGCATTTTTTTTATCTCTCCAGTTTAAAATGATACGTCTTGTTTACTGTCCTATAGTATACATTGGAATGATTTCAAACCTGTTTTATCCCAATAATTATAAAGGAGTGCCTTGGAAATATGTGTTTACATAAATTGTGATCAAAACGTTTGAGACCCACTGAGATAACTTAGACTAAACTAAAGTGAACTATCTGAACACTCAGAGTCCTTTACCTCACTGAGCTGTAGTTATCAGCCTCAGTCTGACTGGAGAGGACTCTCCCTCCACATCATTGTAGAAACATCTTCTTCTTCCGTTAGAGCAGCTAGCACCAGATGCTAATAACAACAGCGCGTACCGGTGCACCCTCCCTCTCTCCCTTGCTCGCTCCCACTTTGGCTGTGAGCTGCGGGTACCAGATAAGCCAACATCACCCATTTTCATAACTTACAGCGCCCATCGTGCAGGGCAAATGAAAAGTGTAACCGGGATGAAAAGTGTGTTACATTTACTTAATTATGAATGTTGTTACATCAACATTAGGATGAGACCGGCCCTGGTCTCAGGTTACGCTGTAGGAAGTGTAGGTACAACACGTGTTTATATCACATCCATGGTTTATATATATTTATGGGTACAACGCTACATTTCCCGCCCCGCCGCAGTCATACAGTAGGCTACAGAGAGCGGCGAGAAACATTTCCGAAAAGCGGAACCGAAATTCACATGTCTAAATGATGCCGTTGGAATCGAAATGGTTACCGGTTCTCGGTACCCAACCCTAGTTATATATTAATAGAACTTTTTAGATTTTTAGATTTGATTTTGGATTTGTGAATGGGAGTAGTTGATGGAAAAAATACCAAACACTAATTATTCAAAGTAGAGTATTTCCTTTTATATACGGTAATACTAAGGAGGCATAGGCATATGATGATATAATGTTTGACATTATTGATATTAAAAAAGTGATTTGTTTTCCATGTCATTCGTGTG
Organism: Champsocephalus esox; assembly: GCA_036324585.1. Classification (NCBI taxonomy): domain Eukaryota; kingdom Metazoa; phylum Chordata; class Actinopteri; order Perciformes; family Channichthyidae; genus Champsocephalus; species Champsocephalus esox. The sequence goes on from CM070495.1 coordinate 44,344,224, forward strand.
TTTTTCTTATCAGAAAGTGAAGTTATTTATTTATAAGCTCCAAATCCAAATATTTCCCTCAATGGCTTTAGTGCCCTGGCATGTGGCCTTTGCGCCCTGAAAAAATGTGTGACACCAAAGGCCAAATGGCCTTGCCCCTAAAATGACGAAAATCCAAGCCTGTACAGGGTACTTATTATATGTTGTACTTTGGATTCCTAAATCTTTTAGTCTACTAACCCATCATCCAAGGGTGGTTTTCACTATAAGTAAAAAAAAATGTGGACGGACACTATCATTTACAGTTTTTCACTATGTTCAATCTGAATTTTCTTTAAAATAAAAAAAATCTATATTGATTCTGACTCTTCTACATCCAACTCACAGGTTTATCATTACTTTGAGAAAAAAGATTATTAATTTAACCCTTTTAGAAGTTAAGTTATTGTCATTTGTTGTGGAAAGGTCATGTTCGAGCCTGAGACCTGAAACACAGGCTTGGGGCTTAACTTAAGGCGAGACACGGCAGGCAAAAACATCGTTTTTCATGCACTGGTCAATTTTGAGATTTTGTGCTATTTTGATTCCATAACATGTTTTCTTTTAGGCTTTTGGAAGGAAAACGTACAAAATACACATTTAGGTGTTTATTTTACTATAGTTTGTCTATTTGCGTCTGTAGATGTCTCCTAAATTCACCAGAAGTTAGCATTCTAACCAGCCGCGGCGCCAGGATTTCAATTGCGGGTGGGCCAATGTAATTTCGGCTGGGCCTGTTCTCTCTTTTAAACATTTTCATGTAGGCCTATAAGAAGCTTAAATAGTATTTAAATGATTAAGCGGCACGCCGCAATGAGTGAAATTAAATGTTATACTGCATGTTATTTTGTTTTGGTTCACAATACATTGATACATTTAGAAATAAAGAGCATACAACGGCAGAATACAGAATAATGAGCGAGCACCTGATGTGTGTCTGTGTGGTTAGACTGCAGCTTGCTGTCCTTTTTAGCGGATCTAGCCAAATGAGCGGCCGTGCGTAAATGGCACTGGTTCTCTGAAGCAGCACTTTTCAGAGGCTGCAGATGTATCATTAGGCTACTTCCTTCTGATACTGCAGAGATTTCATGAGCTGAAGGTACGTTGCATACTAAAGCAGCTGGGCAGCAGATACTGTTTCACATCAGGAGTGGAGTGCACCAGCTCTACGTCCGACATAGAACCGAAGGTTAAAGGAGACATGTCATGCTTTTCCGGTTATTACCCGTCCCCTTGTGTATTATGCATGTAAACGGTCTGCAGAGTCAAAAACCCTCAAAGTACACCCTGTACGGAGTAAAACTCTAACACAGAAAAGACCTCCCCAAAACGCCTCATTGGAGATTTCTCATGTTCTTCCTGGGCATTGTGACGTCTGAACACCCAGTAGCCACGCCCAGAGCTATGACCAGGCTGATTGGTCCAAATTAACTTCATCACTCACACACACACACACACACACACACACCACACACACACACACACACACACACACACACAGTGTGGGGTGGACCTAACATCCCATAGGGGGATCTGGGGGCATGCTCCCCCGGGAAGATTATTTATTTTTTATATTGAAGTTAGAAGCATCAATCTGGTGCACTTTGAGAGCAACATTAAGAGATATATTGATACATCTCTCAACATCAATATGAAACAGAAATGTAAGCAGATTTTCTTTTTCTTCATGGATATTTTACAAATCAATCAGCCAACTTTTCTGTACTGTCATATAGTATTTTGTACCTGTTTTTCATCTATTCTCTTATTTTTGTATAACTATAATGATCATATAAAGGTGTGCCTTTATCTGACTGAGCTGCGGTTATCAGAGCCTCTCAGTCTTTCAGGAGAGATCGCTCTAAAGCTCTCCCACCCGCGGCCGCTTACACAGTAAATTCCAATGTTAATAAAAGCACACAGAAGCTATGTATGTTTTTTGGGAGTTTGATTTATTTAGAATTAACACTAATACCAAATTAAAACCTATAATTGCACACTAAAACCATTATTTAAAAAAAAGAACTATTTCACATAAACCTCTGAGTAGTAATACTGATCCCCTTTCAATCACATTAGTATGCATAACAAGTGGCAGGTGCTATGACAGGTCGCACCTCTCCCTACTTATGCTAATGAGCCCGTTGATATGCTAATGACCCCTTTATTCGAGGTGTTATCACACGTAGGTGTGCTATCCCATGTAGGTGTGATATCCTTTGATGTGCGGGGTGAAGTGGTATCACACGTAGGTGTGATATGCCCCCCTGTAGTATAACCTTTGTTGTCTAATCTAATTAGCCTTTGATGTCTGTCCTTTGATGTGATGTGTTATAGCGTGTAGGTGTGATATGTCGCCCTGTAGTAGACCCGTTGTTGTCTAATCAGCCTTTGATGTCTGTCCTATGATGTGAGGGTTGAGGTGTTATAACATGCCGGTCTGTCTCGCACCCCGTCCCCTCGCACCCCATCCCCCTCTCGCCCCTTCCTGTCACCCCTTCCTGTCACATCCCCATTCCTTTTGCTGTGATGCCAGAAGATAGTGGGGGGTGGAGTTAGGTAAAGAAATCCGTGCAGACTAGATAAAAAGCCAGTCATTTCCACTCATCAAGTCACCTTTCAAAAAAGAAAATGGCCAAGAGACGCATCGATATGGGTTTAATCAGCGAGACGCCTGTAACAACTTACCGCCATCCGTCGGGAGCGTCAATCAAGAAACGGATGCAGTATATGTGCGGGTTCAGACACCTCCGTCTGAGGCTCTTCATGAAAAATGGAGTCTGGATGTGTGAGACTGTCTCCCCCCATCCCCCTCACACCCATTCCTCTCCCCCCTTTCTCTCCCCCCTCCTTCCACCCCCTGATGTTGCTATTATGCTATGCCAGAAGATAGGGGGGTGGAGTTAGTTTTAAAAAGAAATACGTTCAAACTAAATAAAAAGCCATTAATTTTCACTCACTAAGTCACCTAAAAACGTTATTGTCCTCTCTAAATTAGATTTAGGGTTTTTAAAATGATTTGTGTTAACTAGGAAGTCTCTTTTATGAAGAGGGTAATAATAATTTAAAAGATCATAATGACCCCCTGATCTTGTATTTTTAATGCTTAACTACTTCACACAACTTTAAATGCTTTTCTGCTACCAAGATACTTTTAGATACACTTTGATGAATTCATCACTTAACAAAAGGGTATAATATGAAGTACTTTGTAATATTAAATACTTTGTAAGGAATTGGGTTTATTTAGGGCTGTTTCAGTGAAACAATGCAGTTTTGATAATTGTAAGGTTCAAGTTTCAAGGCTTTATGTCATATGCCCAGTCACATTGCCACAATGTAGATATGTCAATGAAAAACATAGGTCACAGGGTCCTCCAACAGTGCAATATATATATATATATATATATATATATATATATATATTAGGGCTGTCAGTCGATTAAAATATTTAATCGCGATTAATCGCAAATTAATCGCACATTTTTTATCTGTTCTAAATGTACCTTAGAGGAATATTTTTCAAGTTTTTAATACTCTTATCAACATATGAGTGGACAAATATGCTTTATGCTAATGTTTATTATCATTTTAACAATGACAAATATCCTCATGAATATTAAACACAACAACCTCTGAACATTACAAATATTCGCCTCAATTCAACCTGGAACCTCTCTCATACAATAATACAACACAAATGGTGTGTGTGTGTGTGTGTGTGTGTGTGTGTGTGTGTGTGTGTGTGTGTGTGTGTGTGTGATGGATTGTTGGAGCTATGTGCAACTCAAGGCATATGCTCAAATGGGAGCTGCCTGGACGCTCATGTTGTGCACAGTATCAGTGCTGAGTGTGCTGATTTTCGTACAATGTCCCACTGTCTGGCTTCCTGCATAAAGTCAAGTGCTCGGCGCAGTTGTGGCAAAATGTCGCTCTTCTGTTTTCATTTAAACAGCTCCTTATATCCGTTAGCGCAGCTAGCTAGCACCAGATGCTAACAACAACAATGCACGTAAGATCTCTCGCTCGCTCGCTCGTGCCACACATACACACACCCTCCCGGTCCTCCCGATGGCCAGTCGGTGCCTGCCGGTGAGCGTGGAAGTGTGGTCTGCCACAAGCGGGCGGCAGGAGCGGGGCTGTCAGCATCAGTTTGTAGATGGTATTTTAAACTCGATGCGCTCTGAAACTACGGGGCGGCCGAGGACAAAAAATCCACATGCGTTAATCGCGTTAAAAATAATTAGTGGCTTTAAAATAATGTTTGCGTAAACGCGTTATTAATACGTTAACTTGACAGCCCTAATATATATATATATATATATATATTAATTCTGTCAAAATTATCGCGTGAACGGCGCTAATTAATTTTTTGAATTAATTGCGTTAAAATATTTAACGCATTTAACACATGTGCAGAATGGCCCGCCCCATACATCGGGGACGACAAAACGGAAGTGCCACACACTGCAGTTCATCTAGTGGCCAGTAGGAGCAGGCTGCAGAAGGGAGCAATTTCCATAGACCCCCATGTTAAAATGCCCAACATTACAGCAGAAATAAACATGTTTACATCGTGGTTCAAACCATATTCTCTGTATAGTTAGATTCCCCTTTCATGACTACTGTGTGGGGGTGAATTTTTTCTCAACTCATCTGTTTAATTAATATTAAGCCTTAAAGATTTTGCATAAATTAGGGCGTGGTCACTTTGATGGACATGTACATGCCTCACTGTCAGCTAAGGCAAGGCAAGGCAAGTTTATTTATATAGCACCTTTCAGCACCAGGCAATTCAAGGTGCTTTGCAAAAATGAAAGACATTAAGAAAATGGCATTTAAAATCAGCTAACAGCAACTTGTCCACTCTGCTAGGCTACAACCAGAGAGGCTACAACGTTAGTTGGTTGTAGTTACTGTACTTGACCCTTTAGCCGTGTTCGTGGTGATTTTGCCTTTTAGGGAATATTGTTACTAATACCAGACAATTAAAATGTTGTGCTGTGGGCCTGAATGTACTAACATAACTTCCAAGAAGTCTAAAAGTATGTTAACCCCGTTAGCCAGCTAAGGACATAACCCTTTATACATATACATTTTAGTTTATGATTCAGCCTTGGGTAAGAATTGTATAGTCTATGGCTATGACGCCCATAATGCTAAACGGGAGAAAATGTTAATAGGGGACCCAATTATCCCAGTGATGGCCGCCGGAGCTAACGGAGCCGCAGGGGGCTAGCTACAGCCGGCGTCCCGGAGCTAGCCCACTGCAGCTCCGTTAGGTCCGGACGGTGGAGTCCGTCTTTTTTCAACGTGTGAATGACAAGCATTAAGAATAACAAAATATAGCTAATTCTCTTGCAGATTGTCTCATTTGATTATGAATGTGACGTTTATATAGGGTAACTACACTGTTAGCAGTAACTTGGTATGCATGTATTTCATGTTAGCTTAGCTTCTTAGCCTGAGCGAGCTCTGTTTACTTCCAGTTCGGAGGCAGCAGGTCCCGCCTCGGCTCCGCCTCTTTGCCCTTATTTGGAGCAGGCGGGATTAGACTCTGACATCACAGTCGAGCCTTTAGTGGCCGACTCCGACTACTAAGGGCTTCTCGGCAACTCTGCAGAATCCTATGGGTGACATCACGGACACTACGTCCATTTATATATACAGTCTATGGGTAGGCTACACCAAGCCCCCAGGAAGTGCGCCGGAGTCTGATGAGAATATTTGTGCTGGTCAAACGGCGGTACTACACTTCCTTTAAGTTGCTGGGCCCGGAAACACTTTTTCCCATTGACTAACATTGGGAAAGAGTGGTCTGAAACTTGTTGAATACTTTTTTTTTAAACTAAATAAACTAGCCAGTATGAACGTTTGTATAGCCCTTATTAAAAACATTCGTTCCTCAAGTTGTAAAAATGTGCTAATAACGTTATTCTGAGAGTTATTTCCCTCGGCATTATGAACGAGCATCTAATCCACGGGACCGCGCCCTCCTGCACGTTCATGTTACGTGTTCAGTACTACATGAGTTTCTCTTTACCCATGGATGCACAACAACAACGGACCATATCGCCTAACTGCCAGCCCACGGAGCTGTAATAATGGATATATTGCACATGTTTGCTGTAATTCATAATTTGTAAAATGTTATACTACATGGGCTGTATGCAGTACTCAAGTTGTAAAAAAGAATCAGGGGGAATGGTGGATTTTATCATATGGGGACATAATTTGTGCTGATAACCCGCCGACGGTGGGAGACCAACCAGCATAAAGATAATTATTATACTCCTAAAACAACATGCATGTTATGGATGTTCAGATAATTCTTTCATTGCTCTTGACCAAGGCACCTCAGAATTAGAGTCGGTCCCCGGGCTGCCATGGCATCACTAACATTTAGGGTCAAATACAGAGGACAATTAGTGCAAAATCTTTTTTTCACTTTAATTTAAAGGGGGGGAGGGGATACAAAAATGTGGTTATAATGGAAGTCTATGGTACAAATCTTGTAGTTTAACAGTCCCTCATTTATTATTCAGATGGATCAACTGATTATACTAATAATAAAGTCAAAATAGTTTTTAGAATATTGAATTATAGTATATTTTTTCAAAAAAGCAGTTACTGGTATACGATCAAAACTGGTATCTAAAGGGTTACATTTGTATCGTAATTAATTAAATCATTATGTAAATTAAACACTTCATGACAAATTAGAGAAAACAAATTAGAAAAATATTGATCCGTCATCATTTTATTGCAGTTCAAATACAAATATTTTATGTTAACATTCCCAATGTTACTTTTTTTAACAGGGCATTAAGTGCAAATTGAAATTGTTTACAAAATATGAAAATATTAAAAGATTATACAAAATAGGATCAATGTTGTCAATGGCTGCCTACTACACTCTCCCCCATCTCATAGAAGTTTCCAAAGATTTTCATAATCATGCTTTTTGGTCTCAATTTTTCTGGCTCTTGCTTTCGGATTGTTAGCTAAGCAATGGCTTTGAAGCCAAGTCTTGACATATACCTCTGGTCTGAACTTGTTCAGTGGAGGGCCAACACACTTAATGAAAAGCAAGGCTGACATTCTTTTTACCTCTATGGAGCTTCTAGTTGTGGTTAAAATGTTCATCTGATTAAACCCACGTTCACACTCAGCTGTGGAGATGACCAGAGAGTTCACTGCTTGAAGGAAGGGTTTCAGCTCTTCTGGTGCTGGTGGTATCATTTCATCAACAGTTGAGTCTTACCAGCTAGCTAACACGAGAGAAAAACGTAGCTAAACTCCAAACTAAGTTGTTATTGCTCATTAAGTCCATAGATTCCACCTTTGGTGACTAAAGTAGTGAGTACTGACTAAGATTACTGACTCTTGACTTACCTGAAATGTTATTTTTAGTATTTTTAAATATGAAGTCCCTCAGATCGCGATGTCCTCCTGGTCGCTTGGCCATTGTGATGACCGTTACCTGCGCTTCTGGCATCGATCAAACAGGCGCATCACGGCACTCTGGCTTCCTCTAGGGCACTCGCATAGTATAGCGTCAGTGACTTGGTAAAAATGTCATTGCTCCCTCGCCCACAGTATTTTACTCAAAATACGCTAAATTAATGTTGAAATAGCAGTAATACCAGTGCCACGTTCATTGATCAAATTACATAAGGGATGGAAAGGGGGAATGGCAGTTTTAGAAGGGGGATGATTTTGACCGTTTTTATTTCAGGGGGGATGCCATCCCCCCTCATCCCCCCTCAACTCGAGTACTGGCTGTATGATGTAAATCTTGTACCGTATATATGTTGTATTAAATAAAGTTAATATTACCGACGTAGATTAACATTCCTGTAGCTTCTTATTGCACTTGCAATTGTTTTAGTTACTTGTGGGCTACTTAACATGAATAATCACAGTTACTATCCTTTTACTCCATCACATTTCAAAAATAAATAGGCTATTGTTATTTTAACTCCACCACAGTAATCCATCATCAGCTTTACTTTTTAGTTAAAGTTTTAACTCACAATTGATCATAACAGGCTTCAACATATACATTTTATATATTACCAAGTGGTTTCATGTACAACCCACACAAGTATCATGCTAAATGAAGCTCTGTTGCTTGGATATCACTAGATCCTGATGTCAGCGTAATATAAAAGTACATAACGATTGATGTGTAATTTAGCATAATTTACTAGCTAGCCACTAGCTGCTAACTGCCGCCTCGTTAATATATATCCAGTACCATGCTGTCATGAACATGCGGTGCTGTTACGTGTAAGCAAATTCACGTGCTTAATGTGAACAAGCCTTTTGGGCAGCGTGGTTAAAGTTGTACATGCTCTATGAGTGCACATACGGGTACTTCTCAGGCATGCCGGGTAATCTGTGACTTTTCGCTCTCTCAAAAGTTGGGCCATTTTGTCATCATGCGCCATTGAGCAACTCTCATAGGAATGAATGAGGCCCCGCCTCCCACACTGTATCCAGTTCTTATTATACATCCATGGGCTACACCCATACCAAGAAATGGCTTAGCCCCACCATGAAAAATGATGTTAAATTAAGCAAAACAAAGTCTGAAAACTCGCGGAGTAAATTGCACAGAAAGCAGTTGGTAAGGTTGATTTCAGTAGCCACTTGTCTGGAAATACCGAAGACCAGAAACGGTTTTGAAAACGTTTGTCACATAGTGATCGCCTTCTCAATAGAACATCTTTGATAATGTCTTCTGGCCAATCAGAATCAAAATAACGGTGTGGTGTTGTTGCAGGAAGTCCCAACGTAGAATACTTTTGCTGTAGTACAGGGGTGCACATAACTGGTATGCAGGTTATATGCGTAATCTGAAATGCGTACCGTCACTTGTGTGACAAAGCGCATTTGCGTACCGACTTGTGAAGGTTTTCCAGAAGGCGGTTAGATCACCGGACGACAGAATCGATCTCCATGTGCACTGACAGGGCTGCTGTTAACGTCGGTCTGTACAACGGAATTGTGCCACAACTACGCCAACTGGCTGCGGCGGGAGACTCCCCCCCTTTACTGGAGAACTGCGCTAAAACAGCTGATCACAACGTTCACACTCTGTGGTCACGAAGTACCCCACCCCCCCCCCGTCCACTTTCCTGAAGTACTCCCCCGTTAATAGAAATCAACACGTAATGAATTAAGACCCCACGGTTTGATGATTGATAGGTGTGTGGGCTGTCTTTCATTTTGACACGCAGAACAATGTTATAATAAACATAAATGGTAAATAGACTGTACTTATATAGCGCTTTATCCAGTCTTTAAGACCCCTCAAAGCGCTTTACATACTACATGCCGTTCACCCATTCATACTGAGCAGTGTATGTTAGGACATGCACTAACATACATACACATTCACACACCGTTGGCCATGCCATCGGGAGCAACTCAGGGTTAAGTATCTTGCTCAAGGATACATCGACATGTTGACTTCATGGGCTGGGATCAAACCCACTACCTTCTGGTTGAAAGACGACCGCACCCCCTCGCAGCCACAGTCGCCCATGATACATAGACACTGTATGTTAAATGGATATATCAGCCTTCTTTCATTTATCTTTCCATTCCCACAACAATATACATAAAGAAATGGCATATTTTGGACATAGTTCGAATGGTGATTAATCATGATTAATTCATTTTTAAGCTGTGATTAATCTGATTAAAAATTGTAATCGTTTGACAGCCCTAATATATTTATAGATAGCACATAAAACAGATAAAATACTGCAATAGAATGTTTTTGATATGACAGATTTGTGCATAATTCTCTCACAAAGGAACTGTAAGATACACGTTTATGTATGCAAAAACTCAAAATAGATGTTATTTAAGAATGTGACTCTTATTGGCAGCTTTTTGATTTAAGTAAGACAATCCAGTTTGATAACTTTACTGATTTTTGCTTTTTTTCTGCTACTATACTTTTGGATACAGTTTGGTGTCTGACAACTTTACAACTGGTAGAATTTCAATCACCCTGTAAAACATTTTATTTTCTTAAAGACTGTGACTCTAAAAGGCAAGTTTGTGATTTTAATACTTATTTACTGACACTAGGCAGATTTTGACTTTTTTCTCTTTTGTTGTGTTACTCAGATACTTTTAGATACACTTTGATGTATGCAACAACATAAGGGTATAATATGAAGTACTTTGTAAGGAATGGGGTTAGGGGTGTAACGGTTCACAGAAGTCACGGTTCGGTTCATACCTCGGTTTGGGTTCGGTACAACAAGGAAAAGCAAAAAAAAATCTCAAATGCATAATTTGTTTTGCTGTTATTTATTTTTAACAGTAGTGCACGTTTTGGTATGAAAATAAGGAACTCATTTGGAACCATTAACTGTATTACACAGTTAAAAACAAACCACAAACAGTAACACACACACCAATGGCCATATTATTTATGTAAAGCACTTTGAGCATCTGGAAAAGCGCTATAATAAATGTAAGGAATTATTATTATTATTATTTATATTGGCTGATGTCAAACAAAAAGGTTAAATAAGCTGTACAACTAAAACGAATATCTTGAAAATATTAAAAATAAATAATAAGAAAGTATTTCAATCACAATCAATAAAAGGCAATACAGAACTGTATAACATCTCCTGATGTCAACATATAAAATAAATACAATGATAAATATAAAACAAAATACAAATCTGTCCCTTTAGGAGCAATGTGTAATTAACTTGTGAGTGTGTGAGGCCATTATGCCTAAATGAAGGTACTCAAGCTTTACTCTATTTACAAGTTTTTCTTCAAAAAGATGAGTTTGTCTACGTTGTCAGCAGTGAGGGCAGATCTGTTGGCGGTAACTATGTCACCTGCCATCGAGAAAACCCTCTCGCTGGGGACTGAGACTGACTCGGATGTGATTGAGCATGTTTGATGTGTTACCACTAGCATACCGCACCGCTGTCGAACAACGCCGACACACCGTCCTCGTCCGATCCACAACTCGCACCCCATCATTGTTGTAGTCCACAGGGAACCCAAAATGTTCCCACACACCCAGTGGCGGTTCTAGACCAATTTGACTGGGGGGGCCACTGGGGGGCCAGTTATTTTCTGAGGGGGGCACAATAAATGCAGGACGAAAAAGAGAACAAGACAGTATGAAGTAATTGCGCATAAGAAGACAATGCAATACAGTTATTGGTATTTGTTTCAGTACACTCATTTATTTCAGATAGATCTTATAGTTATTACTGTTCGCTTCAGCTTAAGTTATAGTGCAATGTTTGCACTAACACCATATTTATATAAAAATAAAGGCAATGAACAGTTACAATATTTAAAAAAAAACTAAAAAAAAACTTATCATTGTTAGGGGGGCCACAGGGGGTCAGAGGTCAGTGTTAGGGGGGCCCCTTCCCCCCCTAGAACCGCCCCTGCACACAACTTATTTAAAAGAAGCAGGTGGGTCTTCTAGCTCCTGTGTGTTGTGTGAACTCGCCATAGCTACATGTTCTTCTTCATGTATTGTGTTCGTTTTGTTGTGTTTTGTTCTTGTTCTTCATTTGTTATTTACGGGCGGCTGGCTTTTAGGCGCAATACCGCCCCCTGGATTATATATAGTGTAGTACTGCCCTGAGTGACAGACTTTTTTCCCACTCGTAGAAAAGGCGTATTCGCCGTGTGACTGCATGTGCCGAACCGTGACATCCGAACCGTGATGGTACGGGACGAAAACGGATACCGTTACACCCAATTTCTACAGGCTCGCACTACCTGTTAGCATCTGGCATCTGTTAGCATATAGCTCTCCTGCTTACAAACTTTTAGTCATCCCTGCTTATACAAGTAGTAGTTTTAGTTGTCTGCGATCTGCCGAGGCCTACTCCCACCTGTCGAGTACGGCTGTACTGAGGTGTTTTTCCTATGGAGACGTTGCGAAGAGACGGAGCGGCTCCACCTGTTGCTGCATGCGATCTGCGATATGCGGAGGCCTGCTCCCACCTGTAGAGTACGGCTGTAATGGAGAGGTTTTTACCCCGGAGTCGTCGCGGAGAAACGGAGTGGATCCACGCTTCGGGCTTGGCCTGCTTCCACCGGGCGTGTGCTGCTGTACGGAGGAGGATTTTACCACTGCTGGGGCCTGCTTTCCACCTGTCCTGATTCTGCTGTTGCAGAGGCCTGCTTTCACCCCGGGGATACCACGGAGGGACCGGAACGCTTCCACGCTGGTGTTTTCGCCTGTCCTTTGCTGCTGTGCTGTTTTTGCTCCAGGAACATCGTGGATACTGTGTGCTGGTCTGGGGAAATGGCCCATATCGGTATTCTGCTGTGCCTGTTAACTGTTTTGGAATATGAGAAGATCTCTAGTCATTCTGAGAAGTCTACTGGATTCAGGTCTGTTCTACCACCCGCAGTGCGCATCCCCTGTAAAGGTTCGGATGTGTTGCTCAAACAATTACCGGTTGCCTTGTCACAGACAATCTGCTCGACAAAATATGTTTGTCTTTTTTGTTTTCCTGTGATGATGGTTCTTCAGGACCGGTTCTTAAGCTCTAATCACACTCTTGCAGACTTTTCCGGTGTTTCTAAATTAAATGACAATGTATGTGTGTCACTTAAGAGGAAAAGATGCCTGTTTTTGTTGTTGTTATTACTGTCAGGAAATGTACAACCTAACCCTGGTCCGCCCAGTAGTAGTAGTCAGATCGCTACTCCTGCTGATTTTAAAGCGAGGTCTGGGTTGGGTTTCATCCACTTGAATGTGCGCAGTCTGGTTTTTTTGTAGCTTTAAATATAGAAGTGGCAATGGGGCAACGGGTCATGGTAGTGAGTTGTTACAGACCACCCTCAGCTGTCAAAGACTCCTTGTCTTCACTAGCAAATCTTTTATCACAACTAGACTACAAGGAAATAGTGCTACTTGGAGATTTTAACTGGGACTGGTGAACTGCAGTGTCAGAGGATTTTAAAAACCTTTGTATCTCTTTAAATGTTACTCAGATTGTGGACAGTCCTACTCGCCCTAACATTAAGTTCCCTAATAAATCCTCTCTAATTGATCTCATTTTGACTAATGTTTCCCATAAATATTCATCTGTGGGAATATTTTCAAATGATCTGAGTGATCACTGTGTTGTAGCCACAATTAGGGACACTAAGGTCCAAAAGGTTAAACCTCGCATTATCATTAAGAGAGACAAAAAACATTTCGTGGAGCAGGGTTTTGTGCATAATCTGTTTGATTTTGATTGGGGTAAAATCGATCTGTGTGCTGATGTAGAAACCGCATGGTCTTATTTTTATCTTGGTTTTATGGAGATCATTGATAGACATGCACTCCTGCGTACATTTAGAGTAAACGGACGAGACAATCCTTGGTTTTCTGCTAATCTGTCCAGTCTCCTTCATGAGAGAAACAAGGCGTGGGCAAAGGCCAGGAAATCAGGCTCAGAGGTAGAATGGCTGCATTTTAGGCAGCTAAGGAATAGCTTCACATCGCAAATCAAAAGTGCTAAATCAAAGTACTATCTGTCAGTAACCACATAACATCTGAATAATCCTGGAAAATGTTGGAAAGTCATTAAATCGTTATCCACCGTCGGTATCCGTAATTAGCTACCTCCGTGCATTACCACAGCATCTGGCTCTATATCGGACAGGGCCTCTAAGCTAAATTGCTTTAATGAGCATTTTGTGTCCTGTGGTTCTCTATTTGATTCTGTCACTAACTCTGCTTCTGTGAACACTACAGTATGTGACTCTAAAAAACGTGTGTTGGAAAACCCTTTCAGTTTTACTCATTTTACTGTTGATGTTGTTCGTGAAGCTTTAACCAAGTTAGATCCTAAGAAACCTGCTGGCCCGGACAACGTAGCACATTTCTTTTTAAAGATAGCTGCAGATTTTATTGCTCCACCTCTCACTACTCTTTTTAACCTCTCCCTCAGCACTAACACAATTCCAAAATTGTGGAAGTCAGCGTATGTCCTGCCTTTGCTAAAAGAAGGGGAGGCCACCCTATTAAATAACAGGTAAAGGTGCTTTTATGTACAAATGACATCGTGTCTAAACATCAGTCAGGCTTCAGATAGCAACACAGCACCATCACTGCCACAATGAAAGTGGTGAATGATTTGGCGAGTATTTTAGATAATAAGCAGAGTTGTGCAGCTCTATTTATTGACCTTTCAAAAGCGTTTGACCCCGTCGATCATCACATTTTAAAGCAGAGGCTAACCAGTAGTAGCCTACTTGGCCCTAATATGGGAGCCCGCGTACAGAGTAATACACAGGGAGTGGGACAACCTGCCGTAAGACCCCCATTGTCTCGCCCCCCCGACGTTTGTAAAATAGCGGGTCTCGGGGGTGTCCCCGGGGTTCTGGAAAATACCGATCCCTGCCCCCCAGCCACCCCCCCCATATAAAGGTCCAATTAACGCTATACTACCCATTGGGACCCTGTACCCTCTCCGACCACCAGGGGGAGCCCTCAACGGTGTCCCAGGTCAATATGGCATCCCACTCCCCATGTAGGGGTGTCCACAGATCAATATGGCATCCCACTTCCCATGTAGGGGTGTCCACAGGTCAATATGGCATCCCACTTCCCGTGTAGGGAGTCATGGGGGGGGGGCAAGGGGGTGTCCACAGATCAATATGGAAGCCCACTTCTCAATATTATTAATAATTCCAAAATAATAATAGTTTTTATAACTATTAAATATGCACCCATATTGGTCAATTCATAAGTAGCGCTGTGGTGCAGTGAGCAGTGAAAGCTGGGTAAAAGTTATGCGAATGCAGCAGCAGCAGCAGGCTGTGACACGGTGGTACACGACAATGTGTACACTGGGTCATTCAGAATGTGCTATTTCTGAATAAATAGCACTTTCTGAACATATGTCAAACAGAGATTCCTATTAAAAGTTATCTATATATACCAATGGGGATGGGGAGATGTCCCACATCTCAATATGGAAGCCCACTTCTCAATATTATTAATAATTCCAAAATAATAATAATAATAATATAATAATAATAATAATAATAATAATATAATATAATAATAATAATAATATAATATAATAATAATAATAATAATAATAATTGTTATAACTATTATTGTTGTATAACTATATTGACTTGGGTCACATATAACAATGAATTCAAGGAACTCAAGATTTGATGCCATGGGCGGGATTCATACCACACCACACCAAGGAGCGAGTCTCATTCCATTGCCCCACAAGTGGCACTAAAAGCTTATTGAACAAAAGTATCAAATATAGATTCCACTATAAAGTAAAAAGACATTTCTCTATCATTTTGCTGATCAAAATTGACCAAAAAAACACATCAAATCACATCTACAAATCAATACGAAGCTAACTTTCAGACTCCTGAACGTGTGTTTAAAAGTTTTAAAACGTAGCAATGGCTTTTCACATCACACCATTGTGTGATATATGATTAATATGATTAATATGATGAAATGAATGTGTATAATGTTTTGAAATGTTCCCAATGATTGTTCTTATGATGTTTCTTAAATGTTTTTGTATAAATGTATTTGTTCTGCTATATAATATGGAGAGTCTGACAGGAGTTTCGAACCCGTGTCACCCGTGTAGCGACCTGGATTGCCTCAAGCTTATATAGTATAGTCTATTATAAACATTCTGAACGGCACATTTACCTGTGTTTTCCACCATCAAAATGGACAAACGACACATCAAATCACATCTACAGATGAAGACGAAGCGAATGGAATTACTCGCAGACTCCTAGTGTGTGAAAAACGTATGCAAAGTATCCGCAAACGGACCAGTGGCTGTGATGCTAGCTTTGCTGCTAGCGGTTAGCATTTTCAATCGAAAAATACATTGAAATGGCTGCCGTTAGCTTAGCGACTAGCGGTTAGCATAATATTAGTATTTCACACATTCACTGTTCACCCTGACATAAATTATAATGTAACCCATTATCCCTCTCTTAATTCAACACAATTGTTTTATATTTAATAATTCCATTATAACTAAACCTATAATAATTAACTTAAAAGTATCCCTCTCTCAATTCAACTAATTTTAAATAATTTTCACATTTCCATTAAAAGTTCTCAGGCGGGTATCGTACCCGGGTGCCCCAGTACCACACATCTCAGTGTGGTACTGGGGCTTAAAGCGGTCGGACCTTCCTCTGTGCTGTAAAGGGTCACCG
The DNA here is from genome assembly GCA_036324585.1 of Champsocephalus esox. Lineage (NCBI taxonomy): Eukaryota > Metazoa > Chordata > Actinopteri > Perciformes > Channichthyidae > Champsocephalus > Champsocephalus esox. The sequence continues at coordinate 44,360,475 of CM070495.1, forward strand.
TACGGCTTGAAAGCGTGACCTTTGACCTTTGGAGCTTTGTTACATTTCAAGCCGTAACCTTTGACATTAGGAGCAGCAGAGGCATCAATCTGCATGTACTCTTCGAGCCGGTTCCAATGAGAGCAAGTTCAAACCGGTTGGAACTTCCTTTGCGCCGTCGAGGGTACTGTCGGCATTGCGAATGTGACCTCTGACCTCGAGTTTGACCTTGTCCGAGGTCGCAGGGTCCCCAAATGTTGCAAGCGGGTTCCACACAAGTGAAAAAACACACTCTCGAAGTTTCAGAGCGCCAACCACATTTTTTCAATTTTTTAAATTTTCTTCCCCTCTGCCAACACAAGCCTGTCAGATGCTAAGCTCCAGACAGCATTTTGTGAGAAAGTTTGACATTTTATTGAAAAAAACTTCTGGGTGGGTTACAGTTTACATACTTCAGATTCCTGATCTGGGCCCTATTTAGAGGCCCCCTGTGAAAAAGTATCTTTTTAGCCCTTTTCAAAGTACTTTAAACACCCACGGAGCACTGCGGCTTCTCAAAATATCTTAAGGGAAGGTTTTGTTACATGTTAAGCCGTAACCTTTGACATTTAGTCGCACCAGAGGCATCAATCTGCATCTGCTCTCCGTAACGGTTCTAATGAGAGCAAGCTCAAAGCGGTCGGACCTTCCTTTGTGCCATAAAGGGCACGGTACAACATGAAAACGTGACCTCTGACCTCGGTTTTGACTTGGCGAGGGTCACAGGGTCCCCAAATTTCGCAAGCGGGTTCCACACACGTTAACCAACACACTCTCAATGTTTCGGAAAGAGCATTCTTTAAAAAAAAATTCATTTTCGACCCCCCCCCCTCCGCCTGGCAGACTCTTAGCTTATGGGAGGATTTTGTGAGACAGTTTGACATTTAATTAAATAAAAATTTCCCTACATGGGAAGTGGGATGCCATATTGATGTCTGGACACCCCTCCCCCACGGGTAGTGGAATTCCATATTGACCTGTGGACACCCCTACATGGGAAGTGGGATGCCATATTGATGTATGGACACCCCCCCCCACGGGTAGTGGAATTCCATATTGACCTGTGGGCACCCCTATATGGGAAGTGGGATGCCATATTGATCTGTGGACACCCCTACATGGGAAGTGGGATGCCATATTGATGTATGGACACCCCTACATGGGAAGTGTAACGCGTTACTTTGTAACGCGTTACACCCAACTCTGGTTATCCCTTTACCTAATATGGTGTCCCACTAGCTGGGTATCCCAATGGGAAAACGGCCCAAAAAAGGCCATTTCTGCTACCCAGTATAGGCATATCCAGCCACTACCTCTCTGAAAGGTCCCAATGTGTTCACTTTGATGGGCTGTCTTCTGAGTGGTTAAACATTGCTAATGGTGTTCCTCAAGGTTCTGTTTTAGGTCTACTTTTATTCTCCATCTACATCAATAGTTTAGGTGAAAATGTGGATGAAGCTATTTTACATTTGTATGCGGATGATACCATGATGTACTGTGCAGGTCCCTCCATTAAGGAGGCTGCTGTTAATTTACAGGCTGTTTTTAACATTATTCAGACTCAGCTCTCTGAACTAAAGCTTCTTTTAAATGTTGAGAAAACCAAGGTAATGCTCTTTTCTAAAGCTAAAAAGACACCAGAGCCTGTTGTAGATATTGTAACTACGCAAGGAACAAAACTTGAAGTTGTTACCTGTTACAAATACCTTGGTATCTGGCTTGATGATTGTCTCACTTTTAAACTTCATGTCAATAACCTGCTTAAAAAGCTGAGGGTTAAGCTAGGTTTCTTCTACAGGAACAAGTCCTGTTTCTCGCTTGAGGCCAGGAAAAGGCTAGTCACTGTGACCTTTTTACCTATGCTGGACTATGGTGATTTGATGTATATGAATGGACCTGCCAATTGCCTGGTCAAGTTAGATGCTGCGTATCACAGTGCACTGAGATTTGTGACAAACTGTAAAGCATTAACCCATCACTGTACCCTGTATGCAAGGGCTGGTTTGCTTTCACTAACCGTACGGAGGCTCAGTCACTGGTACATTTTTATATACAAAGCCATGTTAGGGAAACTTCCATCTTATATCTGCTCCCTGATCTCACAGAAAATTGTAAGTGGCTACTGCCTGAGATTGAATGCTGTGGTTTTATTAAATGTGCCAACTGCTAGGACTGTCTTAGGGAAGACAGCTTTTAGATGTGCAGCTCCTCTGTCTTGGAATAGTCTGCAAATTAAATGGAAACTGAACAATCTGGTGACCACTAAATGTTTATAAAGCTTGGTTGGATGCTAGTCAATCGGAAGCTATTGGTACCTGTTTATGTAGATAATTATGTAAATTATGCTGTATGATGTCCTTTTGTTGTTCTATTTATGTTTTTATGTTTCATGTGGAACTACTTGAGCAAGTCTCCCTTGAAAAAGAGATCAATGATCTCAATGGGATTTATCTGTATAAATAAAGGTTTGAAATGAAATTAATTCATTTTGGTCATTTATAATTTTTTGGGGAAATTGCCAGTTTGATAGTATGCAATTTTCATATTGACATTCACGCCTCATCCGAGCTCATAGGCATATTATAAGAGAGTCAGCTCTACTACAATGTATTGAAACAAATACATTGTTTTCAAGATAGAAAGATTGGACACAAGCATTAAGCAGCAATGTTTTTGTGTGCTGTTGCTTCAAATGTTTTTGTTTCCTGACCACAATTTACCTACTGGCAAAGAGATTTCTCATCATGGCAATGCCTGCCTGAGTAAATGTCTGTGTCATTACTGATAAGTAACTTTTACCTTTCATGGTTAAAAAAAGAAAACAAACAAACTATCCCTGTGGAAGTTTCAGTTTGTGGTTATTTAGATTTCAATATGCAATATGCAATTATCCAAAATAAAAATAAAAAAACTATAATGATGACATAAAAATGAATGTATGTTTTACCTCTGAATGAATTCTACAGTACAGACGGCCTCTTCCTGGTACTGCAGGTTGAGCATGTAGAAGATCGCAAACAAGGCTGCAAGTCCCGTCAAAAACGTTGGTGTGATGCCCTCAAACATCACACGGCCCTCAAGGGAGATCATCCATCTTTCAATAGTGACTTGTCCTGTTCCACCTGAAACTTAATGTCAGAGCAAAAATCTTAATTCATCTCACCTAATCCAAGCATTGTGTACAATAATAGAGCAATGGCTTGTATGACATGTGTCAATAAAGCAAATATATCAAATAAAATCAAGTTTTATTTATATGCACATTGAATTGCCTGGTGCTGAAAGGTGCTATATAAATACACTGCCTGCCTTGCCTTGCCTTGCCTATATAGCACATTTATAAACGATTTTTCGTCGAGCTAAAGTGCTGTACATATCATAAAAATAGCCTACAGTAGAGACACTTTACAGCAAATACAACAGCACAGATTGTTCAGAATATCAGTATGAGAAAATAATGACACCCTCTATCCTTAGACCCTCACATCGTACAAGGAAAAACTTCCAGAGAAAACCCACAGTTTAAGGTGAAAAAATGGGAGAAACCTCAGGGAGAGCAACAGAGGAGGGATCCCTCTGTAAATCAAAGAGATAATACATTTTACAGCATATAGACCGAATTTTAGGAAATGCATGTGTCTGTAATAAGAAGATGAATCTTCGTAGATTCATCTTCTTATTACAGACACATGCATTTCCTAAAATTTCCTGACATCTTCGTAGATGTCAGCTACAATCCTGTGGAAGCCATCACGGAAGCAGCAAGACAAGACCCAGGCGGGACCGCAGAGACAGGTTTAGCCACGACCCGAAGTCCACGACTTAATCCAGAACTCAGGATAGAGGATCCAGGACCACAGCAAGAAGATCAGCCTCGACTCCGGATCCCGGCGTAGATATATATACAAAACATGAACAAATTTGGCTAGGTTAATCGGAACAAGAGAATACACAGAAACAGACACAGACAGACAGACAGACAGAAGAACAAGCACTCCCTTAGAATAGATTGAGGACAAAGGGTAGCAAGTAAGAGAGTAAGAAACATAGGTGGAGAGGCACACTCAGGGAACAAGGTCCCCACTGGAGCCTTAGTTGGAAATTGATGAGAGATAGGGAGGTACGCTGTGTCTACGAATTGTAACACTCCCCAGCCTGTCTAAGCCACTCTGCAAACCGTTTCCCTCTAATAAAACTCAAGAGGTTAGAGGAAAAAGGTCTTGGGTAAAAGTTATTCTTGATAAGAGAATCCTAAAAGGCCAGAGAGAAAAAGTGAGTTTTAAGTGTTGATTTAAAAACCAATCAAATATACTGTAGATAATTACATCTGCAAGACGGACCAGCCCTGTAAGAATGAGCAGCTGCTCATTCACCATTGGAGAGCACATCCTCTACTTCCTTATTTGTAGGTATCTTCATGAAGAACTCTTTGATGGATCTCCCACATTCCTCCATGCTGAGTTCCAAGCTAGGAAGCACATTGATGTCAGTAAGCAGCTCAAAATGAGCATATATGCTCCTTTGAGTAAGACAAAACACACTTAAAGCATAAATTAGGGGTATTGTTATGAACGCTCATGTGTCTCATGTGTCTCATGTGTGGCCAATAATGTTAAACAGTTATTACCACATAACTGACAGGGGAAGATGGTGGCAACCAATGTAGGAAAAAACGTTTTACACAATGCCCTGACTTTTACTCCACTTTCTCAATTCCAATAACAAATAGTGTGCACACCCACCAAACACATTTCTAACAAATTATGCATCGACATTGAGGCTGGAATGTTATAATCTCAAACCAAGTTGCAATGTTAACTTTGGTAGGCTTGTCTATAAAATCAAAAATCAAAATAAAATAAATGTTTTAATTATATGTAGCCTTTACACAGTTTTAGCTAACTTTTCTCTTAAATATAAAGCACTTTTCTGCTTATAATCATCTGCATAAACATTATAAAATTCTTGTTGAGTGTGTATTTTTGGTGTACAGTTATTTACAAGCCGCAAGAGGCTATAAGGTAATGTTAGCTAGCTAGTTGGCTAGGGCAACCATCTTAGCTAGTGCGCGAAAAACAACAGCAAAAGAAAATGTTATTTTAGTTGTATGTAGCCTAAACACTTTCACCCGACTTTCCTCTCAAAGATAAAACACTTTTCTGCTTGGATTTATCCGCATCAACAACATAACCATCTTCTTTATTCAGTGCTCGATCACATAGTCAATGCTTCAATAGCTTGCTGGGCATCCGTTTTATTTTAAACATTATTTTTGGGAAGTTCCCATTCTTGAATTAAACACTGAGAAAGAGAAAAAAAGGTTTGTAATCACCGTCGATTTTGTAGATGCAGACAGATGGATGAACCCGGAGTTTCTGTTGATGAGAAGCGTGCCTCTGAGCTGCACACGATTTCCAAAAAATACTGTAGTTTACCGTTAGTTAACCTTAACCCTCTGAAGTTGACCGCCGCGCCGGCGCGATCAGGGGGGTATACTACGAAGCAGTATTTTTCGCTTAGCCGGCTAACTTCAGGGAAAACTCTGGGTTTCCGAACCTACGACGCTGGTTCTCTTTTTAGCAGGCTAGATCTCCATGGTAACTTATGCTGCGCGGCTAACCTGGGGCCTATACTACGAATGTCGTTCAACCTATCCTGGATATGTTTTGAGTTATCCAGTTGACTTACTGTAATCCAAAACAAAGCCGCTCTCGCTAAACTGTCCTACAACGCTGGCTATCAACTTGTTCGCTCAAGCCAGCCGTGTCCTATCTAGTTAGGTACACGTTCACATAGAAGGGGTGGTATCTGGAACATTCGACCAATCACAAACATGGAGAAGCATACTGACAGCGCAGTGTCATACTTCCTGAATGAAAAGTCAACTATAATATTAGTCAAATATGAAGAAGTTAAACTTTAAACATCCATGACTTAAACACTTTATCCAGGATCAAAGCCACATAGCTGCACCTGCAAGGTGAATACAGCTGGAACAGAACAAGTGTTTGAATGCGTACATCAACAGGTTTATGATATCACTGCCCCATCCAAGACACGAGTGGATCTGACTTTCATTACATTTGACTCGAGTGTTTCGTCAACTTAATATGTTGCTTAAAATAATACTTATACATACAGTATGTGACACTGTGAGTGTTGCACGGCCAGATACGACTCAGCTGACTCAGATAAGGAAATATATGATACATTATGATGTGATACGGTGTCATATGACACCGTATGATGTTGTCTTTGTGTGTGATGGTGTCTGTGTGTGTGATGGTGTGTGTGTGTGTGTATGTGTGTGTGTGTGTGTGTATGTGATGGTGTCTGTGTGTGTGATGGTGTCTGTGTGTGTGATGGTGTCTGAGTGTGTGATGGTGTGTGTGTGTGTGTGTGTGTGTGTGTGTGTGTGTGTATGATGGTGTCTGTGTGTGTGATGGTGTCTGTGTGTGTGATGTTGTCTGTGTGTGGTGGTGTGTGTGTGTGTGTGTGTGTGTGTGTGTGTGTGTGTGTGTCTATGTGTGTGATGTTGTCTGTGCTTGATGTTGTCTGAATGTGTGATGTTGTCTGAGTGTGTGATGGTGTCTGTGTGTGTGTGTGTCTGTGTGTGTGATGGTGTCTGTGTTGTGTGTGGTGTGTGTGTGTTGTGTGTGTGTGTTGTGTTATGTTGTCTGAATGTGTGATGTTGTCTGTGTGTGTGATGTTGTCTGTGTGTGTGATGGTGTATATGTGTGTGATGGTGTCTGTGTGTGTGTGTGTGTGTGTGTGTGTGTGTGTGTGTGTGTGTGTGTGATGGTGTCTGTGTGTGTGTGTGTGTGTGTGTGTGTGTGTGTGTGTGTGTGTGTGTGATGGTGTCTGTGTGTGTGTGTGTGTGTGTGTGTGTGTGTGTGTGTGTGTGTGTGTGTGTGTGTGTGTGTGTGTGTGTGATGTCGTCTGTGTGTGATGTTGTCTGTGTGTGTGATGGTGTCTGAGTATGTGATGGTGTCTGTGTGTGTGTGTGTGTGTGTGTGTGTGGGTGTGTGTGTGTGTGTGTGTGATGGTGTCTGTGTGTGTGTGTGTGTGTGTGTGTGTGTGTGTGTGTGTTGTGTGTGTGTGTGATGGTGTCTGTGTGTGTGTGTGTGTGTGTGTGTGTGTGTGTGTGTGTGTGTGTGTGTGTGTGTGTGTGTCTGTGTGATGTTGTCTGTGTGTGGTGTTGTCTGTGTGTGTGATGGTGTCTGAGTATGTGATGGTGTCTGTGTGTGTGTGTGTGTGTGTGTGTGTGTGTGTGTGTGTGTGGGTGTGTGTATGTGTGTGTGTGTGTGTGTGTGTGTGTGTATGTGTGTGTGTGTGTGTGTGTGTGTGTGTGTGTGTGTGTCTGTGTGTGTGATGTTGCCTCCGGGCAGCAGGGGGCACTGTTGTTATAATAAAGAAAGCACTTATTCCAAAGTAAGCCACGGTGGGGAGCGAGCATCCATGTGGGCTTTCACGTGAGTATTTGTATTTATCTCTCTGAAGTTCTTCAGTCCAACAATAAAACAGCCGGGACACAACTCCTCTCTACTTGCTCTCATGCTGCTGACTGCCTTTAGACCTAGTTAGAAAGAAAACTAGTGGTACGACTTTCTACTGTATACTAACACTGCTATTTGAAATGTTAATATATTAACATTTTGTAATGTCATACAAATTAGAACAGTGAAAAAACCCAAACATATTTAATAATATATATCTTGTCATTTTAGTTACAAATGGCATTAAAGAAGTCCCTTGCAATACGCTGAATAGAAACGCTGATTCAAAACATGTATTGTAACAAATAATAATAATGTAAATAAAGCACATTTTTTACAGTTGGATTCCGTTTGGCTTTTATGTGAACATAATACTTTGAAGTCATGTCGCATGTTGATTGAAAAATGGCATAATCTTGTCGTGGCTGCTTGTAATCAAATCACTGCCTGAACCAGACCTGCGTTTAGGAACAGAACCATTAAGATGTATTTTATTATGATCACATTTTAATTGTATTTGTGATGTTTGGACGCTGACGCTGCCCATGGCAACCATCAGCCTGGTGTTTGGTGGTCCCGTGATTCAGCAAAACACACATGCGCGCACCCCAGTGTTGCCATGGCGATCAGAGTGGAAGGCTGTGACTCAGCGTGTTGCCGGGGGAATCAGTTAAATACATAGAGGTATGAAGTGAACACGAGCAGCCGATAGCTGTTTAATAAAGTTTGTATTTATGTACGATTTAAAGTGCTTCTGGTATTACTCAACGATATAAAGATGTTCCTCAGATGCTTGTCTTGCAGTCCATTTGTTCTTTAAAGTTTGGGATGGATAATTGATGAATTACATTTGTAAAATCCAATACAATTAACATAACAAATAGTTAAAATACTAAATAAAGTACAAATAAAGTCATACATAATAATCATAATACAAAACCAACATTTTCAGATTCAAATACATTTAAAAAAAACATACAAATACATGTCTGTTGGTATGTATCTTCTGAAATAACAGCTACTTGTGCCTCATGTTCTGGATATCTTTGCATACATGTTCAATGTCATTTGTACGGACGACATACTGTACTAGCAAATAAACGTGTTAAAAAAACGTCTTTGATGCCTATATTTGAAGCCATTAACGTTTCCCGTTGAATTATTTTTAAACAGGACTATACTGACTATATGTGTGGAAATGTAAAAAACGAAAACAAATTTGAATGTGTGTTTTACACTAGTAGGAAAGACCACATGTATGGAAGACAAATAGTGAAAAGTCTTAAAGGACACCTATTATGCAAAATCCACTTCTTCATGTCTCTTCTACATCACCATGTGTCCCCTCTTCTTCATGTCTCTTCTACATCACCATGTGTCCCCTCTTCTTCATGTCTCTTCTACATCACCATGTGTCCCCTCTTCTTCATGTCTCTTCTACATCACCATGTGTCCCCTTTCTTCATGTCTCTTCTACATCACCATGTGTCCCCTCTTCTTCATGTCTCTTCTACATCAACATGTGTCCCCTCTTCTTCATGTCTCTTCTACATCAACATGTGTCCCCTCTTCTCCATGTCTCTTCTACATCAACATGTGTCCCCTCTTCTTCATGTCTCTTCTACATCAACATGTGTCCCCTCTTCTTCATGTCTCTTCTACATCAACATGTGTCCCCTCTTCTTCATGTCTCTTCTACATCAACATGTGTCCCCTCTTCTTCATGTCTCTTCTACATCACCATGTGTCCCCTCTTCTTCATGTCTCTTCTACATCAACATGTGTCCCCTCTTCTTCATGTCTCTTCTACATCAACATGTGTCCCCTCTTCTTCATGTCTCTTCTACATCAACATGTGTCCCTCTTCTTCATGTCTCTTCTACATCAACATGTGTCCCCTCTTCTTCATGTCTCTTCTACATCAACATGTGTCCCCTCTTCTTCATGTCTCTTCTACATCAACATGTGTCCCCTCTTCTTCATGTCTCTTCTACATCAACATGTGTCCCCTCTTCTTCATGTCTCTTCTACATCAACATGTGTCCCCTCTTCTCTGTGTCTCTTCTACATCAACATGTGTCCCCTCTTCTTCATGTCTCTTCTACATCACCATGTGTCCCCTCTTCTTCATGTCTCTTCTACATCACCATGTGTCCCCTCTTCTTCATGTCTCTTCTTCATCAACATGTGTCCCCTCTTCTCCATGTCTCTTCTACATCAACATGTGTCCCCTCTTCTCCATGTCTCTTCTTCATCAACATGTGTCCCCTCTTCTTCATGTCTCTTCTACATCAACATGTGTCCCCTCTTCTTCACGTCTCTTCTCATCAACATGTGTCCCCTCTTCTCCATGTCTCTTCTACATCAACATGTGTCCCCTCTTCTCCATGTCTCTTCTACATCAACATGTGTCCCCTCTTCTTCATGTCTCTTCTACATCAACATGTGTCCCCTCTTCTTCATGTCTCTTCTACATCAACATGTGTCCCCTCTTCTTCATGTCTCTTCTACATCAACATGTGTCCCCTCTTCTTCATGTCTCTTCTCCATCAACATGTGTCCCCTCTTCTCTGTGTCTCTTCTACATCAACATGTGTCCCCTCTTCTCCATGTCTCTTCTCCATCAACATGTGTCCCCTCTTCTCCATGTCTCTTCTACATCAACATGTGTCCCCTCTTCTTCATGTATCTTCTACATCAACATGTGTCCCCTTCTTCTTCATGTCTCTTCTACATCAACATGTGTCCCCTCTTCTTCATGTCTCTTCTACATCAACATGTGTCCCCTTCTTCTTCATGTCTCTTCTACATCAACATGTGTCCCCTCTTCTTCATGTCTCTTCTACATCAACATGTGTCCCATCTTCTTCATGTCTCTTCTACATCAACATGTGTCCCCTCTTCTTCATGTCTCTTCTACATCAACATGTGTCCCCTCTTCTTCATGTCTCTTCTCCATCAACATGTGTCCCCTCTTCTCTGTGTCTCTTCTACATCAACATGTGTCCCCTCTTCTCTGTGTCTCTTCTACATCAACATGTGTCCCCTCTGTGGAAAGAGACTCTGAAAGTTTCAGGAAAAAGGATTCTCTCTCTTTTTGTCCTGATCCATTTATTTAAAAACCTGAAAATGAGCTGATCATAACGATGTGTTGGCTTGTTTAACCATTAGCCAATCACCAATCAAGGTAACTCCCCATTATCACCTGAATCTCCTCCTAGAGCACCAATAGACGCATACTTTTCCCGTTTAGTTCCGTTAGTGCCTGGAACTTTGCGTTCACACCAAAAAGAGAACTTAGTTCAGAGAACGTTTACCCCCATTTGCAGTGCCTGCTAGAGAGGTGGGACTATATCCTGGGAAGACAAAAGTACCTATTTCTGATCGGCTGGGCGAATTGCAAACCACACCTGGAAAACTCTGAAAAGTTTTTGAAGTTGTATTTTCTGGCATTAGCTTTATTAGCATTAGCCCCGCGCACCAACGGAGAGAGAATAATTTATGGCAACACAAAAAATAACATGGCAGCGGTGGAGATGAGGAGGTGTCGGCGTTCTGGCGATTTACTCGGAAGGCTTCAGTAGAAGCTGCTGCGACTCCAGACAGCAGTCCCCAACTCCGGGGACTCCGGGCGGCAGTATACGCCGTGAAGTTGTTTGCGTCCTGCCAGTAAACCCAAAGCAGAAGAAGTGACGTCAGCGGCTTCATTTGCGTAATCTTCCCTCAGGGAACTTATTCCGATGTGAACGCGATCGGCTCTTAGTTCCATGGGGGCACTCAGTGCTGGGAACTAAGTAGGCTACGGCAAAGTACTTGGTCTGAAAGCGGCTATTGAGTTCTTTTTAACCAAATGTCTCTCAGAGGGGCGTGGGGAGTGGCTCCTTATTTTCATCGAAAGTAACAGACATAAGAGGCTTCTCAATACTCAAATGTCCCCTCCTCGACTCCCCTCCTCGAGACTTGGTGCCGCCCACAGGAGATGCGAGCGGAGGACTGAGGAGGGGAACCGAGGAGAGAGTGGAAGCAGCAGGCAGTTAGAGAAATGAGAACTCCTCTCCTCTGAGCGGTCATTTTAAAGAGACGTCCATTATGATGACTGATCAGGAGGCAGCAGCCTCTGTCTGATGGACAGATGTGTTCATGATGACTTATATTTACTTTGAATTAATTCACAGTGCGGTATAATGAGACAATAACAGGCTACAGATGCGGACATATACACACACATATATTTATATAAATATATACAATTTCAGAATCAAACAAGTATGAGAGCACTCTCATAATAACATAACACAATCAGACACTGGATATATCCCGCGAAGTGCATTTAGAGAAATAAGATGTCCTTCAACATGACGAGCTGAAATTCATTTCCGGGTCACTACCGGAGGACCGAGGAGTCGAGGAGGGGACATTTGAGTATTGAGAAACCTCTAGAGAATCAGCACTTTTGAAACAGGGCTGAAACAGAGGGGATTATGGGATGCTGCAATGATCCGTTTGGTGTTTCAGCCAATCAGAGACAGGCTCTGGATATATCTGAGACCTGTAATATATTGATGAAAAACAGTATAATAGGGGACCTTTAAACGTAACCACTGCATGCTAATTTATTTTAGCTTTAATATATTATTTCTATTTGAAAATAAAAAGTACATGCATTAGTAGTATACTTTTCTTATTATTTCCATATGTATGACATCTAAATATAGACATATACATCTAAATATATTAAGTAACATCAATTTTTTAAATATCATTTACCACAACTAATGTGAAAACAAATATTTTTCTTCAAATTTGGCAAAGCTGTAAACCGGGACATTAAAACATCTTAATTTCCACTTCTTGTTTTAAGCGTTTTTCATTTTGAAAATCCCAGACCGGAAGTGTGCTTAAGCATCAGCTTTGCTAACTTACCTCGGTGATCGGAGCTCATTCACTTTAGGTTAGGATCCCTTTGGAGCTAACGGCGGAAAACAACGCGGAATCGCCCGGATTTCCATCTGGAAACAACACCCAGGATCTGTTAACCCACTCTGGACATCAGATAAGAGGCATATGGATTTTTGGAGGCAAACTGATTGATCTTGGACTGCGTGTTTTGGAAACACACACACACACACACACCACACACACACACACACACACACACACACACACACATACACACACACACACACACACACACACACACACACACACACGGCTCCTTTTTTTACCCGGGACTTTTTTTTGACCAGCCGTTTTAACCAACTTTATATTAAAAAAACCACTGTCAGACATTGTCCACACAGTGTTTAATAGCCTCGTATGTTGGCTAACTACTTGTAGAGTGATGAAGTATCAGTAGTGTGTGCTTTCAACTTCAGATTAAACCACTTTATTGATTTACCCAGTTTTGCATGCCTCTAGGTACGGGCTGCGTACTTCATGCGTATCACTGCGCGCCGACACATCAGTAACCGCTTAAACAGTGTTTGCGCGGCACTACTTTGTATCCATCCGCGCCGACACATCAGAAGCCTCTTAATAACAGTGTGTGTGCGGGACTATTTTCTGCACAGTGTGTGTGTTATTCAGGCATGATGTGGTGTTCCCTCGGACGTGTATCAAGTTGGCCGGCGGGGACGGGGAGCATCGGCTGACTGAAGCTTGGATCTATTTTTTTTTACTCCTGGATGTTTGTTTTCTAGTGTATCCACTGCTGCTGATTTTGGCTTTTTTAAAGGAGGACTTTGCCCTTTTCGGTGCTTGTAACTCAACCCACTTTTGTTAAATAAATACACAAATCCTCTATTGATTTCCACTGTTGGAGTATCTCAAAACTTTGCCTGGAAGTTCCTTTTCTTTCTGGAAGTTAAGAGAAGTTTTCCGACTCTTTGGGAAAATGGATGCGGGAATAGAGAAGGAATGCAGCGCCTTGGGAGGGCTCTTCCAGCTCATCATGAACGACATGAAGGTACACATTTATCATTTAATCACCATGTGTCTATGGACAAAACATCCCATTATCTCCCCCAACATTTGCCCTTTGTTTTGTTAAAAGGAACTTAATCTGTTAAATACATTAATGACATTATTCCGCATTTAAATGTAGTGGACTAGAAGTACAGTACTTACACACCACTTGTTTCTATGGGCAACACATCCCATAATCTTTACCAACATCTCCTTTTTTTGTTGCTTTTTTATTATTATTCACATAGTGTGTTTATCAGCTTTGCATATTTGTATTTATTTAAGTTTTTGACTTATTTTCTCCTGTTAATCTCTAATTTTTAGACATGCATTTTGTAAAAAGGAACTACAGCTGTTACTTAAATGTAGTGGAGTATAATGACATTATTCCCCATTTAAATGTAGTGGAGTAGAAGTAAAGTACGTGAGTAAATGAACATCACTGGTCAACATATATGATTAACATGTTTCTATTTCCCTCTCAAAATCATTCCTAACATTTGTTATATTTTTTTATTTAAAAGTATGTTTGTCAGCTCTGTATTTTTTTATTCATTTGCAGAATATATTGTACATATTTCTCTTAATTCTTCTCAATATTGTATATATTTTTAGTTTGCTTTTACTTTTCTCTACTTTTGTTCTTTCTCCAGTCAGTCATTTACTTTCTGAGGCGGCAACTAACGATTAAAGTCATAACCGATACATCTGTAGATTATTACACACCGTTTTGTCTATAAAATGTCAGAATAATTGTGAAACATTTCTATTTCAGTTGCTCAAAGTCAAGGTGATACTTCAAATATATTTTATTACCAGTTAAAATCCCAAATATATTGAAGTTATTGTGATATACACAGATTTAAGATCCTGAGAACAGCACATTCACCTTTTACAATTAATCGATTAACTTCCTGTTAATCAAACCGCCTGATATTTCAGCTCTTATTCCGTCTTTTAATCCAAACATGTCACCTTTTTTATTCTGTACTATTCCTTTTATGCCGTGTTTATCTCAACATCATCATCACTAACCCTAACCCATTTGTTCAAGTCCTGAACTCCAGAGGTCCACGTCCAGGCAGCACCGAGCAGTTTCTAACTCGATGCAAATAAATACGTTTATGGCTTGAATGGAAATCCCTGCACTTTCTTTAAACACACAAAGCCATGTTTGCATTTCTTCCTTTCATTACGACTGTCCTGACCTCACACGCTGCAGACTTGTTGACCCGTAGTGTGTGTGTACATCTAGGTGCATTTCAAACTAAAGAGTCCCATAACTGAATGAGAACGCTGGAGATGGGCCGCATCGAGATCCAGGTTATTATGGTCTGTATTTAGAGGGAGCCATGTTGATTGGGTAATGAATGAGCAGAGGTTAAAGCTGGAAGTGGGCCATCAGAGAGGAGGGGGGGTTACCAGCTGTTTGCTCCTTGATGTTTTTTAAGCAGGCTGCCCTTCTATCTATCTGCCTGTCTGTGTGTGTGTGTGTGTGTGTGTCCGTCTGTGTGTGTCCGTCTGTGTGTGTCGTGTGTCTCTCTGTGTGTCTGTCTGTCTGTCTGTGTGTCTGTCTGTCTGTCGTCGTCTGTGTCTGTCCGACTGTGTGTGTCTGTCCGACTGTGTGTGTCTGTCGCTGTGTGTCTGTCCGCTGTGTGTGTCTGTCGTCTGTATTTCGTCCGTCGTGTGTGTGTCTGTCGTCGTCTGTCTGTCTGTCTGTCTGTTAGGGATGCTCCGATCGAGATCGGCGCGATACTCACTCTCTCCCGATCGATCGGTGCTCTCTAAACATGCCGATCGCACGGCGTAAAATACATGACACTTTTCTCTGTGTGCAGCAAAACAAGCTCGCCAAAATGGCTTCACCAGTCTGGCATTATTTTAAGGTGTCCGAAAAAGACAGTAAAATAGCGGTATGCAACGTGAAGCAGAAATCCTGCAGCTCCGCCCGCTGAGACGGACCGGTGAGCGGAGCGAAACACACAAGAGTTAGACCTAACACACTTAGCTATTTGATCTACCTCTGGAACAAGCTAGTTATTATAAATATATTTATCCTTCACTGTCGGGTCACTCATTACTGGATCAGAGAGCTGCATGAGAAACTGACTGGCTGTCATGAGAGAGAGAGAGGAAGAGAGAGCGCTTCCGCTCATCTCTCCGTGTTATTCTCCAAAGTGAATGTAAATAATTTGAATGTAAGAATTAAGTTGATTGTTTGTGGAAGCTCCAGAGAATGAGCATTAACTGAGATTTAAACATCACTTTAAATGGAAGATTTAAAGTGATGTTTAAATCTTCCATTTAGGCCCCGTCCCACTCGATCGTATCGGCGAGCGTATCGGCCGATACTGATTCCGGCGATCGGCCCCGAAATTGGCGATCGGAGCATCCCTACTGTCTGTGTGTGTGTCTGTCTGTCCATCTGTCTGTCGGTCTGTGTTTCACTGCTCTCAGATGTTAGCGGCCTAGTTTCCAGACGTCCTTGAATGCATCGTTTTCTCTGATTATAACCAGGAACGATTCTGGAGTTTTTTGATTTGCTTTCATTCGTATTTTTGTTTTTTATTATACATGTTGCATTGTTTGAGGAGCTCAGGTCAGAATAATTTCCTTGCCATTTCTACACTGTAGCTCTTGTGCATATGACAATAAAACCTTTGAATCTTGAATCTTTGAGTTGTTGCTCAAATGGAGTCGGACCAACATGACATGAGTTTAGCTGTCATGTTTTTATTTCACATGATACCCTTGGGCATCTGTTCATATGACAATACGTGACAATAAACTGCAGTAAGACAACACAATTAGTCAAAGAATCAATAAGTCGTAGACAAAAAAGTACTTGGTGATTATTTATATATTCATTCGATCGTTCTAGTTCTAGTTCTAATTATATCAAATCAAAGAAAGTTCTAATTTTCAAGCAGAAATAGTGAAATACTCCCAATATTGTCTGATTCCAGCCTCTTAATTTGGACGATATAAGGTTTTTCTAAGCGATATAACATTGTAAGCTGAATATTTTACAATATTTGGACTGTTGATTGAACAAAACAAGACATTTGAAGTCGTCAGCGTTACACTTTGAACCTCATTTTAGGCTTTTTAAACTGCACATCACCTCACATACAGTCTTTGTACAATTCACAAGTCAATACAAATCAACAGCAGAAACAAACAAACAATACAAAGTAATAAGTAGTAAACACACACTCACTTCATACTTGTTAATAATACAGCGAAGTTGAGGTAGGTAGGTTTCAAAAACAATTATTTAATGGTCCCATAACACCTTTTTAATGAATTGCTGATGAATCAAAAAAGGAGATGGTTTGGTTTTCTTGTCATCAGCTTTTGTCGGATAACGAAAACATCAATATCGGTGTCTGACTCAGAAATCCATTATCGGACATGATTATTGAGCTGCTGTGTGTGTACTGCAGTCGCTGCGTTAATGCCACGAAAACACAGAAATAGATGCATCGTCACTCCAGAAATGGGATTCAAACCACAGTGGGAGTTTCTACGTTCCACATAGTGTCAAAGTAGACCATTTCTATGCCTCTAGAAATTGTCACTGTGAAAAAATCAGTGTTGACAGTCTGGTGAACAGAATATTAGTTTTACATAAAGTTTGCATTTAAATTAATTCATCTTTCGTAACAGAAGTGTGTTCAGGATGTTGTCTGTGGCACCGTCTTGTATACGGGCGCCATGTTCTAGAGAGAATTGATGTATCTGATAAACAAGATCATACTATATCTTTCTAGAAACACCCCTGCATATGATACACATATCAGACTTCTGTACACGACATTAAGGCGGTGCAATTAATCGTATTTTAATCGCAATTATGATTTTGGCCAGCCACATTTACGAAAACATCGAAAAAACTATTATTTAGCTTTGCTCGGTTGTGGCAGTGCACTGCAACACATTTGATCTAATTGATTTTTATTTATCATGTTTATATATGTTTAGTAGCTTGTGGAAGTGCCCTATATTTGTTGATCTTGTTTATTGGTATTTATTATTTTGATATTATTTAATTAAATGTATCATTTCTTTTTGGTATTGTTTTTTCAGTTGAATTATACGTTCAGGGTGATCAACAGTTGAACAGATACCGTTCAAATTATGATTTGTATTTGTTTTTCAATAAATTGATGTTTTCAAAGTCAATGAATAATCGTATTTAATAATCGGGATATCAATTATTGACCAAAATAGTCGTAATTATGATTTTTGCCATAATCGCACAGCCCTACACGACATACAGCACACCAGAAGCTACATTTGAAGAAAATCCATCCAGTGTTTCCTAATTATTCTCTAAAGAAAGGGGCTAGCAACACAAGCTAAAACGTCGCTACATGTATCGAGAACTCTCAACATTTTCACCCTAATTTATCTTCTCTTGTCAGATAATTTACAAAGTGATTGCTTTTGAAATCAATAAGGAAGTATATACCCCACCCTAGCTTTAAATAGCATCAGTGCGTCCGTGTGCTTCCTGTTTGAGGCTCGCTGTTGCGACTCATCAAACCACAGATGATGATTCAGCCTTAAAAGATTCAGGAGGATTGTGAAGTAGCGGATCTTTAAAAATGACTCACACATTTTGCAATTTTCTGAAGGAGATCTTCCCTTTTTTCGTAACGGCACGACACATTTCCCGTGCTTAACTGTTATTCAGTTTTTAATTCACCTCGCAGGAAGTAACGTTGCAGATTAGATCTTCGTTTGCTGATGCTTTTGATCACGAGGCAGTTCCGGTTTTGTTCTCCAGGCGTAGCGTGAGATAACTCGCAGCACACATGAGTCACTCTGCCAGATAACAGGGAAGTGATGATGATGATGAAGGTGATTATGAAGGTGATGATGGTGGATTGTGTGTCAATCAGAGCTTGTGGCATCCTGGTGTCTTACCAACGTGGCACAAAACCAACGAGGGCACTCCTACCATCTGCCACCACACTCACACTCACACACACACCACACACACACACACACACACACACACACACCACACCTCAGAAGTCATGGCTTATTTAGTGGAGAGTGGCGGATTAGATAAATCTCTCCTTAGGGTATCACAACCCGCCAACAACAATACTGCACGATCATTCGCTTCAAATAAAGCCAAACAATTGCAAGTGGCGGTACATTCGTTTAAATGTACCCCCACTCTTTTAAGTATCCAAATTTTTATTTATACATTTGTTGGCGTGAGGTTTATTGGCAGTGTGCTTTAGTCTCTGGTGAAAGATGTGTAGACGTTGACCAGTCCTGATAGTAATGGGTAGTTTGATGTAATGTGGATATAACAACTAAAGAAGAAAAGGCCGATATTAGAGGGGCGAGAACAGTCTGTTAAACGGAGAAAATGACCCATCTCTACTGTCATGCAGCCTTTAAAATACAAAAGGCAACAATATTAAGACAATATCTAGACTCTGTATTCAGGGGTTTATCTAGAAAGATATGAGGTGATACTGTGTATCTTGTTTATAAGATCTATAAATTATCTTGAGAACATGACGTATACAAGATGTCTCCGCGAACGTAAACAACAACGTGTCTAGTTGATACTCATATTTCTGTTTCTGACGAACAGAAATATTGTTTTCTGGCATCACTTAACATTTTGCAGGGAAATTCAGTTTCATAATTGTTAATAAGACAACCCTGTTACCCGGGTTAGACACACACCTGATTGTGGTGCCAAGTCATGCTCAATTTAACCTAGAAAATCAGTGGCGGCTCCGTTTGAACACAAGCACCGTGATACGTTGGTAATATCCCAGACACGTGTAGCTTGTATTGGTTTAGTGCTGTGTTCACCAGAGCAACTGTAACTATTGCTGGTGGTGTAACTTCAGACTGTAACATTATCTGAAACTCTTCATTGTCATTATTACTAGACTTTCTTTCATAGGCGCCTATAAAGTAGGGTTGCCAGAAACTGACCATGATCAAAATCGATTATTCGGCAGCCCTGACGAATAATAATCGATTATTCGACCGACCCCGCGGGAGAGGAAAAAATAAAGGAATTCCGTTGTTTTCTTTACTGGAACATGTTTAACAGTACAAACAACAAACAAGCATGTCATCACAACGACGTGGCCTCGAAGTGAAGTTGGTAATGGCCGGCTGTGCTGCGTCTTTCTCTGTAACCTCTTCGCTTCGCACTCAAATGCCAACGCATTGTTGAGGTTGAGCTGATAGACCAACGTCTTTTCGCAGAGCTTGCATTTAACTTCCTTTGGACTTGTAAGTTCGAAGTAGTTCCACGAGGAGGAACTCTCTTTACCTGCCGGCTGCCGCTTTGTTCATCTTTAGTCGCACGTGTGAGGGAGAGGGGGGGGAGAGGGGGGGGTCGGTGTGTAGCAGCTGCAGCAGCAGTCTGCTCTGCACGCAGGCTTCCTCCAAGTTTACAGTAAAACAAACTGGTGGTGTGACCAATGACCATTTACAATTATTAATACTATTACTATATTAGCATATATATATATTTATATATATTTTGGTTGAAACTAAGCCAGAAAAAAAAACATAAATAATAAAAAAAATAAAATCGATTTTTAAAATTAATATTCGATTATGGAGACTGTAGCGAATAATCGAATAATCGCTGGCATCCCTACTATAAAGAGTACTGCAGGAATAATTAGGGATGTCCCGATCACCTTTTTTTGCTTCCGATCATTTGATTTTGACAATCTGCCGATACCGATTTTTCCCGATCCGATCTTTATGCAATGCATTAAGAGAAAGAAAAGGTAACAGATAACGGCTGGTCCTCCAACGCGATGAATTCAGCTATCTGGCTGTAATTGTGTCTCTGTTCTGGGGCAGTTTCTCTTTCCTTTTGAAAGTCTCTGAAAGTGTCGGTTGTGTCAGTGCCGTTACCCGAGTGGCCGCTGTGCACTCGCCGTGTTGTTGTTGTTGTTTGTTTCTCAGGTGGCGTAGTAGATTGGTCGTGTTGAACGTAGCTCTGTTCTTTCCACCACGCGGAACCTCTGCCTTGCAAACATTGCAAGGCTGTTACACTGCCTTCGCTTTACATTTCATAATACTTCCAAACTCCTGACATTTTCTCCGTCCCGACTCCCGAGTCCCCAGCTGGACGTAGCCTCTCGTTAGCTTGCTGCTACTATCAGACACTGCGCCCACTCTGTTGCTCTGAGAGGAATAAGCAACCAGGTCTGAAAACAAGCCCAAAGGAAGCAACACATACATGATATTGAGTCATTTTAAACCAAAACTAAGTCCTCAGGATGACTTTAAGACGTGAACATGGTCATTTTTGTGATCCCCGATTGTCTTCCTTCCGATCTTTTGAAAATCACGTCATCGGCTCCGATCCCCGATCACGTGATCGGATCGGGACATCTCTAAGAATAATTCCTAAAACCGTGAAATAAGTGCTTTCGGTGACATTTGCTGTCTCTGAATTCAGACACTTACTCACGTTATGTCCTACACTGTGAACACTTATGCATTGTGTGAATTTAAACTGTGTAGTGTTGTCTTAAACCTCACGAGGCTGCTGTTAGCTGGTTAGCAATGATTGTGGTACCAAGTCATGCCCTGGAAAAAGCAATGGTGGCTCAGTTTATCCACCCCGATCAACATCCTCTGTTTTTAGTTATTTGGTTATTTGATTGGTTTATATACGGCATTGTCTTTACGTCTCTTATGCTGGTGTTATGTATTGTGTATCTTGTTTTTTATGTGTTTGTACGGCGACCTTGAGAGCCTTGAAAGGCGCCTATATAAAATAAATGAATTATTATTATTAGTTTCAAGCATAGTGGTACGTTGGTAATATCCCAAAGACACTCTATTTGACTGGTCACATTTCTAGAGTAATTATACCGTTTTTGACCAACAGAAATACGGTTTTCTGGCATCACTTTAACATTTTACAGGGAGCATCTGCATTTTGGTATGAGGGCACACACCCCTTATACCCGGTTTAGATTGTGGTACCAAGCCATGCTCAATTGAACCTGGAAAAGCAATGGTGGCTCCGTTTTATTTATTTGTTTAGTGCCGTGTTCACCGGAGCAACTGTAGTTGTTTCTGGTGGTGTAACTTCCCTCTTCAGAGCATCATCCAGATACTGCATTACTTCCCATTAGGACGCACTTAAGCACTCACTAGTGTACAGTTGTATTATAATGCAGCTGTGTTTATTGTATTTTTGTAACTCAGGCACAACAATTTAATTTGGGATAAATAAAATCTTATCTTGTCTTAAATACAGAAATACACAAATCGAGACTCGGCACACGCCAAAGATGCCTTTAGCTCACATGGTCATCAATCAATCAATCAATCAATCAATCAGTCAATCAATCAATGTTTATTAATCCCGCAAGGGGCAGTTGGTTATGAGCAGCAGCTTATGTCACAGGCAGGAACATCCACAGATACACCGGGAGCAGAGATGTGGATCATTCCAATTTACACTATAAATAGTTCAAAGCATCACAATAATAAATAAATAATCAAGTTAAAAGCCTTTTCAAGAATTTAAAAGTTTGAGTGCAGAAGGGATGAAGGATTTAGAAAAGCGATTAGTCCTTTGAGCAGTTGAGCATATCTATGCCCTGATGGCAACAGACGAAATTCATGTGAGAGTACGCGACCTGGAGAGTACGCGACCTGGAGAGTCCGCGACCTGGAGAGTCCGCGACCTGGAGAGTCCGTGACCTGGAGAGTCCGTGACCTGGAGAGTCCGCGACCTGGAGAGTCCAGAACGCTCTCGGCTTTCCGCAGAATCTGTCGGTTACAGAAGGAATTGAAGTCTCTCTGTTTCACGCCGATGATCTTGGAGCAGGTTTTAACAATGCTGTTCAGGCTGTTCCCGTCTTTCAGCGTGAGGCTATGGAACCAGCAGATGAAAGAAAAACAAATACGGCTCTCAATGAATGCTTGGTAAAAACAACAGAATGAAAGGCCTGACGGAGAAAGAGTTCAGTTTGCGAAGAAGGTGCATCCTCTGTTGACCCCGCTTCACAACACACTCGGTATTCAAATTTGAGGCGGTCATCGAAAATGATGCCCAAGTATTTGTATGATGTGAACATTTCTACCTTGTCATTGTGTACGATGCACTCCTTAGGAACATCCTTGTGACGTCTAAAATCAATGATCAGTTCCTGGGTTTTAGAGACATTTAAATCCAGAACACTGTCGTCACACTAGGGGTGGGCGATATTGAAAAATATATTATCACGATATTTTTCAAGCAGTATCACGATAGACGATATATATCACGATATTTTTTCACGTCGGTTATTATGGTTATTTTTCAAATTACTTAACAGTACAAGCACCTACAAGGTGACGGAAACTAAAACTAAAAGGAGGAACAGACCAACACAGCATTTCAAGCTGGTTTTATTTCTGAAATGAATCCCTGAATGAACAATTCAACATTCTGATATGGCTTCAAGTTTCAACTTTCTGAGGTAGCACTAGCAGTGAACATCAAGAAACATGAAAAGGAGGGTAAAACATAACAAAGTAAAACATAAAACATCAATGAGGAAAAAGTCAGTGCCTCTCTGACACTCTGAGCCGCGAGGAGGGACAAGAGGGCGGTGTCGTCAGAGAGTTTAACCAGGTAGCTGCTGTCTTGCATGCTCCTGCATTTATCACAGAACTTACTTACAGAACACGACGAATCTAAAACACCTCCATGGACACATCGTGAACGCTCATGTGAACGCGAGGAGGTTAAAAAGCACATTGTTTGTATTTATCTCGAGACAAACTGCAGTGAAGTGAGAAAACGACCTTTCAGATTGTAATGCAGAGACAGACAGATTATTGGTTTGTGTCTCAGCGATATCGCTCCTCCATCCTGACGTCGCTCTTTGACCCTCGTGTTTTCTACATGGTCTGTACCGTATGTTTCCTCCTCTTCCTCCTCCTCTTCTTCCTCTTTTCTTGTCCTCTAATAACCTCCTGATGAAAACTCACTGCTCACGACGGTTTGATGAGTTTCATTATCACGTTTATTCCCCTCGTCAACCCGGACATCAACGGTAGATATCGTTAGAACAACCGCCAACCGACCCTCCGCCATTGTGTGTGTGTGTGTGTGTGTGTGTGTGTGTGTGTGTGTGTGTGTGTGTGTGTGTGTGTGTGTGTGTGTGTGTGTGTGTGTGTGTGTGTGTGTGTGTGTGTGTGTGTGTGTGTGTGTGTGTGTGTGTGTGTGTGTGTGTGTGTGTGTGTGTGTGTGTGTGTGTGTGTGTGTGTGTGTGTGTGTGTGTGTGTGTGTGTGTGTGTGTTTCCAAAACACGACTCAGCTGACTCAGATAAGGAAATATATGATACATTATGATGTGATACGGTGTCATATGACACCGTGTGTGTGTGTGTGTGTACTGAAGGTTAAGTGACAATGAGACAGCAGTAATGTGTGTGTGGAATAACAAATAGCTTTCAACACCAAGGTACAGCCGTGTTCAATTCACACACACACACACACCACCCTGCAACGACAGGCCATAATGTAATGCGTTCAAGGCTTAGTCACATCAACGATATACTTCATAGTTCCTGATGGTGTGTTCAATTTCAGGGAAGTCTCAGTAGGCGTGGACACATCAACACACACTTAATGTGTAACACACTGCTGCGAAACTGACTAACAACACGCATAACAACACACACACAAACACATGTGAAGGTGTGTAATTGTGATGGCTGATAGGGAGGAAGGATGAAAGGAATTAGGAGATATAAGAAGGAGAAACCGAATGATGGTGCGTTCAGGTGCTCATTTTCAACCGTCAAGTCTATCATTCTGAACTTTGTCATCAGGGAGTTGCCCGCAAACACCAACAACGACTTGGACACATGTCTATTACCTGATCGAACAGTATGGCTTAGTTATGTTTCAAATGAACACATGCAAGGCTAGTTAAGAGATCGTGGAGATCTGGAGAAGTGTCCTGGAGATTTAACATCGTTCCATTGTTATCTTAAATATATTGGATGAATGATTATAAAGCACATACACACGTTTTTACTGAAAGCTAGAAGCATTGACCCCTCTTTGAGACGTTGTATCGAGTAACCGTAGCCAGCAGGACGGATGATGCTGACTTCGTGCTCTCTGAAGACGTCAATATCCAATAATCCATAAAGTCAAAGATCTTCAAAAGTAATTTCCCGATCAGACGGATGCACGGTGGGTCTGGAGACGCACTGTGGAGACGCAGAGTGGGAAGGTGGAGGGATTTGAAGTGAACAGGCATAAAGATGGATGACTGCAGAGGGTGTGGATCTGTAAAAACCATTACCCACTGATGGAGAAACACACAGGCCCCTCATTTCAAACACTAAGGGTCGGTTTTTGTTGTTATTCAAGGGTTTAAGATGAGAAGTACTTTATTGATCCCGATTTGGGAAATGTTTGCGTTGCAGCAGCATCAAAAACAAGGCATTGCACATTAGTAGTTTAAAAGAGTAGAAATAAACAGTAGTTTGTTAGTCTTAAACATTTTGGTGGAGTCTTCTGGAAGTGTTTCCTATTTACTATTTTGACGTCCTCTAGAAACCTTTAATTATGATTTTTAGTCTACGTCGTCATTGTATTATGTTTATTCTGTATCGTGACATCTAGTCTACGTCTATCCTCCCTGTTTCAGACTGTGCTCTGTAAACAACTCTTAGACGCACATTTGTCCAAACCGACTGGAAACAATCGACCAAAGTCACATGAAGATCAGCTGCCAGTTACTTCCTCTTCTCCTCACCAACGGGAAGACGTGGCAGCGCTCTGGCAATGAGTCAAATGAGAGGGAAATACACACACAAAAAAACGCAAATTTGAATCAGATTCCTTCCAGATAGAAGTCCGTGCTAATGTAAGGAAGTGATTTCACCTTCATACTAAAACGACACCCCACAGAAACTTAAGACCACCACGACGGTGTCTTGCTAACTCCCAAAATGTACCAGAAAGGTGTTACTCATCTGCCAGAGTTAGCATATCATTCAATTACTGTGCTAATGAGCATACCGGACAAAGCTTTTGGGAACATTTGGGACTTTTATTACCTTTTTTTTGAATGAGTTATTGATACAGAAACTTATTTGTTCATGATGTGTTTCTATGATGAAAGCTATTATCATCAAAAGCGGGAAAATGCGAACTTTTGGGGGCATCGTAATGGCCATGAAAGCCGCGTAGTTCGATGCCAAGTCGAATAAATTGCCTTCCTGCTTCGCTCACGTCTTTTCCTTGCGTCCTAGTGACCCTTGAGATTTTATCTTTACTCCTCCGTTAAACTGCACTGATGTTAAGATGCATCAGATCAGTGGATGCCCTGCAGCGTCCAATCAGTGATGGCTACACAGTAAAGGGGGCGGGGCGAGTGGCTGAGGACTTCACTGAAGGAAGGTTTTTGCCAAACTTCATTGCATCTTATCATCATCATAATGGCCATGAAAGCCGCGTAGTTCGATGCCAAGTCGAATAAATTGCTTTCCTGCTTCTCTCACGTCTTTTCCTTGCGTCTTAGTGACCCTTGAGTTTAATATGTTATCTTCACTTCGTCCGTTAAACTGCACTGATGTTAAGATGCATCAGATCAGTGGATGCCCTGCAGCGTCCAATCAGTGATGGATACGCAGTAAAGGGGGCGGGGCGAGTGGCTGAGGACTTCACTGAAGGAAGTTTTTTTCAAAAAACCACCCATACGAACGAATGCCAAACTTCATTGCATCTCATCAAGAGGTGTTAATAACTGTAACGATGCACTGAAGTCCATCTAACCTGAAAGTATTATTTAGGAGCCAGATCATGAATGGTTCTGAACAGGACCTGTGAAATCCCATTTGTTGTTGTTTCTTGTAATTGTAAAAGTAATTTATTTCTGATTATTTTGTAAAAAAACTGAAAGCAAACAAATTAACATGAGACAAACATGTCGCTGATGACCTAATGTTCAATAAACTGACATAAAAAAAAAGGTCTGGTGGTTCCTCTCTCCTTGATCCTCGGTCTTCTGGCACAAATAAGCGCCATTGAACGCTCCTTGAGTTGGCGAAGAGAAACAACCTCCGGTGAGATTGTGGATCGAGGAAATGACGAATAAGAGACTTGGCATCCAGCTACTGTTGTTGTACGTCATCCCAGGCAGTAAAACACAATATGTATTGGATAGACATTGGCAAAGAGAGATTTGTTGGTTGCTAGATTCACTTTGACTTTGTCCTTTAGCTTGTGTTAGCTATCTGTGTGTTTGTTCGCACTATTCAGGCTCTGTATTGTCCCTCTACGCTTTGATAGTTTGTTAATTGTACTAAATTAACAAATGGCGTGCTGCATCTTTGTCTAATTTCCTTCGCTTGGTTTGATGCTCTTTGCTGATTTACATCTTGTTTTGATCTTAATCAACTCAATATTTCTTTAGACACTTGCTTCGTGAAGCTTGAGTGAAGAGGGGTTTCCAAGAAAAGGACATCTGTGGTTAACACAAGATCTATACAGAGTTCTTTCTTTACATGATTCCTTGTTGTGAAACTCAGTTTGAACGACCCAGTAATCGATTAGTTTTAGACTTATTATAGTTAAGGACAGTCTATTGTAGAGACGGTATGCAAACCTGATGTCCAGCCAATGTTGGAGAGAAAGAAATGGAGAGATTAATAATTGACCTCTTTAACCTGTTAAGCCCCAAAGACCCCGCCGGCGACACTGTGTCTCAGGGCTTCTTAATATTTAAAAAAACTATGAATGTGTCATACCATCCTAACGGGAAGAAACTCGGCTAACTGATGATATGAACCATTTGTACCGAAACAAAACATAACTCTCACAAGAAGGGTCCTGAGCCCTGAGCGAAAACATGCTAACGCACTTAGCACAGAACTCTAGGTATAAATCGATCGATATACTTTTTGGATATGCACAAACAAGCCAACACACGACGTAGCTTTAGGTAGCACAACACGGAGATATGCTTACCTTAGCTGTTATTCTGATCACAAGTCGTGTTCAATGGCATTAAAACGATAAAAATGCGGTTGAAGGATAATCCATAGGTTAATCCAATGAGTCCGTCACTTTGAAAAAACTATTGATAATCCATAATTACATTTTTATGTCAAAAACTGAGTTTTCATATTAGCTGCTAATGGTAGCTTCCAGAGTGTATGACAGCTTCCTGTTTAGTCTACGCGTCACTCTCACTCCTTATTTGCTAACGTATGTGGAACTTCCCCTCGATTCTATTGGCTCAAGCGGTTAAAAGGAGAGCAAGGGGGGCCAGAGATAGGTCAAATCCACCCAAATCACCCCAGAAGGGTTTTTTTTTGTGCTAAACCTCTCTAAAAATGTAAAATGTCACTTGTTTTGGATCAATTTTGATACAGGGTACTTATTATATGTTATCGTTTGGATTCCTAAAGCTTTTAGTCTACTAATCCATCATTCAAGTGTGGTTTTCACTATGACTAATGTTTTTTTTTGGACAGATACAATAATTTACATTTGGACTCTTCTACAACTCAAAGGTTTATCATTGCTCTGTGAAAAAAGATTATTAATGTAACTCCTTTAGAAGGGAAGTTATGGTCATTTGTTCTGGGAATGTCATTTTCGAGCCTGAAAAACAGCCTCGGGCTAAACAGGTTAAATTCTTCCTTCCTTTACTCTAATAAAGGTCCATCTTATCTTATCTAACAGCGGGAATTTAGTCTGGAAATCAGGAGCTAACAGACGTCTTTCTGCCTCTGAAATATCTCTGTGATCTCAAGGAGAGGAATGCAGTCCATATCAACTATTACACCATCAGTTTACAGCAAATGGTAGTGATCCTACTTTCACTATTAAAGAAACTCAAGCTTGTCAGTTGCATAGCAGCGATGAGAGGAATAAAAAGTCCTCCACTGTTTGTTTCACTTAATAAAAACCCCGTTGTTTCGCAGATAAAGAACTCTCTACTGAACAAACCATTGATGTTGACACGCCTTCCTGTCTACTTTCCTCTCTTTAAGTCAGCCAGTGTTACTCAAACACAGCGTTAAACAAACCATCAACCTGCTGTTTCTCCCTGAGTCTCTGTTGTTTTAATATGGCGACACTTTGTCTGAAACATAATTGGCAGGGCAGCGGACAAAACGTTTGGTGTGTTTTTGGGCTACGTAGTGCAGGAATTAAACCACATGTTGGAGGCCTGCTTTCAGTTTTCAGTAGGATCCAGTGGGCTTTGTGAGTAGAGAAGTCATAAAGTACTGAGAGGCAGTCATGGGATGTACTGACAATAACAACAATAAAGACAAATGCCAGTATGATACATATGTAGGGAACAACATGAACACAAAGCCTTAAGTTAAAGTTAAGTTAAGTTGAAGGGATAGTTTGATTTGACGTTGTTTAAGGTACTTATGCGAAATTTACAGCATGGAAACTAAGCAATGTACTTCACTTATTAGAATGTAGTGTCTCTACTTTAAAGAGTCCTCTCCTGCTGATGTTCAGGTGTATATCAGTATGTAGTGTCTCTACTTTAAAGAGTCCTCTCCTGCTGATGTTCAGGTGTATATCAGTATGTAGTGTCTCTACTTTAAAGAGTCCTCTCCTGCTGATGTTCAGGTGTATATCAGTGTGTAGTGTCTCTACTTTAAAGAGTCCTCTCCTGCTGATGTTCAGGTGTATATCAGTATGTAGTGTCTCTACTTTAAAGAGTCCTCTCCTGCTGATGTTCAGGTGTATATCACTATGTAGTGTCTCTACTTTAAAGAGTCCTCTCCTGCTGATGTTCAGGTGTATATCACTATGTAGTGTCTCTACTTTAAAGAGTCCTCTCCTGATGATGTTCAGGTGTATATCAGTATGTAGTGTCTCTACTTTAAAGAGTCCTCTCCTGCTGATGTCCAGGTGTATATCAGTATGTAGTGTCTCTACTTTAAAGAGTCCTCTCCTGCTGATGTTCAGGTGTATATCAGTGTGTAGTGTCTCTACTTTAAAGAGTCCTCTCCTGCTGATGTTCAGGTGTATATCAGTATGTAGTGTCTCTACTTTAAAGAGTCCTCTCCTGCTGATGTCCAGGTGTATATCAGTATGTAGTGACTCTACTTTAAAGAGTCCTGAGCTGATGTTATTGTGGATAAGTCACTAATTCCACCCTGCTTGAAAACATCCGAACCGTCCTCTTTATTGAAAGGAAGGTAAACCAGAAGTCATCGTAATAACAATCCTCTGTAGTGTGTAATGAACAGG
Organism: Champsocephalus esox; assembly: GCA_036324585.1. Classification (NCBI taxonomy): domain Eukaryota; kingdom Metazoa; phylum Chordata; class Actinopteri; order Perciformes; family Channichthyidae; genus Champsocephalus; species Champsocephalus esox. The sequence goes on from CM070495.1 coordinate 44,390,211, forward strand.
TTTCACTCTCAAACTGGTTCTGAGGAATTTGCACCGTCACATACTTTGGACAAATGCCTTCTCCGCTGTGTGACACTTAATGATTCATGACGAGAGGGTCAATAATATCCATCATAAACATCATACATCTCTTCCTTCAACAAGTCAGAAGATTGAGCTAAACTGTTATATGGTTAAAGTTGTCTGGACACACAGTCTGTTTACATTTCTAAAGAGCTCTTGGAAGCAAAACAGGCTCAGAATGGACCTTAAACTAAGCTTACAATTTAGCTTTTTTAAATGATAGTTTACAGAAAGACACAAAGTTGTATTGTTTCCAAAGAAGATGTAATTTAAACCTTGTAGCATTTGTAGTGAGCAGCTATCTGTTTAAGATAAAGCAAGTTTTGGGGGGAATTCAAGGTTTCTGCAGATGTATTTGGAGAAGGGTTACTGGAGGTTGAAGAAGCTGATTGGTTGATCTAAATATCCTGTATGTAGGGAAGTCACAGCACCCGAGATGCATACTAATACCAGTGAGATGTAACGCTTTTCTGATACTCTGGATTTATTGTTGGGAATCGAATATAATCTACTTCAACCTGCAACTGTAGTTAAGCAGGTACGTATCCCTCTCTGATCTGTATCTATGTATACGGTTTTTAATCCAATCAGCTGTGTAAACGTATTCAAGTTTCACGCCAAAATATATTTGACCAGACTTCATGTCAACGCATCATGAAGACGCCAGAAATTACATTGACGAAATACTAATTATTAGAAATTAGAGCTTCAATTAATTCTGTTCAACTTCAATTCAACTGTGCTGCTAATAGGGTTGCAAAGGGGCGAAACATTTACCGCAAGTTTCCGGGAAATTTCCATGGGAAGTTAAGCTGGGGAATTTTGGAAATATTCCATATTGGAAACTTTCCATGGGAATTGAGGGTAATGTAATCAAATTGTATCGTATCCAAGCATACATATAAACGTTTTGTCATAAGAAAACATCCATTCAAAATGATACAATTAAAAAAAAACATGACATTTCAACAGATTTATTTGTAAGTAGAACAGAACAAGTTTTAATTATTTTATTGAACAAGCATTTGTTTCATTGAAGAACAAAAACACGAAGTTACATATTACTTCTAGAAATCACCTGTGCATGTGATGGAGGAATGCACAGTGCCTGTAGGGGTGTGGTCTCAATAGCCATGCAGTAAGCAGTGTGTATTTGATGGAGGAATGGCATGGATATCCAAGTGTACTTGAATGGTATCCGTTTGTTTTAGTCAAGATTAAGCTAAAATATACTTTCCCCAACTATATTTAAGTTTCCTATGAAGAGCCAACCTTCCATTTAGAAAATTCCCGGAATTTTGCAACCCTAGCTGCTAACTGGCTAATGTTAGCTAGCGCTCCTCGATTTCGACACAGGTTTCTAGTTAACAATTTCCCAATATAGAAATATAGGGTGCGTCCCATAGATTCGCCCCCATCTACTGTACTTCAGGAAAACCAGTACTGTCACGTTTTCAGAATACTTTGCATCCACTTGGTACTGAAGTATCTGTTCTTCCTTGATGGGAGGTCGTTCGAAATGATAGACTTGAGCTGAAAGGAGAGTTTTAAACTCAAATCCTATATTAACTAAAGTATTGAACAATATTTGAGCACAATTACTTACGCACCAACAGAAAAGCCTCTTCAAACTATAGTACTCTGAATGTTTCCTGATGTTAAAACAGTGAAACCAGTTTGCTGGAATCTATGTCTCGAACCTGTTTCCTCTTCACACATTTCCATCTCTTCTCTTCCTCATTAAAACCCACATTTCTCCAAACTCTTATCAGACTCTTAACACACACACACTCACACAGAGCAGACACTTGGCAGTTATGGTAGGACAACATTCACACTCTGAAAATCATGATCACAGTTGGTTTTGGAAACTAAAAACCATGCACATGCCTAGTAGGGCTGTATCTAACTATTATTTATGTATCTACCAAATGCATTGTTTGAACCACGTCCCAGGTTCTTAAAATCCAAGGTGAGGTCTTTAAAAGTCTTGTTTTGTCGTCAAATATCCAATGATAATCCAATAATAAGCCCCTGTCACACTGTCCCGAAGTGGACACCCGATGGACACACGAATATTGAATTGTGAATTTCGCACGAAGATGGCCCCGAACCACACGCAAAGGCAACATTTACATTACATTCAAGACATACAACTGCAACGAAAGTACCAAATACAATTATGTTACAGTACTATGATACTGCACTGATATCTTCAGACTTTGTTCTTTACTTTCTCCGTCTTTATATGTAGAAAATATTACGTTTTCTCCGTAATGTTGTTTCCATAGCAACAACAACTTCCTGTCAACTCTCCTTCAAAATAATATATTATATCCTTTTCAGTTTCACAGAACACAAATTGGGTTATTTACATAATATGTTTACATGATTTTGTTGTGCAATAAAACAACCCGATGGACACACGATAAAGGGAACGTTCAAATTCGATGGCTGTGATCGTAGCAACATCGGGCCGTTCGTGAGGGCATCTAAAGCCATCGTATGACCGCCGGCGGAGTTTCTCAGGCTCCGGCAGCAACTTCATGAGCGGTGGCAAAATCTTTGGCATGCCAACAAATAGTCGGAGGACCTTGAGAAGGTTCATTTTCAATGATAATCACTCAACAGGGTGTTAGACAGAGACAAGCAGGAGATCTCCATATGTGAGAGCCTTCAAAGGGCACTTTCTGCCATTTGCATGAAACAGTACAGAAAGCTGCAGCGATATCAGAAAATTATGTAACAGACACGTGTGTGTGTGTGGGTAGTGTTTCTAAGTGTGTATCCAGGGGTCATCTTACTCTCAGTTAGTCACCGTAGGCAACAAACCAACACTTCTCTTGGTAATTAAAAATGTTATATTATTTGTCACAACTGTATATTTCAAGTATTTGTTAGACATCTGCTTTTTTAAAGTCATTTTCAGCTGTTTCTCCTGAGCCAGTTCTGACCTCTGCAGTATTGTCAGTTCCCACTTTGTATGTGGTTCATCTGACATGCTACAAAGAGCGTTCAGAAGCCATTGTAGTGCATTGAAATCATCCCTTTCATTGTTTTAGTGACATTTTTAGCACATTGTTTGCTCCCTTTTATTCATTTTATGCTTTTTAAGAGTTTAACTTGCCACTTAAAATGGTCTTGCTTGTTTAAAGTTAATATCATGGCCCTTGTTTTGAGTTTGAATCTGAATCTCTATGGTGTATTGCACTTATTGTCAGTCGTTTTGGATAAAAGCTTCAGCTAAATGCTATGTAACGTTTCGGTCAGAAAAGACATGCACTTGTTAACAAGAATCATGACGGCATTTCTTAAACGTAGCAATAATGGATTAATTGAGAAGATGCTCAGCAGATAAATGGAGAATGATTGTTGGAGAAGCCCATTTTCTCTGACATGTAAACCCCCAGCCACGACTCACTGATTGAATGAATGAATTACGATGTTCGTGCTTCAGCCCAGACTCCATGTCTGAGTGACTAAAGAAGGTCTTTCTCGACTCGGGTCAACAGGGCAGGATTCTCACTTTCTAACACGTCACGCAGTCCTTCTTCAGATCTCTCTCTTGTCTTTTTGTCGGTCAGTGGAGCAAGGCAGGATTAGGGCGGTAGGATTAGCCTACACACAGACTTCAGTAACCCAACACCTGGTCATGCAGTGTGAGTAACTGAGCAGGTAGGATAACAGCTCTGAATATCTCCTACACATGCAGAGCTGCAGCTTTTCTGAATGGTTCACTGTGTCAGAGCCAGAAGAGCGTGGAGGACGTTCCCACTCGTCTTAAAACAAGAGTTTAAGGAGTTTAGGAAGGGACTGAAATAATAACATTTGACGTCTAACACGGTCTGTGGTTAACACAAGCTGAAGAGAATTAAACGTTTTGTTCTGCGACATTAAATACATCAGTAAATAGCCCACTGTTGCTAACAAGTGTCTAAATGAAACGACTCAACGTCATCACGCCCAACATTAGCCACCTTTAGCTTAGCGGTGGTGACGTTAAGTCATGTGACCGTGCTGTAGTTCCTTTATAGCCCAACATTAGCTGCCTTTAGCTTAGCGGTGGTGACGTGAAGTCATGTGACCGTGCTGTAGTTCCTTTATAGCCCAACATTAGCCTCCTTTAGCTTAGCGGTGGTGACGTGAAGTCATGTGACCGTGCTGTAGTTCCTTTATAGCCCAACATTAGCCTCCTTTAGCTTAGCGGTGGTGACGTGAAGTCATGTGACCGTGCTGTAGTTCCTTTATAGCCCAACATTAGCCACCTTTAGCTTAGCGGTGGTGACGTGAAGTCATGTGACCGTGCTGTAGTTCCTTTGTAGCCCAACATTAGCCACCTTTAGCTTAGCGGTGGTGACGTGAAGTCATGTGACCGTGCTGTAGCTCCTTTATAGCCCAACATTAGCCACCTTTAGCTTAGCGGTGGTGACGTGAAGTCATGTGACCGTGCTGTAGCTCCTTTATAGCCCAACATTAGCCTCCTTTAGCTTAGCGGTGGTGACGTGAAGTCATGTGACCGAGCTGTAGTTCCTTTATAGCCCGTCATTAGCTTTGTACTTCAGAAACCATAAAGCGGTGTTGATATGTGGAGATTATCCTGCTGAATTAAACGTGTAAGTATCATAAATGTTTGTTTAACACAGATTATTTTCTGCAATAATCCAAAATCACATGAAGAACTTCCCTTGAACCAGGGATATGCTCACTTCCTGCAAATATACGTCATCCCTGCCGCACTTTATTCTGTCCCCTACCTTTCTCACTCTTACTACTTCTGTTTTTACGAGCGTTTGCAGCTGTTTAGTTAGCAGCTGCCTCACAGAGCTCTCGGTCTGTGACCCCTGTGGCCCCCCGGCCCCTTATTTAGCTACAACTGCGTTTGAAGCACTCAGTATATTAAGCTGCAGAAGACTCTGATTCTTGTGGTGGGAATTCGACACTTAATCACCTTCTGGTAAGAAATGAACAGATACAAGTTTAAACCAAAGTTGTGTGATTTAATAAAGAGTTATAGAATTTAACAGAATCAATGTATTTCCAGCTGGAAGGACAGATAACCTGTTCCACTGATGTGATACAAGAATCTGACGGTTACAACAGAAAAACAAGCACTTTCTTTTACAGGAAAAAGACTAAGGAAAGGGGAAGGTCTCAGCTAGGGAATTGACTTTGTCTGTTGATTGTGTATATACATATTTGTATACATATTTTTGCATTCTGGATTGTGGGAAACGGTATTTCGATCTCTCTGTCTGTACACACAAACTGAAAGATTGACAATAAAGTTGACTACATTACAGGCTATTGAAATGATGGCGAAATTAGCATATGTTAATTACAAACCTAAGATCTATATGATAATTGCCAATAATAATGATACATGTGATTTATACAGCGATAAACGGTCAATACGACACCCGTCAATACGAGAACACTAAGTAGCTAGGCGTGAATTTAAACTGTTAGAAAATAAAGTTATGGTGACATTATATATATTTAAATGAGACTTTTCTGCGATGATACTCTTAGGGGTTGTCAGACCTGCTTCAGGGCTCTCGACTAACTTTTTTCACTATCCTCCCGGAACCGTCCCGAAATACAATCGAAGCCGTACCGAAATTAAAACGTTAGTTTTTCTACATTATCATTAGTTAAAATTAGGGATGCACGATATTGGTGTTTTGAAACCGATACCGATAACTTCCTGCTTCTCAAGACCGATACCGATAATAATATAATATATATATATATTAAATGTACCTGTAGTTTTTGCACACCTGGTGGTAAAAAGAGACTAGTAGTGAGCAAAGGACATGAGCATTACTACTATGAACAAAGCAAAGCCAAGAACAGCTTTGACTCTTCAAAGTGACCATATTTATTTTCCCAAATAAAGTTCTTGCCTTTTTCAAAAGCCTCGTGGAGAGGTGAAAGCCCGGTGCCTTTGCAGCTGGCTTTGGATTCGCCGCTAGTTTAGCAGCGCAGGCGTCTTCGTACGCTGTTAACACACCATCGTAGCCATGGCGATGTTTCAGGCGACTGATCAGGTTGGAAGTATTATAGCTCGTTGCCTTCTTCCCTCCTCGTGGAACTTCTGCATCTGTTAACACAAATAGCAAGCGAACTATCTCACTCTGAAACTTTGAAATAGTCGCATACTACCGACGACATGTTTGTTTACTGTCCTGGCTTCACGGCCGCACGCCGTTTACGTCACAGCCAGGCACGAGTTAGGGAGCGCTGGATTTGTGAAGAACTCCCCTCTTCCTAAACCACTAACACCACAGTGCTGGCAGAACGGGAGGAGCCGAGTGAAAAGCAAGCGCCCCTCATCCCAATCCACCCACACCGCAGGACTGCTTTCTTTTTTTTTACCCAAAAAAGATATTGTATATTATCGGGGCTATTAATACTGTTATCGGGTTTATCGGGATGACGTCATAATTCCTAATTATCGTGCACCACTAGTTAAAATCATTCAAAGTGACCTTTAACATGAATAAAACATCATACAAATCATTAGATGATAATTCATCAACCTTTTTATTTGAGTAAATCATTCAATCACATAAACAAAGGCCACATATATTTAAACAAATGAGAACATTACTCATTACTAATATTAAATCCAATCAAGTCCCATCCAACTAACAAAACAATCCACCTCTCTGTCCTGAAGACAGAACCCAGAGTAACCACTAACCAGGATGACAGTCTGTAACTCAGTCAGGAGACCTTTACGAACGGCCCGCCCCCTAGCACACAGGCGGGAGAGAGAGAGAGCTCGTCTGGATTGGAAAGCTCGAAAATCCATCACAGACGCATGTTGTAGTCTTATTGTATTAGAAACGGAGTTGGTGAAACTAAAACTGCGATATCATGTGTATGTAGCAATAATACATGACATATCTTTTTTAAATGTCTCCAGTACCGTTAAAAAGTCTGATAACGTCGGAGCTTAACGTTACCACTGTCTTTAATAATTCCGGCCCGGACCCGTTTACACGGGGCTCGTACCAACCCCTACATGGAGAGATGCGCAGCATATTGCTCAGGACTAAATACGATGGAGGGTTCTCTTCCTTATCACCCATGGGGGATGAAGAGGAGTAAATAAAGAGGCCGGCGCTCCAGGGTCTGGTTCTGCTGTGCGTTTTTGTGATGTAACGGTAAAACCTTTCAGAATTCCTCCACGGGATGCCATTGAACATCACTCAACCCGCGAAATACACACACTCAGTACATAGCTAGACCCGCAAATTTGCAGGCCAGGAATTCACGGGCCCAGCTGTAGCTACGCGTGTGTGTATTTCGCGGGTTGCTAAATGTTTTGTGCATGTGTTTATGTTGACAAGGAGGTTTAATAACTGTGTGCTACACAAAACGTGCAGTCGGTTTCATTTTCATCGCCGTTTGTAGTAGAGTTAGCGGGGTTATTTTTACTTTAACTCTCATCCCAAATTCGTCCCAAAATTCTTTTTTATCCTCCACTATTTGTTTCGGCCCCGGGACGACGGGACGTCCTTAAGCTCGAGCCCTGGCCTGCTTGCTGCAATACAAACTCTCCTCTTCTGGAGTGTTTGGTCTGCGACTCACTGTGACATTCCTGGCAGTTACAACAAATCCTGACAGAATTTAAAGTTTAGGCGAGAAGTGATGGTGGGAACCAGAAGACCCTCAGACGGAAAACCCTGAAACACAAGCCGATATTTTGTGTTTCTGGAGCGACCTTCAGTGACTGCTCATTTCATAGATAACCAACTTTACATGAAGGAAACAACGCTCGACGGTGCTGTGGGTTTATTCATGTGAACAGTCGGGGTAATCACAGCAAGAAATACACAAATGTTCACTGATTTTATTACACTGTATTACTATTTTCCTTTTTTTTAAACAACACATACAGCGTTAAAGACAAGCATCATTTTTTTGTATCCCAAACCAAATGGGAAAGTCTGGCTTGATATTGTAAGAACTTAAGTATTGGATTAGTAGTGTGGTCCTACTGGTTGGTTGCACCTTGTTTTGGAGGTCATGGATTTGATGTTTCCTGTAACGGCCCGTCCACACGGCAGCGTGCGTTGCTTCAACAGAGGCGCTTCCCATTCACTTTGAATGGGGTGACGTGACGCTTCGCCGAACTGCATTGTGGTTCCGTCGCTTCGCGTTGCTCGCTTCGAAAGTTGAGAAAAGTTCAACTTTTCAAGCTTCGACGGAAGCGTCAGCCAATCAAATCATATGCCAGTACAAGCTCTAGCCCAGTGGTTCCCAACCTGGGGGGGCCAAAGATCGCAGGGGGGGCCAAAGATCGCAGGGGGGGCGCCAGGCCTCAGATGATTTGAGGCCAAATCTCATATTTAGACTTTTTTTTAATTTATTTTTTTGACACATAATTGTAAAGCAATACATGATTGTCACTAAAAGCCTCGTCTCTACGTTACAATAAAATATAAAAAATAATTGATTAATTAATTTGAATAACAATTCAAGCTAGTAGCTTTCAGTTGGATTATTTGTCACAGTTCGGTCTCCTCCATTTTGTAGATTATCTACGACTTTTGAATCCACATAAACACATCGGCAAAATCCGGCTTACTTTGAGCACGTGTTTTAAACAGTTTAATCCCTTTGTGAATTGTTTCCACTTCCGCGCCGTCCTTTAATTTCTTCATACAGCGGGAATCCACATGAATTAATCCAGAGTCCAATTTCATCCTCCTTTAACAAAATACTTCACATCCATCTAGTTTGTGACAGTTGTAGCATTTTTGAGACTTTTAAACTTGAATTACCGCTGTTGCGATCCCCCCTCCCCCCTTGTGTGTGTGTGTGTGTGTGGGGGGGGGAGGTGCCGCGTGCTTGTGTCTCCGGGGCAAGAGATTCATGTGATTGGTTGTTTGTAGCACGCCAGACACGCCCACCAGCGAGCTTCAACGCACGCTGCCGTGTGGACGTACCGTAACGCAGAAGTTTTATCGGCCGCATTACATGTACCCCATTCGCCAGTATGATTGCTGTTAAAATAAAGCATTAAACACGAGTAAATAAAAGGCCTATGTGATATGTAGTAATCGAATACGACTTGTTGACCATTTTTGATTTCCTAAAACCTTTAGAAATAACGATTTTTGATAAACAGTCATTATATCCACAAGAAAGGACAGACAATGTACATTCAAACATCAAAATAACACTTAGACGTAACACTTCTCCAATGTTACGATTGTACTGTATACAAAATAGAAGACGGCAAATATGAGATCAAGTCTCTGAGCACAATATAATATTGATTTATTCCCCAGACTTAAATAAGAAAATGGGGTGTCAAAATGCTAGTCAAGCTTTTTCTATATTGGCATTTTGACACACACACACACGCGCACACACACACACACACACACACACGCAGAGATGTGATTGGACGCTGCAGGAGATTTACTTTCACACAAATGCAGGCTGATTTCGGCATGAGACGCTTTTACACGCATGGATTTTCTGAAAGATTAATCCCGTGAACTTTGCATGAGATGAGGTTTTTGGAAAGATTACAGTATATTATAAAACAGTTTCAACATATCTAGAAATCCTCCATCATATAACCGATCACATCACCATTTACCCCAACTCTAAACGACCTTCTTTCTTTATAAACGTTGCTCTAAATTGAGCTCACCCTAAATATGCTTCTTCTGAAATGTCACTTCTGAGCTTATGCTGTTTTTCCCCTTCTCTAAATCCTCGTATTTAAATGTTACAATCAAGCAGGGATCAATAAAGTTTTGGGAGTGAAATCCACTTCCTTTCCCTCTCCATGCATCCCTTTTGTCTTCAAAGATAAGATAAGGGATTCGGGACATGTTTGCGTTGCAGCATCATAAAAAGACGAGGCATTTAATTGTGGAAAGTCAGAATTGTTTTTGTAAAATGTGTATTTAATATCCGTACCAGCGTTTCCGCCAGGGCGGCGTCTTGCCGTCATTCGACGCTCTTATTCAGCTCGGAACGCCTTGAACTCGAGCCGAGGGCGTCCAAAACAATACATAATTTGAGAGAAGATCGAGTTTTTATCGCTTGAAATGACGAAAAGGAAAAAGGACGTCCCTCTGTTGGAGCGGCGAAGGAGTCTGGGGGGATTATTTTCGCCGCCAGCAAAGCGCGTTCCCGGGAAGAAAAGTAGTATATAGTAGTATATCCCTTATACTATAAGATAGTATAAGGGACGGCGCAATTCAAACGTGTGTGTGCGCATGTAAAGAGATAATTGACTTTGACTTTTTTTTATTAATCCCCCGTGGGGAAATTGTTTCTCTGCATTTCGACCCATCCTAGTGTTCGGAGCAGTGTGCTGCCATTTTGAACGGCGCCCGGGGAGCAGTGTGGGGAACGGTGCCTTGCTCAGGGACACCTCGGTAGCACTTGGTCTTTGCCGGGACTTGAACTGGTGACCTTCCAGTTGCCAAGCCAAGTTCAACTTCGCCACCACCGCCCCAGTTAGTATCTATAAGGGATAGTGCCCCTCTCTCTCTCTCTCTCTCTCTCTCTCTCCCTCTCACTCTCTCTCTCTCTCTCCCTCTCTCTCTCTCCCTCTCACTCTC